>OX122890.1:19735776-20335776 GCA_944738655.2 Andrena hattorfiana | reverse complement strand
AGTTGAGTCGTTTACTGAGCGTTGAACTAATATACACGATGAGATGCTTCACACGAGCACAAGCCGCCATGTATTCGCACGGCCACACGCGATTCCCAACAGAACCCCCGTGAATGTACAAAACGATTGAGCGGTGAGCGTTGAAAGTTCACTTGTTGCTTGCAAGAACAAAAATCGCACACGATATGTCTTAATAGGCACGCTACGTGAAGAAGAGTGATTCCAAAGATGGCTGATCGTTTCCGGCACGGCGTTCTCGACGGTCTCGAACGTTCTCGAGTATTGATCGACATGGGGAGTTTTTTTTGATTGGTGGATCGATTGTGGATCCGCCGTGCGTTCTGCAGCCCAGGAGGTGCTGCCGTGAGCAGAGTTTAGTGGAGAGATGAACTAGATGATTCTCAAACATGCTCTCCCCCCCCCCCCTCAACAGCTGGAAGAAGATGTTAATGATGAGTCTGAAACACGCAAGATGGCCAATTTTGCAGTTGGCCTGGTTAAGGTGGTAGTGGCGGTCTTGAGCGTCATGACTCTTGTCAGTCGCTGAGGGTGAAATGATTGAGTGTTCCACAGAAGGTTCGGCTAGAGCTGAGAGAGGGTATCCAACAAGGAAGTGAGCTGGTGTGAGCGTTGCGATGTTTTCAGCGTCGTCACTGAGAGGCTCGAGCGGTCGTGAATTGAGCATGGCTTCGATTTGAGTAAGCAGTGTACTGAATTCTTCGCACGTGAGTGCAGCCTCACTCACGGTTTTCCGAAGATGGTGTTTGATGGACTTCACGACCGTCCCCCATTTTTCTTCTATGTGCGGTGCAGCTGGGGGGTTCAAACACCAGCGTGTGTTGTCGTTGACAAATAGCTGGGCGAGTGAATGCTGTTCTTGAGAGCCCTGAGTAAACATCCTCTTGAGATTGGCCTCAGCTCCGATGAAGTTGGTGCCACAGTCTGAGTGGAGAGCGTGAGGGATTCGTCTTCTTGAGGTGAATCGCCTATAGGGCGATGAACCCTTCTGTGGAGTAGTCGGTGACTAGCTCGAGATGAACAGCTGATGTGGTGAGACAGGCAACCACGCAGATCCAGCCCTTATGAGTTTTGGCGCCTCGCCATTTCCACGTCCGTAGAGTAATTGGACCAGCATAATCCAGTCCGGTGTTGGCGAACGGTTGTGAGGGTGTGACTCGTGAAAGAGGTACTTGACCCATTAGTTGATGGGCACCGATCCCCCTTTGCCGAGCACACACAACACAGCGCAAGATGTGAGATTTCACTGGAGCTCGTCCGCCGATGATCCAGTACGTCTGCCTGATGTGAGCGAGCGTGAGCTGAGTCCCACCATAGAGAGTTTGTCGGTGAACATGATCTACAGGGTGTTCCAAAAATGGTGCGGTTCCTTGAAGGGGGCGACTCAGGGGGTAATTGCAAACAAATTTTTCCTTTACGAAAATGCTCTCCGAGGTTTCGTTAACGAGATATTAACAAAAAGCACCAACCAATCAGAGCGCGCGCCTTCCGCCCGAGCTCCCGCGGTAGCGTTGGCTACGCAGTAAGCGGCTGCGCTTGTACTACGGACGTACGAACAAGCAAGTCGCCATGCATAGAAGGAAACCGCGTTACATAGCTTTTTTTTTAAAGTAGAATCTTAAATAATAGTTATTTAAAGTGAGAGGACAAGAAATACGTAATTTTGGTTTTCAAATAACGCATAAACGAAAAGGTAATGTAACAGAAAATGTACGACAAGTGATCGTAGTTCCTTATTGAGGTAAAAATCCGTAGTTTAATAACAGCCAACACAACTAAGTTTAAAAAATAATATTAGGTGTATGAATAAATTCTTTCCCACTGGATTTACATAATCAGTAGGTACAAAGCTACCGAATTTCTATCGAGTGGTATCCGTAAGCTGCCAGAAAAATGGCAAAAGATAATTAACAATAATGGAAATTATTTCGATGATTGAGTTGTTTTCAAATCAAACTGTCATTGTACCCTAAAATTGGAAAGAATTTATTTCTACACCTAATAATCACTAATACATTAAATAAAACGCATCCATTCGGACATCCCTTTCCTTCCTTTTGGGAAACCTGTGTCACTGGGTCACTGTACCGATCCTGGTCATCGGTGGACGAATAGATTTATGGTAGGGTAACGCCCAGTGCTCAGCTGATCGCAGGTACATACGACACCAATCAAAGTAAAGGGTCGCAACGTCAAGTGCGTTCGGATTAATGTACCGAATATTCACTTCACTGCACGGCTACTAACACTAATCACTTAATTTATTTTTCATGGAACGTGTTGTTCCAACGTTATAAAAATTTGTGGAAGTGAATTTTCACTTGGCGTTCAGAGCCATGGGTATTCCCTCGCAAATACTTGCGCAGCAGCACTTGCATCTCCGTTATTCGGGGGGTACACCCAGATCATCGCGTAATACTTTTGAGCAGAGAACATTTCTGCGACGTGATTGCTAGCTGACTGACAAGATTTTTTCCAAGCAACTTCCTTTACCCCCAAATAGTTTCTCTTGTTCCATTATGAATTAACTCCCACCAGGCCAAGAGGTTTCAGGTAAAAAGAAGCCATCACATTTTAGAAATACACGTGCTTCGCAGAAGTGCATTGAACGAACTCGTACACTTTCAAAAGTGTGTCAAGAGTTTTATTTAATTAATTGGTGATTATTAGGTGTAGAAATAAATTCTTTCCGATTTTAAGGTACAATGACAGTTTGATTTAAAAAATGTGAAAACAACTCAATCAGTGAAATAATTTTCATTATTGTTAATTACCTTTTGCCATTTTTCTGGCAGCTTACGAATACCACTGCGATAGAAATTCGGTAGCTTTGTACCTACTGATTATGTAAATCCATTCGGAAAAAATTTATTCATACACCTAATATTATTTTTTAAATTTAGTTGTGTTGGCCGTTATTAAACTACGGCTTTTTACCTCAATAAGGAACTACGGTCATTTGTCGTACATTTTCTGTTACATTACCTTTTCATTTATGTGTTATTTGAAAATGAAATTTAAGTATTTCTTGTCCTCTCGCTTCAAATAATTATTATTTAAGATTCTGCTTTAAAAACAAACTGTGTAACGCGTGCTTGTTCGTACGTTCGTAGTACAAGCGCAGCCGCCTACCGCGTAGCCAACGCTACCACGGAAGCTCGGACAGAAGGCGCGCGCTCTGATTGGTTGGTGCTTTTTGTTAATATCTCGTTAACGAAACCTCGGGAACATTTTCGTAAAGGAAAAACTTGTTTGCAATCACCCCCTGTGTCCTCCCTTCAAGGAACCGCAGCATTTTTGGAACACCCTGTATAATCAGATCGGACAGACGTGAGTGGCGAGGCAAAATTGCAGGGTGCTTACTCCCATATCCTATGTGAGCGTTGTTGAGTCGGCCTCCGACCCGAATCACTCCTTGCTGGTCGATGAACGCAGTGAGTCAATTGAAGGCGTGAGAGGATGGCAATGTGAAGCTGAAGCTGAGGACCTTGAGTTCATGCGCGAAGTAAAGTGATTGAGTCGCCCAGATTCAAAAGATCCTGACCCTTTCCAGGTCCTCTGGCGACTGTGAGATGATTGACAACGAGGTCGGTGACGTCCTTAGCCGTGATAGAATTCTGAAACAGACTGAGGTGATGCGAAAAAGTTTGTTCAGAGAAAAATATTTGTATATGAGATCCCAGTGATATTCGATTTTTCGAATATTGAGCAGATTTGAGACTCCTGGACGTGCCTCAAGTTCACTTGAGTCGTCCTTCAATGATGATTGTAGTGGCCATGAATCACTGAGTTGAGTAAGCCACGATGGTCCCGTCCACCATAGCTCGTGGTGTCCAGCTGTGATGTTGTTAAGCCTCGAGAGGTGCAATCAGCTGGATTGGAGGTCCCAGGAACGTGTCTCCATTGAGCGTTTGGGATGAGCTCTTGAATCTGAGAGACACGATTCCTTACGTAATCCTTCCAGCGTGATGCATGAGATTTGATCCAGGTTAGTGTCACTTGAGAATCCGTCCACAGGTGAACTGTAGCAACGTTGAGCTGAAGAGTTGCTTGAACATACTTCGTGAGCCTTGCAAGAGTCAATGCTGCAGTAATTGAGCCTCGGGATTGTGAGCTTCTTGAGAGGTGCAAGCTTGGTTTTAGAGCACACGAGTGTCGACACTTTATGATTTGTGGACAGTGATGTCACGGTAATGTAGATTACCGCTGCCATGGCGAGCTGAGAGGCATCAGAGAATCCGTATAACTTCACTGTTGAATTGCTATAGGTGTTGAAGCACCTAGGTCACGAGAGCTTGCACAAGTTTGTTAGATCTTCTCTGATGATGAGCCAGTTAGTTGTGACTTGGGATGGCAATGGATCATTCCAACTGAGCATGTGCAGCCACAACTCTTGCAAAAGTATTTTTGCTCGAATTATGACTGGTGATAGGAAACCGAGTGGATCAAATATTTGAGCTACTTCTGAGAGAATGAGGCGCTTAGTGAGCCTTGAGTTCGAGCTTGGCTTTGATTAGAATGAAAAGTTATCGTTGAGAACGTTCCATTGTAATTCGAGTATTTTGGTATTGCAGTCGTCGAGTGATATGATTGAGCCGTGAGCTCGAGTATTTAGAGGAATTGATTCAAGCAACGGAGTGTTGCGGTTGGCACTCGGTTGAGTACCATTTGGCAAGTGGAAAACCTCCCGCGTTGCACAGGTCTTTTAATTGTTGAGCTATTGTGATGAGTGTCTCACCTATATCGGCGCCGCCAAATATGTCGTCAACGTATCTGGCATGAGTGATGGATGGCACTGTCAGAGGATAGCGATGGCCTTCATCTTCAACCAATTGCAGCAAAGCTCTGACAGCTAAGAATGGAGCAGCCTTGGTCCCATATGTGACCGTGGAGGGCTTGAAATGCACCTGTTTTGAGTCTTCATCAATCCACAGCACTCTTTGGAGGTCCTGATCGTCTTCATGTACTTTGATTTGTTGGTACATTTTTGTGGCAAATATATACTTGTGCTGATGAATCCACAGCAACACGTCAGTGATGTTGCGTAGAAGATTCGCACCGGTGTGCATGAGATCCATTGAAGACGATCCTCAACTTTGTTGTCTGGCTGTCGAGCTTGAGTACTCCGTGATGTGGGAGATAGAAGATAGAATGAGTATTAGGTGAGATTGATGGTGCTCTTACCATATGGTGGAGTCATGTAAAAAATTTTTTACTGATTAGTGTCATGGGTTTTTTTAGAAATAAAAGTGATCCATTTCTGTTGGAATGGACAATGTCGTATATACGGGTCATTCCATGCCAAGCGGATCTCTTTGAACACTCAATGTCTGAGATTTTGTTCAAATTGAAACACGTTATAGTGCATGTGAAAATAAGAGGGGTTCAAGTTGCCATATTTTGCAACATTCAAAATTGTTTTATAAATACAGACCCTCAAAGTACACAACTTTCATCGATTTTTTGAAAATTTTTAGATTAGAATTTAGATTATATTTATATTTAATTATCAAGTACAGTTCTAGAAATAATCCGATTTATACGGTGTTTGAACACATTTTAATTTGGACCATCTCAGCAGTATGTTAATGAATACTGAAAACGTCACGTTTTACATTTTATTAATACATAATCCACCGCAAGCAACCCTGTATGCCTCTCGAACCGAAATCAGAAACCGCCGCCGAACAGCCCAAGTCTTCAGCTCCAATAGAGATCGCGCCGGTTCGGATAAACACGCAGCCGAAAGTTGTTTGAAGCCTTCGAATAAATGTCGAATAAACTACGGATAAAGATGAAAACCTTACTCGACGGTTCGAATAAACAAATTATTCTTCTTCGAATGAAAAAAATTATCTTTCGCCGTCGAATGAATTCACTTCGGTTCATAACGGATAAACATAAAGTATCTTTTATTTGAGTTTATCCAGATATTATCTTTGCCCATCTCTGTTCGCCAGCTGTTTCGCCGTGATTCATTCAAGCCTCCCTGACGATAAAATAGTAATAGGGGAAATGCGGCAACAGCGCGATCCGACTCTCAACACGTATCGGCAACTATGTCTGTCCTACATTTATCGGCTAGCTTGGACTTCCACCGGTTCTGATGGTACATGGCGCGAATATACCATCAGCGCCGGTGACGGAGAATGCGTGAAGCTTCATTCTGTCATTTCTCGAGTCTGTCTCAGTACACGATACATAAATTCATTATTATTTCCACGTACGGTGCTTATTAGCTGTTGTGGCGTGGAATATCAAATCGTGTCTGATCGACAACAGGCCTTCCCCTGCCACACTCTTGTGATGAGTTATAATTACAAAAGCTCACTGAAGGTTAATAGTATCTGATGCGTACGAAATGTATTTGTAAACGGGAATAGATGTACAATGAATGAGATTAAGTTCTTTGCTGAGTTCTCGAGTCGCGTTATTCTAAATACAAGAGATTGAATTCTGACATTCTGGTGTCGTAGTCGCTCGCAAGAAAACTAAAATTTCCATCTCCAAGGAATTTGGCGAAATAGTGGTGGTTCCAAGAGGAGGGACGAAGACAACTGGTTGGTGTAGGCGTATCATGAAGAACAGTGGTGAGAGTGAAATAGAGCGAGAAAATCTTAGTCCCTCCTGCGTGTCGGGAACCGGTGAAAACTGCAGGTATAAGCGATGCGGACTTTGGGCCTTGGTGTGGTGACCGCGCGGCTGCAATAAAACGCGCATCTGGTTACCATCCTAATTCCTCGGAACTTTCCAAATTGGCTGCGCTAATAGCCACACTCAGTGGGCTTACAGTTGTGTTTTTAATAAAAGTCCCAAGTTAATGGACGAGGACGGCAAGCCAAGTGTCCGCTAGATGACGAACGCTACTTATAGGGAAAAACCCTGACCATCGGCTAGGCTATAACGTAGCTCCTCTCAACATTAGCGTTCAAACGCACCACACCCGTCTGCACGGATGTCTACTGGAGGCAACTATACCCGCAAAAACTTCCTTCTGGCCGATTCCAGGACAAAAATGGCAATTTACGGTTTGTTTACTACACGCGTATACGTACACACTTAACTTAGCTTGTGTGCGCGTACGCACACATTCAAAGCCCGCGGAGACGGCAGCCTTAAGGCCAACAAGTAAAATTTATCCTCAGATCTAACCAAAGAATCAGCGAGTCTACACTGGCTAACAAAATTAGTTATAGAACCTTGTTTCCCGCCAAAATGTGGAATGAACTTCGCAATCAAATCAAAGGACATGCGCAATGCAGCTTTAGGAGCCCTGAAAGATGATCCCGACGAATCTGCTATTATCGTGCTACTGAATGGAATCGATCCATTATCCGGAAGGGACATATTAAATCTCGGAAGAGGAGTAGATTGTGCCGGCACCAAACGTAACCGATCAGGTTGAAATTCAGAAGTGGGCGTTGATACACTACTTGTTCCTACTATTAACACTTCTGTCTCAAAAATACTACCACCACTCAGACTAGAATTACGCCTTTTAATAAATCGCCTGTATCTTTTCGCAAACGGCGGCATTTTTACAGATAATAAACGAGTACCTCTAATAAATAATACGACCCTTTGTATTAAAACTAGGTGCTTACGAACGAGACTTACAATTAATACGATGAATAACGAATAGTTCAGAAATAAAGTCAGTTATGGATTGTCACTCCGTCCAGTACTCTAGCCCTTATACGGATGTTCCAGCTACGTCCAGCGCTGGCTCCGTTGATCCAGTGTACCCCGATGATGCAGTTGACTTCAACCTCATGAAGAAATCCTCCGAGTGTCCGAGTTATTCGAGTCCTTTTCTTAAACATCCGGGAAGTTTAGAAGTAGCTCAGCAAATGATGCGGATAATGACCAAGTGCATGTGAATACAGGGGATTATTCGCACGTCCACTGAAATCACCCGTCTCTGGTATTCACCCTTGCTCTTAAGGAAAACCGCGCAACACCCAAGAGAGAGAGAGAGAGAGAGAGAGAGAGAGAAAGAGAGAGAGAGAGACTGCACTTAATAACTTATGATGTTTGTGTCCATTTGCATGTTCAAAAAAAAATTATTTCAATAAAAGTTTATAGTGGTTCCCGTTGAATTACTTCAATACGCATTCACGAGCCGCCGAAATCACTCACACAAGTGTTCAAAAGTTTATAATGCCAGACTTCAGCACTGAGATGACTTTTAAATTCCCCACAAATTATTTTCAAAATCCTACCGCTGTTACCAAAATTTGTTACGTATTTTAGCGGGGAAATTGAGATGCGAACGCGGGTTGGTGCCCGTGGAGCGCTGAACCGCTCTGCTTAAACTTCAAAGTGTATTTGAACTGCTCAGGAAGCTGGTTAGCGACAGAAAGACAGTAGCATTAATGAAAAAGCTCCGAACTCGTCGACGAAGTCGATGACAAGACCCTCCTAGTCCTCCCATAGACCTTTGTTGCCCAATTAGAACGATGACATCCTTCAAGCTTCGTCCGTGGGTTGTCCTTGGCCCTTCCTTCACGCTTCCCTCCACTCTCGGCTGGTGATCGAGGTACGTTTCCCGATTACAGAGTTTACATAGGCTACATACAGTACATATGTATCTAACAGATAGGTAAACGCAACCCTCAGGATCAAGAAAACGTCGCCCGGACAAAGTTTATGACTTTATGACTTCGGCGTCTGCCGACCGGAGCTTTACCCTTACAGGACATCGGCAATTATTGAAAGGGAGGACTAAATTTTAAGTGGATTTATGAGACGAGTCGCTGCCCACTTGACGAAACTTGGCACGCAGTTGTGAAAGGAAAAGTGAAGCTATTTACTATCCTTGCCTGGCCTAACTGTAACTTGAAAGCTATCGAATGCAATCCCAGGCTTCCGTACGCCTTCTGCGTTCAGGTATCAGCTACTAGCATTGTAAGGTCACGTTCAAAAACTACCAAGGAAAAACCTCTGAGAAGGACAACGCGCTCTGCAATAAACTCTTCCTCGTCCTCCGTTTCAAATCTCGCTCCTACGTACTCTACATATCGATTATATACAATTCCCCAGCTATGTTCAAGCGATAGCGTATCAGTACACTTAATATATATATATCTGCTGAAACGGTATTCTCCCCTGCGGGCCTAAATAAAATGTTCCGAATTCAGAGCGATTGTCACTTGGTGGACAGGACCGTGCCTGTGGTAAATTTTTTAATGGAAAGTACGCACCTTCATTTGAATCTGTCCTCCACTCGCGCGGTATAAAATTTCCCGTGTTTGTATCAAGCAGTCGAAAATACTGGGCGGCGAATACATCGACTGCGTGCTGTCACTTCGTCTCCGAAAATTGTGCAAGTGGACGCACGCTAAAACCACCATGGTCGCTTTGTCTGGTTGAAGTAAACTTGGTCGTCTCAAAACTCTAAAAACGAAGGTCAATATATCAAAAGCATTCTCAACTAAAATGCGGGCTTTGGACATTCTGTAGTTGAACACTCGTTCCATTGAGCCACGCATCTGATATCCGCTAAATGGTTTTAAAATATATTTTTGTAGTGGAAACGCATCGTCCGCAACAAACACGTATGGCAAATCCGCGGCTCCCCCGGGTAGATGGCTGCTCCGTGGGAGATCTAGTTCTGCCTGTTGTAATTTTTCATAAATGGACGTGTTGCTAAAAACACCTCCATCTGATATTCGTCCCTGGTAGTCTACACTTACAAAAATAAAATTGGCCGAGACATTGACAACTGCCAGCAGAACAATACTATATGAGCCCTTATAGTTGAAATATTCACTCCCGCTGTTGTGTGGTGCTTGAATTACAACGTGCTTTCCGTCGATAGCGCCCACGCAGTGCGGGAAGTTGTTTTTTTTGTAAAATGTTTCCGCTTCTTCAAGCCACTCTGTTGCTATTACTAGAAGCTGGAAGAAAAAGTTTAAGTTAGTTTAGTTTAGACCGGTTAGCAATAGTGATTATTTTAGTACTGAAGGTAGTAAAGCATATAAAATAAAGTACTGTCATTTAAAGTATAGTTACCTTTATCGTATCTTCTAAAACACTGGCCAATGCTTGGCAAACTTCCGGGATTATCCTCGATATCGTTGGTTTCACTACACGAAACGTGTACATCAAACTCTGGTACGAATCCCCCGTGGCGAGAAATCGCAACGTAATGAATAGTCTATCGGTAACCGATACACTTTTTCGGAAGTTAGTGTCCTGCCGAGCAATTTAAGGGCCAATTTGCGCCAGTAAATATTCGAAGTCGGTGCGCGACATCCGCGCAAAATTGTTGAACCCAGTTGGGTCACTTGGGTGCAAACCGCTGAGAAGGGAAGATCCTGCACGCCGTTTCAATAACGCCCTCGTCCAGCATTTTCGTCTCCTTTTTTGCTGTGCTGCAGTATTTAAAATAACTGCAGCGCAAGACACAATGATATCATCGTCACTACTGGACACATTCACACTGCTTTACTGAAATCTGTAATAGGTACTGTAATAGATACTACAGAGAAGTTGGAACGAAACATTTCTGTCCGACACGATCGACGGTAAAAACTATCTGATTTTTGCATCCAGGTACGCCGCCTTTTACAGATAATAGTTTCAAAAGATGGCGACTAAAAACCCCGCCGATACCCTGGCCGCAGCACAGAATGAGCGACCAGGGTCGACCACCTTGAACGTGGTGAGGGGGCTTTGGGGTAGTGGCGATGTTCCCCGCCGGGCGTTACGTGAGGGATTCGTTCTTCGCCTAGCAGCCGTCGGGGGATGCTGCTGCCCTAGCTAAGGGTCGGCCAAATAGCGGCATGAAACAGCGGTATCATTCTGGAAGGCACCTGGAAAGAAAGAAAAAGAAAACAGAGCATTAGTGTGCGCGGAAGATGTGGGATAGGTGGCAATTAGACACATAAGCCCGGGTAGCCTTACACAGGACTCATTGCACTACAAACTGTTCCTATCAAGAAGATGGTGACTTGAAAGGAGTGAGATTGTAAGAACATTTGGAGTGGAGTTCCAACTTGAAGGTTACCTGCAAGAGGAGAACATTGAGGAGAAGAGGAGGGGCGAAGAAAGAAGTGATGAGATGTAGAGGATGAAGAGTGAAGAACCGAGGACGGAAGAAGTTGAAGAGAACAGGTAGAAGAGGTGAACGGGTTTGAGAGCTGCAGAAATACGGAGAAAGTAACACCAGTTATGTATCATGGGCCGTGGCCGGTTTATTTACAACAATCCCCACCACAAGGGGAGGGGAATTGTAGCCTAAAGCTACTACTACAATATAAATAACATATAACATCATAAATCAAGAGTACATGAGTACGGATGTGGGGTTTATCCATGGGGAGCTCGGATAAGTAGCTCTGATAGAACGGTGGCTCTGGGACTGGTAAATGCCCTATGTAATTGACGAGTGGGTATCCGCAGGTGAGGCCTGCGGTTCTCGAAGAAAGGATTCCGATGACCAGTCGAAGAGAACCTAAAAGAAGAAAGAAATCGGTTAACTATGTTCTGGTTAGATGGTGTTCGGGGTAGGCTAGGTAGCCTAACGCGAGTCACGGCAGAGTATACACTGAGAAACATGCAAGTAAGATAAAAGCTAGCGACAACACAAAGGACAACGGAGCCTAGCAGGAGGTGGGATAGGAACCGTCTTAGTCGGAGGGAAGAGGAAGGGGGTAGGCGAAATGAGGATCCCTCGGGTCGCCTATTAGCACGGGTGGAGCGCTCCGACTGGTATAGACCTGGAGACTAAAGGACCTAGCGGCGCATAAGAGGGTCCCCCGACGGGAGGTCGGTGGACGTTGTGGTAGCCAAGTCAACCGAGCCAGGGTGTTGGGCGAAAATCCGCTGGACGGTGGGGCCGTCACCCTTTAAGACGATACATGGTACAATGAAGAAAACTAGCCTGGCTTCGGATGTTAATCAGGCAGTTTACGGAAATTGTCCGTCCTCATCGCACCCCGTCGGCAGCGCGGAGAGTGTAAGAAATAAGTCCGATGATACGTCGATGATAAGGGTCGATGCGACGGGCCAGTATCGCCAGTGGTGGCGTAGGCACGCAACTGCACAACCCCCCGGAAAAAGAGATAGCTGCAGGACCTGGCAATCGTAATTGTGTGCGAAGGATTCAGAGTGGATAAAAGTGAGGAAACAAGGAGGAAGTTCCGCCAAGCAGGAGGTGGCGGTCAAAAAGAAGGGAAGCCCGGGTGGCTAGACCGGTAAGGGGTCGGGGGGACATAAGGAGGGGGCTTTGGCAGCCCTTATCAATAATCAGCTGAGGAAGGAGAAGATAAAAGGGTGTGATGCAGCCACCCCGACGCAAAAGGGGGTCACGGTGCCGGTGGAGCTGGATGTGGATACGGTGGATCCCGAGGACCCTCTCGCCCGGAGGGATGTGTTTAAGGGGAATACACTGGCGAGGTCCCCACCATAGGTATCCCCGAAGGTATCTTCGAAGGTCATAGGAGGCACGGGGGCGGATAAGAAGAGTCGGCCCGAAGTCAGAATTCCCAAATCTCGATTCAGCCAATTCAGAGTGAAAAATCCGAACACCGAAGTAGATCCAGTTCGATGAATTGAGCTGTGGAATTGAAGAAGAGGGCGGTAGAGGGTGCCAACCTTTTAGAAGAGCGTGGATTTGCAACCCCGGGAAGGCCTCCGCCCAGGAGCAGGGAGTCTGGGGAGGCGAACCCGGAGGCCCCGGGGGAGAAGATGGCAAGGCTTCTCAACAGAATGGCGGACATTGTAAATAATCTAGCGTTGGTGTGCAGCAAGATGGTGGATTCCGAGGGGGGGGGGGGGGCGTAGTCAACCCCGGGGCGGTAAAAATTGGCAAGCAATGAACACAGGCGATAGAACGCTGGAAAGAGGGGACATCTTGTAGGAATGGTCGGTCTAAGAAGGCCCAGCAGGAGGTGGCGCGTGAACGCCCGCAGGGGAAGAAAGCGGAGATGGTAGACATGGAGATACAAACGGAGGAGACGCTGTTTACTTTTGGGGGAGTGCCGAAACTTGCTGGTATCCGGGATCATGCGGGTCAGAACTAGAAGCCGAAGAAGAAGAAGAAAAGGGCATCTCCGAATGGGGAGGAGGGTGCCCCGAAGAGAAGACTCTTCTCGGATGTTTCCACTGGGTCAGGATCAGGATTAACAGAAGGGCCTAACCATAGAGTTAGTGTCTATAGAGAGAAGGGGTTGAATCAGCTGACGGAGACTGACCCTGGCAATGGGGTGGCGGAGGCCGAGCCGAGGCGGCCGGGCGGGAGTTGGGTCACAGTAGGTAAAGGGGGCAATAGTAGACGGTCTCGGAAGCACTCGAAACAGCTCCTACATAAGGTGCAACGACGGCGGGTTTCAGGGGAATCGGAGCAACATCATCAGATGATGCAGCAAATGCATCAAAGGCCGCCCGTTTCCCTGCATCTACAAGAGCAACAACAAGGACAACATCGCCCACAGCTACCACAGCCGCCAGGGCTGTTGCGGCAGCAGCAGCAGCGACAGGAGCAGCAGGAACAGGAGCAGCAGGGACAGCGGTACCAGCAGCAAGCTCAGCGACAGGCCAGGAAGCAGCAAGACCTGCTACAATATCAGGACCAACGAGAACAGCAAACCTTGAGGCAGGACCAAAGGGCATGAAAGCTCCCCCCGAAAGAGGCCGGAGGCCGTCCACCTCAGGGTGAAGCCGGAGTCATCGTATATAGAGACTTACCAGCTGGTGGTTACGCTGGGGAATGAGTCTCTGGGCGTGCTTAACGCGATGAAGAGGACGAGACAGGGACACGTTCTCCTCGAACTGGGAAAGACGGCTAGGTGAGGCGGCACCGACACCTGCCACCGTGATGGGCGGGAAAATGGAGTGTGTAGCGCTGCAGGACCGGACGGCGTTTGAACTGAGACAAATCGACTCGAAGGTGGAAGCACCGGTGCTGATCAAGGATCTGGGAACGACCCTGAAGATGGAGGAAAGCAACATTAACTTGAAGGTCCTGAGGCTGTGCCCCTCTGAAACGCAGATGGTAGTGGTGGAGGTCCCCACGAACTGACTGTCAAAGGGAGAAAGGGTGTCTCGGTTTATGACCGGATACACGATAGCTAGAATTAGGCCACTTGTAAAGGCGCTGAGGTGCTTCGGATGCCATCAACTGTGGCATATGGCGAGGGCACGTAGTTTGTAGGAGGTGTGGGTCACCGGACCATGTAATTTCGAAATGTACCAATACCTTGAAGTGTATCATTTGTACTCGGGCGGGTGTGACAAGGAGCAGAGCGGCACATGTCACGGGGTCCCTGGCTTGTCCAAGGTTAAGAGAGAATCCGGCATCAGGGGGCCGTGGTTACCCGAACTCACTCGATGTTCAAGATTCTGCAATCTAACTTAAATCGGTGTAGGCGGGCTCAGGATTTACTAATACAAAATGCCTGCCAGGTTAACGTAGATGCGGTTATCATCTTGAAGCCCTACCGGCAAATGTCGGAGTGGTTTAACGACGCCACAGGGGACGCATCAGTGTGGGTTACCGGTTTTAATGGTAAGTTTGCATCCCATAAGCAGAGGTTCTCAGCGGAAGGAGTGGTGGGAGTGGTGGTGGATAATAGGGCAATTATGAGCTGCTACTGCGCCCCAATTAAGGGGAAGGCCGAGTTCCTACGCTACCTCGACGATCTGGAGGAAATCTTGAAGGAGATGGAGGCCCCGGGCAGGGGGGTGGTGCTGGCTGGCAACCTTAACGCGAAATAACGCGAGGGGGGGGGGGGGGAAAGTTTAACAGGCGTGGCGAGGCCTGATCGCTAGAAGAGGACTGGTCCCCGATAGGCTGATGGCGGCCTATAAGTTCATCAGGAATAAAGGTACCTCTGTAATAGATGTGATGGCGGTGGACAGATGTACGGCAGCGAGGTTGCAAAAGAGCGAGGTACTGTCCCATTATACAGCATCCGACAACCGATACGTGATGCACACGATAGCCAGGGCACGGAGAGCACCGAGCAGGCAGGGGTGGTCTCCATTCTCGGTCAAGGATTTTGATGGAGAGGCTGTCGTGAAAGCATTTGGGGAGATAAGGGGACCGGCGCTCAGATCGCAGACGGACGTGACCCGGGAGGATGAACCGCTGGCTGAGGGAATGCAGGGGATTCTGGAGAAGGTTGCGGAGAGAGTGCTAAGAGTGCACTTGGAGGTTATTGGGAGGAATTGAAGAAAAGGGGGGTCACGAGTAAGATCCTGAATGTTGTGAAGGATTATTTCAGGGCCTGGGGCATAGTGGTCCATACGGCTGAGGGGGAAATCTCCATAGAAGAAGAAGAAATCTTCTTCTGGAATGTAGTGTACGACGGGGCCCTATCGACACTAAATACGGAGAGATTGTTGAAACCCATCGCATATGCAGACGACATCGCACTCCTATTCTCGGCTAGGAGTCGTGCGCAGCTAGAGGAAATGGTCCCGATCGCGATGGAAAGGATCAGGACGTGGTTTACGAGAACGGGCCTCGCGATAGCTTCGTAAAAAACGGAAGTGATATTTCTCACAGGGATGAGAATCGAAAAGGTCACGGGTATGCAAGTCCTTGGCATTAAGGTGATGACCGCGGAGTCCATACGATATTTAGGGGTGAGGTTTGACAACCGCCGCAACTTTAGACCATACCTGGAGCAGGTAGCGGCGAGGGCAGATAGGGTGACCGGAGCGCTATTGGCGCTCCTCCCAAATACAAGGGGGCTCTCAAACCAGTCCCCCAGGCTGTATTATTCGGTTTGGGAGTCGGTCATACTTTACGCCGCGTCGGTGTGGACCGCCTTTTTTCATGTGGAAGTCAATAAGGCGATTGTGAGAAGGGCCCAGAGGACGGCCCTGATAAGAATGTCGACCGCGTATAGGACGGTCTCCTACCAGTCGCTCTGTGTGCGGAATGGTAGACTCTCCTTGGACCTTAAAGCGATAATGTGGCACACGATCTTTACGGAACGTGCCGAGGTCAGAGAGGTTTCCGAGTTGAGATCGCAACCGCAGATTAGAAGGGAGAGGGAGATTGCAGGAAGGGCCCGTGCATTGAAGAAAGCCATGGAGGAGTGGCAGCGGAAATGGAAAGCGGTCGCTGCAAACAACTGACCGAGGAGGCTGGTGACGTCGGTCGACACATTCGTGGGAAAGCCCGCCCCAGTGAGAGGCCTTCATTATTATACGACCCAACTTTTTACAGGACATGGGGCCATTGAGGCATTCAAGAAGAGGATTGAGAAGCAGCAAGAGAGCGCGAGTAGGGGTTGCGGGAACGGGGTCGAGGACGACGCGGAGCACGTGTTATGCCTTTGCCCGACATACGTGCAACAGAGAGGGGAGCTGGAGGCGGCGGTGGGAGGACCCGTGGTGCCGGAAACGCTCATCAAGAAAGTGGTGGCCTCCGATGAGAAATCGGTCAGCTGTAAAAAATTTGCAGGATAGACAAGAAAAGGAGGCGGTGATCGAGAGCAGGAGAGGCTCAGGATTCTGAGGGAGGAAGCGGCGAGGAGGGCGGCGGATCGCCGATGAAAGGGGAGAAAGAGGAAAAGGTAGCGGAGGTATTACATATTGTTGGGCTGACAAGTACTTACATATCTATTTAATTTATTTACTTCTATGTTTGTGACGTATATAGTTATTCAGCGAAGGAGTTCCGGTTACTCGGGGCATATATTTTATTGTATGACGTGATATATCGAATTCATTTTAACCATGGAGTGTCTGCCCCCCCCCCGCCCCATGAAGGGGGAGGGCGAGGATTCGGCGTGGGCTATAAAGAATATTTTATTCTGCCGATTAAATTTTATTCGTGGACGAAACCCAATCACCGAGATTCGAAGGAGGAGTTCCCCCCTGACGAGTTCTTTAAAGCAGGGGGCCGGACGGAAGAGGAGGAGGTGAGGACCCAGTATGAAATGAAGACTCCACCTGGAACGCAAGGAAACAGACTGGCCTCCGAAGTACTACGAAGAAGTCCCGGAGGTCAGCAGGAGTTCCCGTATAGGAAGGTGCCCTAGAGGGGGGGGGGGGGTTTAGTTGGTAGACCGCGCCAATCTCACGCCGCGAAGAGCCCAACATAACCCTGGCAACGCCACCAGTTGCCATGGTATGTGTAACACATTGCCCACTCTCTAAAAAAAGAGCGACCACTCAGTGGCCGAATATTAAAGAAATACATATATATTGAAAGGTGATTACTTTGTTGTGGCACGCTCGGTGTCGGAGATGACAATAATAACGATCGCATATGTCGATCGTCACAACCAGGGGTTCGCTGTGACTACTCGAGTCAGTTGATCATTATTAACGCCTAGCAACACGTGAAGATTGATTACGGTTAAGCATACCAACACACCCGCTCAATCCGCACGTTACATACTCAAGCGCTCTCTTCCACACCAAAACCGAGTCCCTCCAGACATCTTTCGTGATTCACACGGGCCAACGGCGTCGACAATACATCCGCGATCATGCGTTTCGTTGACACATGTTTTACAGCAAGCAATCCAGCAGAAATCGAACGGCAGACCTGGTGGTGTTTAATATCAATGTGCTTCATATAGGCATGAAACACGAGATCATTTGCTAAGCACTAAGCTCCGCGATTATCGATAAAAATCGTTACATTGGTCCAATCATTCAGTCCGTGTTCACACAACACACTCTGCAAGTAAATCACCTCTTTTGATGCTTCGGTAAGACTGACATATTCGGCCCCTGCAGACGATAGTGCGACAGTACGCTGTTTCTGTGATTTTCACGTAATCGCTACGCTGCAGACGAAAAACGCGTATCCCGTATACGATCTGCGGTCTATAGACCAGTCCTCCTAATCGGCGTCCGTGTATTCAATTAACAGCGTATCAGTCTTTGTATATACTAGTCCAATATCTGTGATACTAGCCAGATATCGTAGGACTCTCATTGCAGCGAACCAATGACATTTACGGGGTTTCTCGACGAATTGCGCTAACCTTGACACAGTATTTACAATATCCGGACGCATCGCTACCGATAAATACATAAGCGCGCCAATTAATTCAATACGGGTGCTCTTCACGCGAACATTCAGCGCTCTTTTCGTCGAAGCGGAGATTCATCTCCGATGGTGTCGCAACTGGATTGCACTTATTCATACCGTATTGCTTGAGTAACCACAGTATATAGTCCGTCTGGGAAACCTCTTCCTGACCCCCACTTTGGTAAATCTCATGGCCGAGACAATACTTGGCAAGACCGAGATATTTTATCTCAAAGTCATCCATGAGTTTCTGTTTGATTCGCATGATACGTTCTACACTGCGCGACGACACGGGAATATCATCCACATATATTAATACAAATAATACATCATCCTCACACACATTGAAAAACAAACATGGCTCATTCTCCGTAGGTATCAGACCGATACTCACAAGTTTCTCACATAAACACGAATACCATTAACGGCCGAATTGTTTCAAAGCTTTACAAAGTGTATACAAGTTGTATACAAAGCTTTATTTAGCCTACACATATCACCACCATTACGAATGTCCATTAACATTTTTCGCGCACGAGTTCCAACCACTGATGTCTTCCCCTTGGACACAATCCGTTGCAGTGTCTCGTTTAACATTTGCGGCACCTTCATGATCACCTCTTCCACCAATGACTCATTTAAGTACGCCGTCACCACATCGAACTGTCAAATATTTAGTTCAAACTGCACTGCGAGAGCCAATAACAGTCTCAAAGTCTCCAGTTTCGCTATTGGAGCAAAGGGTTGGTGGTAGTCGATGGGGTATCGTTGACTGTATCCCTTGGCAACCAGCCGATCCTTGCGTCGCTCCACGTTACCGTCAGGACCATGCTTATTCGTGAGCACCATACGACAACCGAAAACGTTTCTATACTCCCCCTTTGAACAATATCTCACGATTCAATCTTTACTAGACTCACGAGTTCGGATTCTATCGCGTTCACCCACTCTTCACGCTCGTCACCGTTTAAGGCATTGTTCATACTGACCTCAGCTGCACCGGAAAACACATCATCCACTAAGTCAGATGTACTCTCGTCAACTTGGGCCTCATCCTCATTGGGCGCCGTTGCCAATCGCAACCGGAACAGCTTCCTAGGACGCTCTCTTGATCCTGTCCGCAACAACTTCGGCCTTCCAGGAGCTCATACCCAGTTTTCCTCGGCCTCCAATGTCACATCTGGGATGGCTGGCTGCTCCTGAAACTTCTCGTTGACCTTCGCTGGAGGACATGAAAATTCCACAATGATTGGAGGATCATTTTCACTTCCTTCTGCCTCTTTTGCCGATGTAGGCCACCCGTCAAGCACACGCGTGTCACATGGACTATTTTGAGTCTCTGTCAAGAACTTTACGTCACAGGCCTCCACTATCCGTCGCGCGTTTAGTATCCATATTCGGAAACCTTTTCTTTCTCTGGGATACCCCACAAACACGCCTTATACAGATCTCTGCGCAAGTTTATTTTTGCCCGGGTCCTTACCCAGCACCACCGCCTTCGACTCGAATTTTCTAACGTATCCTACGCTGACTGTATTACCGATCCATTGCTCATACGGAATCCGTCCATTTAAACCACTCGTCGGACATCGGTTGCGAATATGACAAACTGCAGCGACAGCTTCTGACCAAAAGGGCGCGCTCAAACCGGACTGCAACAATAAACGCCTAGACATGTCCAACAAAGTCATTCTTTCGGCTACCCCCTTTTGTTGCGGCGTGTGAGGAACTGTCAACCGTCTCTGAATACCTTGGTCCGCTAGGTATTTACTACATTCGGCACTACAATATTCGCCACCATTGTCTGATTGTAGGTACTTCACTTTTATACCGGTCTATCTCTCCCTGAGCTTCTGGTAAAATTTAAACGCGTCAAACACGCCACACTTTTTCCTTAAGAAGTACACTTCGCCCCATCTCATGTTATCGTCAATAAATGTCACAAAGTACTTAGCACGCCCCATGGATTCCGTTCTAAATGGCCTCACAACGTCAGAATACACAATTCTTAATGTCTCTGTACACGGCACTCGTCCTTTAGGAAAAGATAACGCGGTCACTTCGCAATGCGATAACTGTCCAGCATCCTTAATTTCGACCTTGGGCACTACGCCATCGCGTATCAGCGTCCTTGGAGTTCAAGTGACCTAGCCTCTCGTGCCACTCGATTAGGTCCTTACATTCCGAATGAACCACCGCTAATGCACAATCTAGTTTTTCGCGTACGTAGTACAGATCACGTTTCCGTTCTGCGGTCGTTGAAACTTGCCTGTGTCCATCGCAAACGAATGCATCCTCGATGCACCCTCTTTGCGACAAATCAATTCATACCACTTGTTCATAATTTTTGCCACGGAGATAAGGTTTGTCCTCAAATCAGGCACGTGTAAGGTGGTGTCCTTGAACTCAATCAGTTTGTCATCGTCTTCACTTGTCACTGACACATGAACACTACTTTTCCCCTTTACTTCGGCACATGCATTTCTTGCGAGGTTCAGATTCACCTTCGATTACTCACTCATCGACAATGCAAAAGAAGCCTGAAAAAATTTTAGGTCGATTCGTGCAACGGTTCCCACGATATCTTGCTCACCGCTCGTGACTTTTCTAAGAAATGTGATTTCGAGTAAAACGTGTTTAAAGTTGAGGTCAAGTTTACACCAAAAGAAAATGATAATTTTTCAACTTACACAGAATCATCAATTCCAGGCCCATAAAGCAAGTCTTCTGCCGCAGAAGCTGCCTCCAAATGATGAATTTGCTCTTGTCTACGATGCATTATGGCTTCTCGTGTAGTCTCTTGCGCGCGGTGCTCGGCAGTGGTGATCCGGACCTTGTCCTCTTTCGTCACAAATTCATGGGCATTTTTGCCACTATGGACTCCCATAATTTCCATTATTTTCAAAAGAGTTATTGAACCTTCATTAAAAACGCAGGCTGATATATATGCTGCCGTTTCAACGGTTGTCAAACCACTGGAAATAATCTTTGGACTAATCTTCCATATAAGTTGATTATAACTCTCGTTATTATTCTGCGTAAATCCGCCAACACATCGACCTAATAATTCGTTCTTACTTAAATCCTCGTATATTGGCTTGATAGCCGTCAAAACATCATCCGGTGAAGCATTGTAGTTATGTTTGTAACTTTTCATTTTCCTCTTCTGTTTCTTAGCCAACTCGGCATACGCTCGCTGCCACTCACACCACGAGTCCGCTCCAGCCGGGCAAAGTTGATGTTTCGGATTTTTATTAGTTGAACTATAGTGATGGTATGTTGCCCAAATAGCAGTTTTCATATTCTCCGGTGAATCGCAGTGTCTACGTATAGCCAGGCCATAGTAAACTGTTAATTTATGCATCATTTTGCTCGTTAGTTTGCCTTTTCTGCCGATCCCTTTATTTTTGGTTTTACACTGGCGTAATTGACTGCCCATTCTTTTTTGAACGTGACCGATGCATTCTTTTTTTTATTACAGCAGTATTTTCATATGGAGCAGCATTTACAATACCGGTATACGTTTTCGAATCACCGTCCCCGATGTAATTAACGTACTTCACACCATGCAGAGTTTCTGAACGTTTGAACATTTCTACCATAGCGTCGACTTCCATTTTGTCTGAAGATCCTTCATGATTCAATGTGTAACTGGCTTCATGTGTTTCCAACCATTCTTGAAACTCAGCAGTTCCTTCTTTTTTGTACCAAGTCTCGCACATTTTGCAATAAGCAGTTTTTACCATGACATCAAGTACTTTGCCACTATAGTAGCCAATTATGGAAGCAACACCATATAGAGACGTAAAACCTCGCTTTTTCCACGTCCCGTCCCCTGAAGCAGTTAGTTTTCTTTTATCCTCTCCAGGAGTCTCTTTCATCGCTTCATTTACAGCTTTTTTAAAATCCAAATCACGAACAATTTTGACACATGCATGAATGTGTTGTACAATTTGATCATACGTACTGTGATAAAAAAAACTGTGGCATGTCCATTAGTCCGCAAAACTTTTGGCAACCTTTCAACCCTAAACCGAGTACTCTCATCGTAAATATAAAGCGCCTATTTATTTCGAATGAGTGACCCGCATAAGAGCATGAAGGAATTTCCTGCGGCGCGCACTCACCACATAACACTACAATCTTGAAACCGAGTCCACGAGTATTTGCAGGTTGAAATTTAACATCACTGTTACATTCTTTGCACTTGACAAACGTTGAAATTGCCGAAAATACGGTGATGAAATTTAAAATTCTATATTCTATAGAATTATCTTGCAGCACTATAATCTCGTCCTGCCTCCTTAATTTTTTTCTAGATGCACTGAAACTCCGTTCGTCGGTCTGTGATGTTTTCGGGTTGAACTGTTATTTTCTTTTTTCGGCCTTGATTTTTGTATTCTTTTCGATGATCTCGTAACTCGCAAGACTTTCTGGTTTATATTCATTTTGTGAAAAACGCGCGAAAATAGAGTCCAAATCAAAGCAAGCAAAACGCACCGCACAGCTCGACGCCAACTGCTACACTGCTACGCAGTGATGCCAGATCCGTGGGTTTTCGCCCACAGGCGCTACCACCACTCCACGACCAAGCGTACCCCCTCCTAGCGCCTATACCGCACTACACAAGCATACCCGTCCCTCCATCCGTGTGCCGTACGCGCTTCCTGGCCAGCGCTCTCCGGCGAGAATTCGTTTTCCCGACATCGAAGCGCTTGGCTTGCAAGCAAAAAGTCAAGAGTTCAAATCCCGGTGCGGATATTCTACTTTTTTTTTTAAATTATTTTCGAATTTCTCTCTCTATATTCTCAGAAGACTAAAGACTTGAAAACTGTTAATTTACCAAGCATTTTCGAAGCTTGAATTGCTGCTAAAGATACGATCCCCTTCTGGCTTGCATCGCACCACTACAAGCGTATCCTACCTTCTGTCCGTGTGCCGTACGCGCTGCCTGGTCGGCGCTCTCCGCTACATTCATTTCACCGAATCCTAGAACTTGGGTCGCAAACAGAAAATCCGAGGTTCACATCCCGGTGCGAAAATTCTACTTTTTTCATTAATTATTCTCTAACTTCTATTCCTATATTTTCAGTAGAATAAAAACTTGAAATCTGTTAATTTACAAAGCATTTTCACAGCTGGCTAATGTACGATGTTGGTCTTCTGCCTTTTGTATACATAAACAGAAATAATTCCTTAAAATGCTACTTACAAAATAAGCTCCTTTCTAGGATGGACTCTTTAAAATTCACGTCAAATGAACAGTTACAGAATCGGTGATTTCGGTTTCAGGTAACAGAGTCCCCCCGCTCCGCTATTACGGTCGGCTTACCACTCACACCCCGGATTACTGTAATGAGGTTTGAAAACAATATCAACGGGTCGCGTACCAGTCTTAATGATATCATTTATACCTACAGAAGAGTTTTACTAACCCATTCTTGATCAATGACACTCTTTTCGTGTTAATTAGGTTCATACATACAGTCTTCCTCGGATTATTGAAATGCTTTTGGTCCCGGATTATCAGGAAAGGCCTACTCAACCCACAGTTTTGCTTCCTCGCTGCGAGCGAGGACCTGCGGTCCGGGTAGACCGCCCGTTGACTGCAGAGATCAATAAAACCGTTGGGCCAGGTAAAATACCCAGTACAGAAAACTCAAATGTTCATTCTTTTGATAAATGTTCATGAAAGTATTACCAATGGATTTTTTTTATGATTTCCTGATTAAAATGAGTTCAAACATGGACAAATTCGGTCCATTTTTAGGTGAATGTAATATGCGTCGCAGGCCAGTCACCAGAAACGTGTTTTCCGCTTAATCTGCGGAACACTGAAATTCTAAACGTGTTTTATAAACTCACCAATCCATCGGCAATGCTCTGATCAAGCTGTAATGAGAAGTATGAAGATTTTCATATACTGTACTGGATGACAAAAGGCAGAAGACCAACATCGTACATTAGCCGGCTGCGAAAATGCTTTGTAAATTAACAGATTTCAAGTTTTTATTCTACTGAAAATATAGGAATAGAAGGTAGAGAATAATTAATGAAAAAAGTAGAATCTTCGCACCGGGATGTGAACCTCGGATTTTCTGTTTGCGACCCAAGCTCTAGGATTTCGGTGAAATGAATGTAGCGGAGAGCGCCAACCAGGCAGCGCGTACGGCACACGGACAGAAGGTGCGTGCAAGCCAGAAGGGGATCGTATCTTTAGCAGCAATTCAAGCTTCGAAAATGCTTTGTAAATTAACAGTTTTCAAGTCTTTAGTCTTCTGAGAATATAGAAAGAGAAATTCGAGAATAATTAAAAAAAAAAAGTAGAATATCCGCACCGGGATTTGAACTCTTGACTTTGTGCTTGCAAGCCAAGCGCTTCGATGTCGGGAAAACGAATTCTCGCCGGAGAGCGCTGGCCAGGCAGCGCGTACGGCACACGGATGGAGGGACAGGTATGCTTGTGTGGTGGGGTATAGGCGCTAGGAGGAGGTACGCTTGGTCGTGGAGTGGTGGTAGCGCCCGTGGGCGAAAACCCACGCATCTGGCATCACTGCTGCTACGTTGTCCTTTGGTATTTAGAAAAATTACAAACTACAGCCGTTTAGAACCTTTCCAGTACAGTAATAAACATAGGTATGTATCTCTACAATAAAAATGCCTATCATTTAACTCTACGTAGTAAGCCGAAAGGGATGGGCCTTGCTGGGCGCTGCTACCGCGCGCTACCTGTTTTCGCAGCGTACTCTTCAAACTCGCATACCTTCGTCAATTTTACTTCAATTCACTTGAAACTTTCAGGAAATATTTTCTACATTACATATTTCAAAAAAATGCAAAAACCCAAAAATCGAATTTTTCGACTTTTACAACTAGGCATGACCCCTTAAAGTTCGAACAAGTCCCTCATCCCCAAACTGTCTTAAATCGAGACTTCTTCTCCTCCCCTCTTTACGCATCAAAATCAAATGCAAGCCACCCTCAAACTCCCCAATCAAAACCTCCAAAAACCATCCAATGGGTCGGGTAATTATTTAGAAGTTGTCCATCCTCACCGATTTCAATGATTTTTGGATATGTTATCAAGATCAAGATTCTGAACAACTTTTTCCCATGCATGTTACCGCCGCTCGACCTTCGTTCCCGAGATATTCGCCAACAACTGTTGCTACCACTGCATTGAATTCGACCCATACGTGCATGATGCGGCAGCGTGTGCGTCAGCACGAGACCGCCGCTCATCTACTGTTTCTGCATGTACGTCGTGGTGCAACGCATTCCACTTTCCAACTTATCCTGGGTATTAGTATTGGTTTGGGCTAGATTAGCGCGGGGGGCGCGTAAAGCATTGTAGCGAAACGATGTGAGTTTAGAGATTTGAACCAGAAACCTGCGGATGCCAGTCAACACCCCGACTCACATCAGTTCGCTACCATGCTTTACGCGCCCGCGAGCGGGCGCGCGCCCCCCCCCCCCCACTAATCTAACCCAAACCTATACTAATACCCGTGACAAGTTGGAAAGTGAAATTCATTGCGTCGGAATAAGTCAAAAGAAGTTTCTCGCAAATATCTCGAAAACAAAGGTCAGCTTCGTCATTTATTTTATCCCATGCTGGCGCATACGCTGCCACGGACGCGTACTGTAGGTATGTATACGGCAGAATACATTGTAGTAGTAGCAGCAGTTTCTCGCGAATATCTCGAAAACAAAGGTCGAGCGGCGGTAACATGCATAGGAAAAAGTTGTTCAGAATCGTGTCCCCGAGAACATATCCAAAAATCATTGAAATCGGTGAGGATGGACAACTTCTAAATAATTACCATGGTTCGAGTACCCCCCTTTTTCAAAGTCCCAAAAGACCGGCAATTAAGCTATTGCGACGTATATTTCGCGCAGGACTCATCGAGACATTCCGATTGTATAACACATATTTTAAGCATGAGTCATCGCGCATACCGCAAATTCCCCGCATACCTGACATTCCATCGCTTTGTATAAATACCAGCGCCACATGGACCGCACACAGCTAGTTCGGCAACATCAGCTACGCGAGTCACATCGTTACGACATTCCAAAATCTCTTAAAACATATTGTATAGTGTTAACATTCGCTTCTGTGCAACGTCCCCAAAAGGATTACAAACCTTCGACATCACTGTAAGCGCATATCATTTTATTTTATTATCATTACTAACTTTATCGCTTTCTATTATTTTCGTTTACTTATGCTTATCTACACTTATATCATTTAGTTTTGCTCACGCTTATTGCTTTCTATTATTTTTGTTTACTTATGCTTATCTACACTTATATCATTTAGTTTTGCTCACGCTTATTGCTTTATATTATTTCCTTTTGCTTATGCTTATCTGTATTTATATCATTTATTTCTGCAAACGCTTATCGCTTTATATTGTTTCATTGCTTATACTTACCGCCTAATTATATTATTGCTTAAGCCAATTCCTGTATGTTAACTTGTTTATAACTAATTTTAACACTTTTTATGCTTATATATATTATTATCATTAATCACCGTTATATAAATGTTTTATGCTAATGCTTAATGTCCAACGCATTGTTATAATACTTCTACCGCCATCGCTTCAATAGTGCATGGCTTATTCGCATGCGTTCCAATAAATAACGCTTTTATTTTACCCGACGCTTGAATTCTTGCAATTATCCTTCGAATACCTAGAATCATTACAAGCCGTAGCAACAGCTGATCTCTCTTCGCGAACGCCGGGAGTTCTTATCAGTGTTTACAAGCTTACTTTCACTTAGGGTCCCGCATGCCCATTACTACACCTATTGTAAAGAACTACGACGTGTCTTTTTATTGCAATGCAGTAGTTAAGCCAATTATCGAGCCGTAAATACAAGCGACAAGTGTTCTAACGGGTGTCACTCTGGTGAGCGATTACTCCCTAACCTTCCCTGGTCGACTTATGCTGCGAAGCTGGCCTTCGTGCTAGAATTCCTTCAACGACTTATGTTGCGAAGCCGGCCTTCGTACTAGAATTCCTTCTACCTCTCAGAGCTGCGAAGCTGGCCTTCGTGCCTGAATACCATCTACCCACAGAGCTGCGAAGCTGGCCTTCGTGCCTGAACTCCTTCCACCCCTCAGAGCTGCAAATCAGGCCTTCGTGCCTGAATACCATCTACCCCTCAACGCTGCGAAGCTAGCCTTCATGCCTGAGCTCCTAACTTCTCTGAGCTGCAAAGCTGGCCTTCGCGCTTGAATTCCAAACCCTCAGGGCAACGAAGCTGGCCTTCGTACCCAAGGTTCCCCACATTCCCCCAACATTGTCACAGTCCTAACCTCCGCCACCCAGGACGTGACAGTAGATACAGGAACGCAACTTATAAACAAAAAAAAATATATTACATTGATCTTATACGTATAGTGCCCTTATCCTAATGTTAGCTAGTAATAATATGAGGAAAGTATTATTAATTAGGATAGGTCATTATACCTATTTCTTTACGCAGCATTTCAAACTGATTGCGAGGAATCGCTTTAGTTAGTATGTCTATTAGTTGCTGTTTACTTGACATGTAGGGTACGTTGACATTGATGTCACCATCGACAAATTTCTCACGTGTATAATGATAGCATATGTCCACGTGCTTCGTTCTGTTATGGAACTCTGGATTATATATCAGTTTGATGGCGTTTTGACTGTCCATAAAAATTGATGTTGACCCCTTCGTGGACTCTCCCACATCGCGCAACGGCTGACGTATCCACATAGCTTCTCATGTTGCGCACAAAGCTGCGATGTACTCCGCCTCTGTAGTCGACAAGGAAATTGTTAACTGGCGTCGACTATTCCAGGTCTCTGGTTCGTTGCTTAGTTTGAAGGTATAGCTAGTTGTGGATCTTCTCGTGTCAATGTCATTGGCGAAGTCTGAATCCGAAAATCCATATATCACCTCTGATCCCTGAATTTTTGACTAGAGTATTCCATAAGCCAGCGAAGTCCAGGTGGGTGGTCCGAGGACGCTAGCATCCATAGCGTCTTCTACGTGCTGCGTGGAAGAGGGTGTTCGAAGCCAATGAAGCGGGCATGCCACGGATATGGAAGCCTCTAGTAGTGAGCGTGTAGGCTCGTACCCTTAAGGCGAAGTTCCACGGCGCGTGGCTCGCCGACTCGCGCTCGCCAAGCCGATTCACCGATCCTGGACGAGCTGAGCCGACTCGCCGAGCCACGCGCCGTGGAAATTCACCTTTAGGGCCTGAGAGCACACAACTAGAGTTTTTCCTATCCGTTGCATGCCCACCGCTTCATTGGCGTCGAGCACCCCCTTCCACGCAGCACATAGAAAACGCTATGGACGCTACCGTCCTTGGTCCGCCCACCTGGACTTCGCTGCCATAATCTCTTGTGTTTTTCAGGTATCTGATTATACTTTTGACAGCGTTCCAGTGAGGCTGTCCATGCTTGTCCAAATATCTGCTGATAACTCCCACTGCAAAAGCAATGTCTGGTCTGGTTACTATTGCCCCAAATATTAGGCTGCCGACTGCTTCTCTGTAAGGCACATGGGCTTGACTTTCCGTCACCGAAGTTAAATCCGTGTGACTGTCAGCCCGAGTAGAAATTCCATTTGCATCCTCCATGTCAAATTGTTTGATAACACGATCAATATAATCTTTCTGATGTATGAATATTAATACTTCGTATTTATTATGTGAGATTTCCATTCCTACAAAGCTGCGTACATAGTCGTAACTTGTGATTTCAAAAGTAGTCTTGAGTTGAGAAATAATTTATTGCAGTTCTTTCTCATCATTCCCCATCAATAGTCCATCATCAACGTACAACCCCAGAAGTGTCTTTGACGCATTAGAGTGCCTGTAGTAGACGTATTCATCTGCATTGCTTTGTTGAAAATTAATGCACTTTAGGAAACTGTTAATCAGCTCATTCCATTGTCGGGATGCCTGTTTAAGGCCATATAGTGCCTTCTTCAATTTGAATACCGTGGCTTCTTCAAATCCCATGCCTTCTGGTGGGAGCATATATACACCGTCTTGAAGATCGCCATTTAAGAAGGCTGTTTGACGTCAAATTGAATTAGTTTGTAGTTTCGTTGTACACCTAGAGCTAATAAAATTCTTATGGAATCATATCTAACAGTTGACGAGAAAGTATCATGATAATCAATACCTTTTCTCTGTGCATATCCTTTAGCACACAGCCTCGCTTTGAAACGAGGAATATTTCCGTCGTTGGTATCTGGCTTTACACTGAATACCTATTTCGAATCGATGGCTTTTTTGTCTTTTGGGAGAGTGGTTACATGCCATGTTTTATTAATTTTTTGTGCCGCTATTTCTTCTCGAATAGCTTCACGCCACTTTCCTTTTTCCTCGCTATTCATAGCTTCTTCCAAGGTTTGTGCAATGCTAATGCCAACAGCATGCGCTTCATAACGTTCTGGCCTCTTTATGACATCTCAATCACGCAGCTTATATCCTTCCGAGCTCGTGTCTTCGTATTCGGACTTTCTATGTTCTTTGACTCCCCAGTTTCCTGACTTTCTTATTCTTCGCGGGTTGATTCATCTGCATACAGGATGTCCTAAAAATGTCGGAGTTCCTTGGAAGGGGTAACTCAGGGGGTGATTTGAAACAACTCTTTCCTTAGCGAAAATATTGTTCGAAGCTTCGTTAAGGAGATATTAACAAAAAACCCCGACCAATCAGAGCGCGCGCCTTCCGTCCGAGCTCCCGCGGTAGCGTTAGCTACGCGGTAGACGACTGCGCTTGTACTACGAACGTACGAACAAGCAAGTCGGCATGCATCGAAGGAAACTGCGTTACACATTTTTTTTTTAAAGCAGAATCTTAAATAAGAATTATTTGAAGTGAGAGGACAAAAAGTACGTAAATTTCGTTTTTAAATAAGGCATAAACGAAAAGGTAATGTAGCAGAAAATGTACGACATGCGATCGTGATTCGTTATTGAGGTAAAAATCCGTAGTTTAATAACGGCCAACACAACTATTTAGTTAAACAATAATATTAGGTGTATGAATAAATTCTTTCCGACTGGATTTACATAATCAGTACAAAGCTACTAAATTTCTATCGCGGTGGTATTCATAAGCTGCCAGAAAAATGGCAAAAGGTAATTAACAATAATGGAAATTATTTCGATGATTGAGTTGTTTTCATATTTTTTAAATCGAACTGTTATTGTACCCTAAAATCGGAAAGAATTTATTTCTACACCTAATAATCACCAATAAATTAAATAAAACTCACCCATTCGGACATTCCTTTCCTTCCTATTCGGAAACCTGTGTCACGGGGTCACTGTACCGATCCTGGTCATCGGTGGACGAAAAGATTTATGGTAGGGTAGCGCCCAGTGCTCAGCTGATCGCAGGTATTCGCAGGACACCACCCAAAGGTAAGGGTCGCAACGTCAAGTGCGTCCGGGTTAATGTACCGAATATTCACTTCACTGCACTGATACTAACACTGATCACTTAATTTATTTTTCATGGAATGTGTTGTTCCTACGTTATAAAAATTGGTGGCCCCGAAAGGGGCCGATTACTGTTAGTTGAGCAGTTGCTCGATGTGGCCACCCTCAGCGTCTATGCACGCCTCCGCACGTACAACCAGCTGCCTTTGGACGGCTCGCAATGTTTGTGGCGTTATGTTTGCGACCGCAGCATGAATGCGCACGACTATGTCTTCCAGTGAATCCACTGGCTGACGGTACACCTCATCCTGAAATGATTGTTGTACAACAAATACAAAACGTAAGTAAAAAAAGAATACCTATAAAAAATTAAGAGCACTAATGAAATTACCTTCAGATAGCCCCAGAAGAAAATATCCAGCGGGGTCATATCCGGTGACCGTGGGGGCCACGCAACAGGACCGCCACGGCCGATCCACCTGTCATGGAAGGTTTCATCAAGGTAGTCGCGGGCAATTCTGGCGTTGTGAGGTCCAGCCCCGTCTTGCTGATAGACCATGTTCTGTCGGACCTCATTTGGAATATGGGCCATAAGACCCGGCAGAACATGCTCTAAAAAGACTTTATACGCTGGACCGTCCATCCTGTCTGGCAGCATGTACGGCCCAACGATAAATTCGCCACAAATGCCCGCCCATACATTAATTGACCAACGGACTTGTGCTGCGCGTGTCCGAAGCGCTAGCGGATTCTCGTCGCTCCGCACATGCCGATTGCGGGAATTGAAGCAGCCTTCCCTCTTGAAGATTGCTTCGTCCGTCCACAATATGTATTTGCAGAACGATGGATTCCGCTGCAATTCTCCCAACAGCCACACTGAATACTCAACCCACTGGTCGGCATCCCCGGGGCGCAAATGTTGCACCCGTACATAGCGATACGGGTGCAACATGTTTTCCCTCAGAGTTCGGTGTACCGTCATTCTGCTGGCACTAGAAGAAAATGCAGAAACATCCATTATTAGATAACATTTGTTTCCTTTAATTAATAATTGCTGCACTTATCTTGTACTGTGACTTACTCTAGGCGGTAGCTCAAGTCGCGCACGCTGACGGTCGGGTTCTCGTCGATGGCTTCCAGGACGTTCTCTTGTACCGCAAGGTTCCGCGCGGCTCGGGGTCTACCCACGTCGCTGCCTCGCGGCATCATCGACCCCGTCGAGTATAATCTAGACGCCAAACGTCTAATCGTTCCCTCGCTCGGGGTTTCGATGCGCGGGTACTCCAGTGCCAACGCTCGCACGGTAGCACTTGCGTCCCCGTTGTTCCGCGCGTACACCCAGAACATCGCGTAATACTCTTCGGCTGAGTACATTTCTAGGACGAGATTACTAGCTCACTGACAGGATTTTTTCCCAAGCAACTTCCTCTACCCCCAAGTAGTTTCTCTCGTTCCATTATGAGTTTACTCCCACCAGGACAAGAGGCTTTAGGTAAAAAGAAGCCAGCACATTTTCGAAACACACGTGTTTTTCAGAAGTGCAACGAACGAACCATCTTACACTTTCACAAAAGCCCGCGCTCCGTCCTTCTACTGCCAATGTACCCATTGCTTCGAGATAGAAAATAGACATCACGTGTATCGGTTCGAAAGGGTCCGAAGGGAAGAGAAGCAGAAAATCTTCGAGTTGCTATAAAGAAGAAAATGCACACCATTCCTGTTTCCCCTTTCCGATACCCTGAGTTCACGTCTGCTACGAGGCGAAACCAATTAAGTCATAAATTATCCGAAACTATAGGAAACCGTTCTCTACCGCCGACTGGCGCGACAATACGGTCATAAACCGCGACCCTGGCGAAATGCTCTGGCTGATCAGCCTGATTAATTTTGGAGAACTAGAAATTACAGAGTATTATCCAACATCAATACGTCTCGCGGAGAGACACAGGAAAAGAAGGGGTAGTCCGCTGACTGCGCGTAGTCCGGCCTGCTTCGTCCTACCCTCAAATTAAAGACGGATCCCTTATCTCTCGTGTCTAAACACGCGCTCGAATTTCAAAACAAAAGCACGCGTCGACGTACTCCATGCGGGTTGAGTATTCAGTGTGGCTGTTGGGAGAATTGCAGCGGAATCCATCGTTCTGCAAATACATATTGTGGACGGACGAAGCAATCTTCAAGAGGGAAGGCTGCTTCAATTCCCGCAATCGGCATGTGTGGAGCGACGAGAATCCGCTAGCGCTTCGGACACGCGCAGCACAAGTCCGTTGGTCAATTAATGTATGGGCGGGCATTTGTGGCGAATTTATCGTTGGGCCGTACATGCTGCCAGACAGGATGGACGGTCCAGCGTATAAAGTCTTTTTAGAGCATGTTCTGCCGGGTCTTATGGCCCATATTCCAAATGAGGTCCGACAGAACATGGTCTATCAGCAAGACGGGGCTGGACCTCACAACGCCACAATTGCCCGCGACTACCTTGATGAAACCTTCCATGACAGGTGGATCGGCCGTGGCGGTTCTGTTGCGTGGCCCCCACGGTCACCGGATATGACCCCGCTGGATATTTTCTTCTGGGGCTATCTGAAGGTAATTTCATTAGTGCTCTTAATTTTTTATAGGTATTCTTTTTTTACTTACGTTTTATATTTGTTGTACAACAATCATTTCAGGATGAGGTGTACCGTCAGCCAGTGGATTCACTGGAAGACATAGTCGTGCGCATTCATGCTGCGGTCGCAAACATAACGCCACAAACATTGCGAGCCGTCCAAAGGCAGCTGGTTGTACGTGCGGAGGCGTGCATAGACGCTGAGGGTGGCCACATCGAGCAACTGCTCAACTAACAGTAATCGGCCCCTTTCGGGGCCACCAATTTTTATAACGTAGGAACAACACGTTCCATGAAAAATAAATTAAGTGATCAGTGTTAGTATCAGTGCAGTGAAGTGAATATTCGGTACATTAACCCGGACGCACTTGACGTTGCGACCCTTACCTTTGGGTGGTGTCCTGCGAATACCTGCGATCAGCTGAGCACTGGGCGCTACCCTACCATAAATCTTTTCGTCCACCGATGACCAGGATCGGTACAGTGACCCCGTGACACAGGTTTCCGAATAGGAAGGGAAGGAATGTCCGAATGGGTGAGTTTTATTTAATTTATTGGTGATTATTAGGTGTAGAAATAAATTCTTTCCGATTTTAGGGTACAATAACAGTTCGATTTAAAAAATATGAAAACAACTCAATCATCGAAATAATTTCCATTATTGTTAATTACCTTTTGCCATTTTTCTGGCAGCTTATGAATACCACCGCGATAGAAATTTAGTAGCTTTGTACTGATTATGTAAATCCAGTCGGAAAGAATTTATTCATACACCTAATATTATTGTTTAACTAAATAGTTGTGTTGGCCGTTATTAAACTACGGATTTTTACCTCAATAACGAATCACGATCGCATGTCGTACATTTTCTGCTACATTACCTTTTCGTTTATGCCTTATTTAAAAACGAAATTTACGTACTTTTTGTCCTCTCACTTCAAATAATTCTTATTTAAGATTCTGCTTTAAAAAAAAAATGTGTAACGCAGTTTCCTTCGATGCATACCGACTTGCTTGTTCGTACGTTCGTAGTACAAGCGCAGTCGTCTACCGCGTAGCTAACGCTACCGCGGGAGCTCGGACGGAAGGCGCGCGCTCTGATTGGTCGGGGTTTTTTGTTAATATCTCCTTAACGAAGCTTCGGACAATATTTTCGCTAAGGAAAAAGTTGTTTCAAATCACCCCCTGAGTTACCCCTTGCAAGGAACTCCGACATTTTTGGGACACCCTGTATACCTCAGGATGTATTGCTGGAATATTCGCTTTCCCCTCAGGTGACGCGGCGTTTTCGTCGAACGTGACATTACGCGAAATCTTGATTTTCTTAGATTCTATGTTAAATAATCTACAAATATTAGTTTCTTGCTCTTAGGGGCAAGTTTGTTTCTGATTTCTTTAGGCACGTGCATTATATCCAAAAGTTTCTATGTGATTTAATACCGCCGAAAATCCGATTTTCCGGTCTACATTTCGAACGCTGTCGAATTTGGTGCCTGACTTGTCGAGGTTCTATTTAAAATGTAAACAGCCGTGATTATGGCTTCGGCCCATAAATATAACCGGACGTCCTTCACGTATAACATTGAACGAGTGTTCTCTAGAGTTGTTCGCATATATCGCTCCGCTCTCCCGTTTTGCTTGGGAGTATAGGGAGCAGCTGTCTCTAATTCTATTCCCCGTTGGGAAAGAAAAAACTTAAATTAGTTGTTACAGTATTCCCTTTCATTATCGATATGCAAGATCTTTACAGAATTTCCAAATTTATTTCTCGACAATGTACAAAATTCTTTGAAGCATTCTATGTTTCATCCTTGTGCTTGATAAAGAACACTACACTATACCCCGATAAGTCATCATTGAATACGACAAAGTATTCAGCATCTTGTACAGAGGGAACAGACATTGGTTCGCAGAGATCGCTATGTATATATTCGCCGAGTTTCGCTTTCATACGCTCTGCAGGAGCAAAGGACAGTTTATGCTGCTTGTCATACATTATGTACATTATTGTCGTGCAATTCACTAATGCCCATGCATTATACAAAATGAATAATGAATGTGTATCTCTTTGTTGCGTTTTTTATCTGTTTGTTCATACTTCTTGTCCTTCTTGTCAAATTTAAATTTCTGCTGAAGCATTGTCTACGTCGCCTATCGAATCCCGCTTGGTTAACACGAAGCTAAATGTCTTTAACGTGTCCCTGCCTAACACGACAAGCATCAACATTGTATCGTTCGGGACGACGCTGAGTATAACGCCTTTTCTGACCACGCCGTCTAGAGTTACATTCGCTTTGATCTGGCCCTTAATCGTTAATTCAGATCCATTTATGCCGCAGAATCGTTTCATACAATCTGTGTTCTCTCGCGTGTGGTCTGTTACAAATCTTTCTTTAATAAAGCTTATCGGACTTCCGGTGTCCAGCAAAGTTTCGAGACAGAGAGTAAATGGCCGATCCGATACGGTCACCTCATACTTTACTTCTTTACGAAAACTATCATCGTCCGTGTATCATACTGCGCTAATCGTGTTACCTTTTTTGGGGCAATTTTTTATCTGATGATCGCTCTCGCCGCACGCATAGCAGGTCCCACGTTCTCGCTTCGGTTGTCGGTACTCCTTCGCGGTGTGTCCATTTTTGTGACAGTTGTAACAACGCGGTGGTCTACTTGGTTTTGTTCCTTCTTCCGCGGAGTCTTGTTTGGACGGATGAACCTCCTTCTCCTTCTCCTTCTTCTTCGTGTCCATCTCTCGTGTGGTGGTAGTCTTCTCTCCGGGCAGAGACAGCTTTTTTAATGCCTGTATCAATAAAGCGGTGCTGGCAAAATTCTGCATCCTCGCCTGATTCTGCAGTTGCGTGTCCTCGATGCCATCGATAACAAAGTCCACCAATTCGTCCTCGGGCACCGATGTTCTGCTCGCCAACAACAGTTTCTCGTGTGCGTAATCCGAAAAGATTTCGCCCCTTTTCTACCTTCGCTGTTCGAAGGTTCTCCTTAGTTGCAACTTACTTGGTCGGTGATCGTACATTTTCTTCAACTCTTACAGAATTTGCTCGACGCTGAGTTGCAGATGCTCAGGTTTGACCTGAAACCACGCTGCGGCCTTGCCCTTCAGCTTGCTTGCAATTAGGATTTTGGTCTGTCCCTCGTCGAGCGTGTACGAGTCACGCACCAGCTTAATTTGTTGCTCACATTGTAAAAACGTTTCCTCGGAGCCCTCGAAATCAGCCGCTAAGTCTCCGATGGTTTTTATGTTCACGCTCGATCGTGGGCCAGGCGTCGAGTTGTCTGAACGCGGAAAGTTCCTTAACATTTCGTTCTCCCTCTGCGCTAATTGCAATTCGCGAAGTGTCAATTCGTTTTCCCGTCTTAAGAGTTGCATCTCCCTCATCAGGAGGTCTCATTCCGACGGTGAAATGTTTGGTGTCCAGTCATTCAGCGAGACCGACGCACTTTCAGCGATCGCATCCTCGTCGACAACGCGCTGCTTGTCCTGCTCTGGTTCAGGGATATATCCATCCGGGAAAATGCACATTCGTCTAGCGGCCCATTCTGCTTTCGCTCCTGACGTAATCAGACCAGCTTGTCGAAGCTTCTCCTTCAGCTCGTTCACCGATAATTCACTCACGTTTTTCATGGTGATACGTCAGCGTCATGCACTTCCCGACAAAGTACTGTCGATAACCAGTGACGCCACGCACGTAAATGGTTCACTAAGTCACCAACAACGTAACTGCGTAAATCTGCACCAATGTCGCTCAGTACCCGATCCGAATCCGCACTAGTTTCGCGATGTAGCAATGCGACGCACGAGGTCTCCTACACGTGTGCTACTGACTGCACGACGCCACCCAAAAATGCGATGCAACCACGAAAATGATCAAATGCAGCGTAACGCAATAAGATCTGCGAAATACGGCACGTAATAATACAGGCACTGAACCGCTAACCACGGGATCGGGCACTTTATCCCACTTCTGAGATTGTAAGGGAATCGGGAAAGGTTAATAAAAACGCAGATGTGTCGTTGGTTAGGCTGGTTAGCAACAACTGCTTTATTCGACAAGTCTGCTGCGGACGGAGGCCCACGTCGATCGTCCTCTGTTTCCAGCCAGACGCTCCACGAGGAACGCCATGTCGCTTAGCGCGTTTTGCAAATAATTCTGTGCTTACACTATTACATAAGGAATACAAATAGCTTGTGTCAAAGTAGTCCGATTTGCATGATATTTGGTATGATTTTCATCAGAAAAATATAAGGAATCCATTGGCGTTACTTCCCTATCGATACAACGAGAAAAAAATTTTTTAATCGTGATTATTACAAGGTACCTTTATGTACTAGCAGCTCATTTTGATTCCACACCTTTTTATATTGTAATTATTATTATCTTCTATTTTTTTTATCATTTATTTTATAATACTCTTTTCTGTCCTTGATTTTTTCATGTACTTGGCGTAATTTTTATACTTTTTTGAAGTTTTTTATGGGAATCTTACTTCTTTTTACAAATATAATTTGCATAGGGAATGACTTCAGATAATTTTTAATATTATAAATTAGAAAGGTTCACCATCAACAGCCATCAACAGCTTTATCACAAGCAGGGTTGCCACCTTATCACCATATAAATCTCGGAGTGCCACACATTTCTACCCGGAGATTCACATATAAACCCGGAGATGGAAAAAGCAAAAAAAATGTTTTGTTCTCGAATATCCGGAAAACAGATGTGCAATTCTTTTAAGCTCAAACAATTCAGATATTTAAAAGTTTTTTAATTAATAACTTTTATTGTATATAAAATTGATACCATTGTATAATACCACATTTTCTTATTATCTCATTTTTTTCTACAACCCGGAGATTTTTCCAGTAAAACCGGAGCCCGGAGAGTTGCTTCGAAACCCTGATCATAAGACAGATTAAAGAATAAATTGTACGCAAGTTTAACAACTATGAAACAAACCATGTGGACCGTATTGCCGATCTATATGTATTATGTATATGTATAGTACTTCGTGTATAGTACAAAAACACTGATTAAATTCATGCATTATCGAAGGTGTCCATGTATCAAAATAACTGAATAAGTATGTATACGAAATCCTTCCTACAAAATTATGCGTACATACATAGTCTGGCATAGGTCACAGCACCATTTTACACTTCGATTATCTACATATACATAAAATCCTCATGTGAACTTTTTCTCTGGGAAACCTTTTTTTCATCGGAAATTTATATGGATCGAAAGCACGTATCAAATAACATGCCAAAATAACAGTTTTGAGTTTAGGAATCTATTCGTTGAAAAGTTATGAGGTGAAAAACTTGCAAAATTTTGACATATTTTCTAACCTTTACTGTGACAGTTAGAGTGGTTGTCGCATATGATTCGTTGTAGGAGGTTGGAGGGGTAGGAGTATGCCCTGATAACCAGACCTGGGGAGCAGAATCTGACGTCAGAACCGTAGTCGTCTGTGTCCGCATTTGGCTACGTTCTGAGGTGCAGATCCTGATATCAGATCCTGATGTCAGATCGGCAGCAGATGGACAGCAGATTCTGCCGTCTGCTTGGCACAGCCAACAGCGCCATCTGAGGTCCAGAATTAACATACAATTCCCTACGCGTGACGTCACATGGCAGCCCATACGCGTGACGTCACACGGACGTGGCTACGTACCAACACATGTGTATCCCCACCCTTTCTACTGCGCGTAGAGAAGTTTTGGAGCAGATTTTAAGATTCTGCTCGCAGGTTATGTAAGCCGCAGTTTATTAAATAAGTTTTCTATTTTTTTCTAAAGGAGTGTGTTTATTCTTTAATATTACAAGTACAAAATATATATAAGTGGCACATATATTAACATTTAATATTTACATTTAGAGATGGTGATTCTAGATGCAAACATAAGCCTATTTTCTCGAGAACGAACTTTTATTCTATATTACATTTTTATTTATATAGATTTTCGACTTATTGTTTTTGCATAGAATCACCATATCCCTGTTGCTTGTGTTAACTCTGAAAACAAATACAACATTAGTATAAAATTAAAACGATACTGGGAAAGTACCGATGAATATTTTATTAAACATTAAGTACTTTATTTCAGCGATGCTGAAGTAAAGTGAGCACTGAAAAGTACTGTTTGGTTTTGTACGTTTTAAGAGACTGGCGCTGAAAAGTGCCGATTATTGTTCCTTGTGAACGTCGAGAGGTTGTTCCCGTTGGACTCGATTAAAATGGGCACTGAAAAGTACCGTTTGGTCTCTTCGCCACTGTAAAAGGAGACACATCTCTACTTTTAATGGGCATATTTCTGAAAAATAAAATATTTACCGCAGTTAAGGATCGTTTTCACGTGTGTAACGTTCTTGAACGAGACGTTGCCGTTAATTACAGGAGATTCCACAAGTAGAGCGGCTTACCTGTGAAATTGTGGGATTGGTTCGGGTGGCGTGCGATAAAGAAATGAATTTCAAGAACTAGAGTCCTTCCTTTTAACAATAAGTAACAAAATAGTTTATTCAAGAATATAGATTTTGACGCTAGGTCGTAATGGAACATAAGATTTTACGCTGAGTCGTTGAATTGTGATTATAAACTAATATAATGGAACATAAAGTAATTTCGTGATTACGTTTCGGTCGGTAAGAAAGTATAATGCTTGATTTCGATTTAGACGCTAAGTCGGTTTTAAAGAGTATTATGTCGGTTCTAACGCTGAGTCGATAATTAAGAATATTGCGTAATTAGTATTAAAGATATAGTATAATGGTACGATGCTAACTCGTTAATTGAATATAAGATCTCGACACGAAGTCGGTACAAGAAATGACGTTTGGTCGATTTGGTATGTTTAGTTGAGAACTGCAGAGAGTTTCCTTCTCTTTGATTTAGTAGTGTCTTCTGGTGCCTATTAGCTGGCCCACGCTTTCTGGATAAGATGGAGGCGCAGGTTAGGCGATTTTGAATGGAGTTGAGGGGGCTAGTTAAAGCGACCTCGAATGGATGCTGGTAGTTCGTATGGAAAGGAAACGAAGTTTAAGAAATACTTCTTTAGACCTTTGAGACATAGGGGGCTAGTTAAAGCGACCAGAGTCTCTTTGGTTCGGTGGCAGAACCGAGTCTGCTCTCTGCTGCTGGCGGGCCTGTATTTATACAGATCTGTGGTACTTGGCCCGCACCAATTACTAGCTGTGCGCACTCGCGCACCAATTATAATTAACATCCGGTTCGCGCCACTCTCGCACTAGACTTGGTTTATTCGGCGTCCGGTTGATCGTGCGTTCTACGCATGGGCGCTTGGTTCACTCGCGGCACTGAGTTCACTGTTTGAATGGGCGGCTATGCGCATGCGTTGCGCGTCACTATACTCTCTCGCGCGCTGTTTGAAACGCTCTCGCACGCGTTGTATACTATCTTACGTCTAATATAAAGGAAATTAACAATATGTGATGATTAACATAGATAGAAACGGAAAAATGTACGGCGGTTCGTAGCGGTACGTTACACGTGACAATAAATCGTGACTTTTATGGTTATGACACTAAATGTCGTGATTTTTAATATTACGTTAAAACGAACCTTCAGAGGTCAGGATCAACTTCTTCTTCGGGTTGCTGGTCCCTCCAAAACTCGCGGCGCCTTTGGAAGTCACTTGGGGCTGCCGTCGCCCGTGGACTACGCCTCCTGCTGCGTACCCTCTCTTTCGCGGCCCGCAGTGCCCGCTGCATAGACAGTTGGAAGTCCGATCGGAGGGGCTTGATAAAATGTGGGTTCCCAGACACCGCTTCTGAAAAAGTAATGCACGCAAAGTACGTTAGCATAATTATGTATAAAAACATGAAAATGCTTATTGCTTCGTACCATAAATCGCCATAGTAATACGGGCGTTGTACAAAGGCCGTTGTCCCGTTCGGCCGAACCACGTGAAGGCCGTTGTCACGCCGTCAATGAGGGCCTCCTTCATACAAAAATCGACCGCGGCCTTCAGGCTGAACCCACCCACGTATTTTAAATATTGGACCTAAACAAAGTAAGTAAATATTGATGTAAGTATGTATTATATAAAAGTAAATAAAAGCATAATTCCGTTTTCACTTACAACATTGGAATACGTTTCGTCGTCGATGGTCTCGAAACAGTCCACCTCCACCGGTGACGAGAGAGGAATGACGGCTGGTTTTCTTGGTGGACCGTTACGGGTGGGTTGCACACATTGGAGAATACTCTCCAACAGAGTATTCATTCTTCTGCAAGCAGAACAGATGGAGACGTAACGTATTAATAAACACGATAACATGCGATACGTACGTCAGCTCTGCCTCCATGGATCCTATACGATCGTGTACGCTCCTGCAAACATTAACATTTATAAGAAAATGTCCTTACAACAATATTTTTATAACAGAAAAAAAGAAACATGTAAATTTACCCATTAGCAGAAGGTTGGATGTACACTGTATGGTGCTGCAACGGCTCACTCCGGATCACAGTGGCGCGTGCAGACGATGTCCATGGATCGTGAGGATCCGTTAATGCTGCGAGGGCAGGAAGACTGGCAGCAGAAGGATTCTGAAACATACGAACGTTACTTGAGTTAGTCGTAGAAAAATCCTTTGACGTTGTTGGAACGTTTTCTCTCTGCCGGATCATCTTCAAATCCTGGATGTCCTGATCGATCGACTGTTGCGGCACGGTTGACGTCCTGATCTTTTTCGGAGCTTCCTCCTCCTCCGAAGAAGTCGTCTGGTACCTCGCTGGTTTGGCGACCACACGCTTCTCTCGCTGCGACATGTCAACCTGTGAGTAAAAGTACATATTACAATACTTAGCAAAGGCGTGTTGGCTGTTTTTCCTATTTTACATGCATACATGCAATATTAACCTAACCCAAACCTCAAGACGAACCCAGGTAATATATTACTCAATAATTCGAGTGTAACTCGACAAAGGCTATAACAGTAGAAAACGTGAAAAAATGACCCACGAAAAAATATTCGAACCAAACGATAAAATAACTCGTCACCAGAGATTAACAAGGATACGTATAAATATAATATTACTTATGAAGAGCAATACAAAAGGAAAGTACAGTACAAAAGAAGAAAATGTAAATATTATAGAGCATGCCACTCATCAGAAAATAGTTGTAACTTACCAAAAACAAGAGACGAGACTAGAAAGGGAAGAGATATTTTTTTTTTACATGGTGGAAATCCCTAACGGATACCTCACCCCCCATGGCAGGGGTGAGATTATGTGGGGCTTGCACCCACTAAAACCACCATGGTAACCGCCTGACGCGAGAAGCTACACAAGGGAGAGGGACTGGCAGCGAGATACATCTAGCAAAAATAAAGGTGGAAGAATTTAAATACTATGGATCTCACGGCTTCTCGCTGTGCATAATAACAGCAACGATATACCTACGGGGTTCTGAGGGGTTTGTATCAGTGGACATACTACAGCGAAAAGGCATTCTGTAACATTTGCCATAAACCTGATCGGGGGAGATATATAAAATTTCAGGGCTCAATGTGGCGCATTTATATATGCCAAGAGCCGAAGACTCTATGCCGACATTATAAAAATTATCGACTTCTCAAAATTTTTTGATACTCAAACGATACGAGTCTTTGTCCATGCCAATATTGAAAATTATGCAGATTGAGCCATCGTCTGAGATGCAACAATTATCGCGTACATTTGTGCCTAGAGATATGTTATTGAATTCTATCTTACGGTACTGAGAATAATTGGTGCCGTTAGTAAGGGGTCTAGATACGCGAATAGAAAAATCGACGACTAATTCAACCATCACGTGTTATGGGAACTTCCCTCAATCAATAGTCGATTATCTGTGAAAATCATTAATAGCCATGGTTTGATTCTGCTTGAAACCTGTCACGCCACGGGTTTTTCTCATGGAAGATTATTGTCAACGATCTCCAACGCCGTCGACGTTTTTGGAACGCGCGTTGTGATAAGCATTCCGAAACCTGAACATTGTAGTAGGCCACCTTGTGTTCTTTTCTCTGTTAAATATTGTTACACCATCATTGACATCTGATCCTACCATTGAGTGTTGTGGAAGTTTCCCCCGATCGATTGTCAATGATTTACAAACCAAATTATAATAGTAATTTTATATAAAGTAGTAGGACTATGGGGATTCTAACCCAGGTCCTCTGAGGGGAGCGCGGGGGCGGGGGGAAGTGAAGGCGCGCGGGGGAGCGCGGCGGAGAGAAACATGGGCGCGGGGCCTGCGGGGAGTGGAAGAGCGGTTGCGCGCGCACGAGCCGCGGAGTGGGGGAAGCCGCAACCGCGGAGGGGATCAGTCCGGGCCGAGCAGCCGCGGAGACCTGGCCAACCGTCCTCGAAATTTTTCAAAGGGAGGGAATGACCCCCGAAAAGTCTTTTTCAGACGTTGGCCCACCCCGAAAATTTTTTCAGACCTAACCCAGGGAGGGGACGGCCTCCAGGATTTTTTTCAAACCAACATGCGTCGGAAATTGTTTAATAATTTATTTTTTAGCCGAAATTGTTTCGGACGATGTCGGGAAAGATCGATGTTCTTTTCTTTTACGAACCACGTCTTCGGGACGGAAAGAGAGAGAGCATTACTTTAAAGCTAAATTCGGAGGACGGAAAGAGAGAGAGCATCACTTTTAAAGCTAAATTCGAGAGAAAGAGACGGCACTACATAGCGGTACAATCGCTTTCGTTCTAAAAATTTTCAAAATGATTTTAAATCTTAGCGTCGCAGCGTATCGCGCGATCGTGTGTAACTTGACTCCTCTGGAGCAGCCGCGTGCGATGACGTCATTTTGGCAGCGCGAAGAATTATGCGACGTCAGCAAATCTTAAAATTATGTGGCGAGGAGAAAGACGGGTAAATAAATGGAGAAATAGAGAAGGTTTAAGAAATTTATTATAAAATTAAAAGAATATAAAAATATAAATAGAAATGTAATATAATTTAACATTTTTTTTCCTACGAGCATTAGCTAGAATATCATTGATGGCACATGCTACCAGTTCGCAATCTATAAGATAATCCTCGTCGTAATATTCGCCATCACGTATGATTTTAGCAGCAGGACGCGTATCTAATGTTTAGCAGGCAGCATCGCTCTGTTACAACACGTTAACAAAAGTTTTAAAGTTTTCCCTCACATCTTCTGCAGTTTGATGCAGCCGCGGATACACATATGTAGCATATACATGGCTTAAGATTAAATAAAAATGATACTGTATTCAGTTTGAAATACAAAGACTTCTTATGTAGTGTCGTCTTTACAATTGGAGGCGAGAATCATAGAAAGAATTATGCAGAGTCGATAGAAATTGGTGAGGAGTGAAGGAGGCAGACAGACAAGTAAATAGATTGTAATATATGTAAAATGATTATATATTGTTCCATTAATTAAAAAATAGAAATATAAAAAAAAATATAAAAATAGAATATAAATAGTGTCTCGGCAGAACCATCTCTCTCCCCCCCCCCCCCTCTCTCTCTCTCTCTATCAATCTCTTTCTTTCTCATTCTCTTTCCTTCTCTTTTTCTCTTCTTCACATCAATCGCAAGACAACTTGAACATTCTCGAACAGCTGATGGACTTCCTATTTACTTTTCGCAACATCATACATACATACTCTTCCCACAACACCTCGTATAAATTCATACACACTCGCGCTCTCGTGACCAACCCGAGTGCTCAGTTACACAGAACAGTAAATAACTCGACTATATTCGCCGAAACTGTTACGTATCTATTGTATCGCCTCAATTCTTTATCTCTAAATAAATCGCACTATTCTCAACATTTTTTAGTTCTCTCTATACAAATAGGATATCAAAATACAATATAAAAAGAAAAAATATAATAATAATAATAATAATAATAATTTAATTTAATTTATTGCCACTTTCGTGTTACAATTTAACGATCAAATAATCTTTCCATTTCATTCCCATGATTGTGTCAGTGTAAGTCCCACCCTTCTAATGTATCCTGTTGTCTTTTAACAATTTTTTCTATTTTACAAGTGTTTCCTAATCTGTTCTATGTTACATAATCTTCTTTTATCACTATCTCCCGTAGAATAGCCAAGTTTTTCCTTTCTCCTCTATTTACCTCTGCACAATTCCTGCCACTCTCTCAACTTACTTCACATGTTTCAATCGCATGTTTCACTGTTTCTTCCTCTTTCTTACATACCCTTTCTTCTTTCATTAGCCAATATTTGCATGTTCTTGTTTCACTATCCTGTATGAATCTTTCTATCCTTTCTAATTCTCCTCTCCTTTTTTCATTTCCTCCCATAAGCATTTCGGCTTATCTCCTGGTTTCCTTGCCACCTCTTTTAATTCTCTTAGGAACTTTGACTCTTTTACTTTCATCTGTCTTTCTTGTTCTTGGATGTCAATTACTTATCTGTTCTAATTTTTAATCCACACTTCTTCCCCATTTAATCTTCTTCTTTTCCATCCTTCGTTTGACCATCCTCTCCCTTCCAAGAATTTGATTCGCATGTTGATGTTGATCTCTCCAATTTCATTATCCATCGTATGTATTTCGCCCGCAATTTTTCTATTTCCTCATACCTTCTCCATCCCCATATCGCTGCTCCATACGCCACGGTGTTCCTAACTAGCGCATCAAACAGTTTCATTCTTCTTTCAGTCATCTCTGAATAATCTTTCTCCAATCCCCCCATACTTCTCCTAGTATCATATTCGCTTCCCTAACTACCTTCTTAATATGGTATTTATCCTCGTTGTTTTCTCCCTCTCGTTCTATAATCTAAATATTTCAGTTCTCTTACTCTTTCTTCTTCATTCCAACGGAATCTTTCCTATTTTCTTCTTCCTCCTGCTTTCCTGCATATCATTATCTTAGACTTTTACACATTTAACTCCAAGACTTTCTTCTTATTCTTAGGTCCCTGTGCATTATTTACCATTAACACATCACCCGCGTATGAAATTGTTAAAATTTTCCTTCTACCTATTACGACTCCTCCTTCCTGTTCTTTGCTCATTTCTTCTTTCCAGATCTGCAAATGCGACATCGAAAAGCTTAACGGGCACCCTTGTCTAACACCCTTTCCTGTTAAAAAAAAACTTTCCTATCAGTTCCTTCTTCATTCCTAAAGCGCATATAGTTCTGTCGTGCATTTCCTGTATCCGTATTCTTAGTTGTTCTCCTACTCCTTCTTCATAAAGTCTTTTCCAAATTTCTTCCCTTTCCAATCAATCAAATGCTCTCTTCATATCCGTGAAAAACAGATATAGTTTCCGTCTTTCTTTTGAGGTTTCTATATCTATAACCATTTTAACTACCGCTATTGCGTCTACTGTTCCTCTCCTTCTCCTGAATTCCATATGCGTATCGTTTAATATCCCATTTTCCATTTGTTCTTCTAATTTTCTCCTTAGAATTTCCACGCATATCTTATAATCCGTGTCCATCTAAGTTATGCCCCTATAGTTCTTAACCATTTCCCTTTCTCCTTTTTGTTTTTTTTTTTTTTTTGAATACAGAACTTACTATTCCTTCTTTCCATTCTTCCGGAAAGTCCCCTTTCTTCCATGTTCTGTTTATCACCTTTGTTTGATTACCTATATTTATATTTATGAAGATGATTGCGACCTCGATGTTGAATTAAGATATAATTTAAATGCAGGAGTTTAAATTTTAAGTCTGTTCGACTTTTAATATCTTACATGATTTGAGTTGAAATCGACGTGAACCAGATCGGTTTCTATCTATATTTACCTAATAAATTTTTATACAAAAGGACTTAATTTGTAAATTATTTTTTGGTATATTCAATAAAAATTGGAATTTTATGTTCATTAAGAATAGGTGTTTACCCTGTGATAATTGTTGGTTGGGCTTCAAATTCTAATTATTCAATATTAGGACCGATTGGGTCAATTTCACAATCAGTTTGTTATGAAGTAAGTTTATTTTTAACAATATTTTCTGTAATTTTATTAATTGAAAATTATTCATTATTGGATTTATATAAATTCCAATATTATATTAAATTTATTTTAATTTTAATTCCAATACTACGACAAGAAAATCGCGGATAGTTCTTTTAAAATCGGAGACCAAGTGCTACTGCACGACAAGACGCGAGCGGTCAAAAACTAACACCTGCGTGGATAGGCTCTAACACGATTCAAAACACGCACGATAATAATAATTACAGTATAGAGGGCGACGAACAATCCGCGTTCAGACAAACACTTCATAGAATAGGGCAGTAATAGGGAAATGGTCACAGTTTTGAAGGAAAGTAACGATACACTAACAATTACATATAAGGATAAGACTAAGAAAGGTAATTTGTTGAAAAAGATGGTAAATAAGCGCACAACTAGGCGTCGTCGTCCCAGCCACGTAGGGCGCAGTCGGCCTCCAATAACGACCACAGTCGAGGCCGCGGATCAGGCCCAACGAAGATGTCCCCATGACGTTCTACACAAAAAAAAAAACAATTGCAAGACTATTACTACACGCACGGAAATAGAAACAATAAGCAGATCTACAATTCCCGATGCAATAAGACACTCACCAAATAGGACCCTCAGACCTCATGAGTCTTCGTTATCCTCCCAGAATTCTGCATGCTGGAAGAATCGGTGCCGGTGCACCCGATACTCCCTAATTGCCACCATGTAGGCAATGCTGATACAACCCGGCGGGCAGGGCACTGGAAACGCTAGAGGGATAAACGGATAAATAGGATAATAAAATAACACACGCGAAGAACAAACAAACAAACATCACTCGCACGTACAATTAGAGCAAACATAATGTCTCGGGGCACGTCTAAAATGGCCGACAACATCTTTGTCCAGGAGATCGCAACGAAATAAGAAGCGACTAAGAAAATCGAGACCCATTTGCCCTAACTTCTCACTTCTACTCAAGCCCGGACGAAGAAGATAAACTGTACTACGTTCGCAAAAAATTTATCACACACACACACACACACACGCGCGCACGAGGAAAGACTCTATGAAACGCCAACTACACCTCGGCATTATAATTTACAGGATTTTTGTCCTACAAACGACGATACCACTCGCAGGAGGAACAACCCCCGACATAGATTTCACTATAAAAGATAATGATACACGTTTGATAGATGTTCAATACACGTTCAGAATGGTATGATTCACGTTCGATTCACGTTCAGAGTGGTACGATAGACGTTGAAAGTGGTATGATACACGTTTGATAGATGTTCAATACACGTTCAGAGTGGTACGATTCACGTTCGATGCACGATCAGAGTGGTACGATTCACGTTCGATGCACGATCAAGTGATATGGTTTAGTCAAATTATGAGGCCAAAGAATGAGAGGATGATCTGTGAAGAATTCGAAGCAGATTAGTGCAAGGAGGAAGGGGGATTGTCAGTGAAGAGGAAGGTGAAGAACGAAAGCATCCTACTTTGCAACGTATGCAACTTTAGGCATGGGTCCTCATGTGATAAATCCCGTTACTGTGGATGGTATAAAGAAGCTTGGTGATACTCGGTTGGTATAATTTCGGGTTTTTCTAAATCGTTTTTGTAAGTCTTCTAATTTGTTTGCTAACTTTATTTAATTCTTCGGGGTGTTCGATTATCCTTTTAAGCTTGAAATTTGTGTTTCCGTACGAACATACAGTAGGCTGTGAAAGTGTGATTTCATCTGATGACAATAAAATTGTGGTCAGGTAAGTAGTACCATGTTCTTTCTAATCCGCATTGTTTTCTAGTTTCTATTGTGAATTTGGTGGTAGTGATTGTACATTTGTTTCTTATTGTTATTATACTGCTAGTTGTATCGGTTTCGGTGCGATATAAATCCACGTGCCTGGTAGTTGTAATTCTATCTGGAATGTGTGATTCAGTGTCATAATTCGCATTTTACATGTGTTTGTTAATTTTGGGTACAATTGTACTTCGCACGGTCTGTATGGTATCGCTTTGAACATCGAGTGATTAGAGGTGCAGAGGTACAGATCGTTTATTGTCTTACATTTTGCTAGGCCCTGTTTGCTTAGTTGTATGTAATCTTGCACCAAGGTGTCACGTACCTCGTACGAGTCGAGGGGTTCTATACGCGTAGAACGATTCGTTTATCTTCGTGGGTATCAGGCGTACCTTGCTCAATTAGAATTTTTTCGCGTTTAACAATGAAATATCTAGTACTACAGTAATTGATTTGGTATCCGAAAATGTGGAGAGCTTGAGGATTTTGATAATGGCGGCTAGTTTTCTAATTTTATTCCAATTGTGAAGTCTAGTCCATTCGAAATATGTGCTAATGCGGAAGTGAGGTACGTTATGATTTGTGCTGGTGGTATTAATCGTAGGTTTAGGACTCGTTTCTTTATATCCATAATGAATTCTAACAAGACTTGCGTGTCGCGCAATAGTGTTTCTGCGAGGCCGTTTATTAGTATGAGGGGTTCGTCTACTGTCTCTCGAAATTTAGTAATGTTGGCTGTCTGTTGGAGTAAGTATTGAATTTGTCACGTCGCGTTTAAGAGTGTGTTATAGTTGTCTCGTATGTCATGTATAGTCTCGTTGAGAAGTTTGGTATTTGCTCTTAAAATTTGCATTTGTCCCTTGATTGCGTTTTACTTTTTTTTTTTTAAAGTCTGTTATCTTGTGTTTTGAAAAGGTCTAGTAAAATCATCGATTTTCTTTCTATCCCCGGAATCCATTAGCCCCAGGAGTGATTTGCCTATGTAACCTAATCCGTCTATTTGTGCACGACGCTGTTTTGTGCTGAGCTTTTAGTTTACTGGACGTAGGTAAAGAGTTTTGGCGATGCGGTCTACCTTGTCTTGGATTTTCGCGGTGAATGTTTGACAAAATTTTTGTAAGTTGTCGGTACAAGGTTTTTTACATTGCGCAAGTATATCATATAGTGCAGCTTGGAGGTTTGCTTCGCGTCGGTAGATGTAAGATATGTTTACATGTAATACTAACTTCCAGGTATCTCGATAAATTTGTAAATCGCCTAGGTTTTCGAAGTAAATGTCGGGGTGGTGTTGGAATTCTTTTATAGTGAAATCTATGTCGGGGGTTGTTCCTCCTGCGAGTGGTATCGTCGTTTGTAGGACAAAAATCCTGTAAATTATAATGCCGAGGTGTAGTTGGCGTTTCATAGAGTCTTTCCTCGTGCGCGCGCGTGTGTGTGTGTGTGTGTGATAAATTTTTTGCGAACGTAGTACAGTTTATCTTCTTCGTCCGGGCTTGAGTAGAAGTGAGAAGTTAGGGCAAATGGGTCTCGATTTTCTTAGTCGCTTCTTATTTCGTTGCGATCTCCTGGACAAAGATGTTGTCGGCCATTTTAGACGTGCCCCGAGACATTATGTTTGCTCTAATTGTACGTGCGAGTGATGTTTGTTTGTTTGTTCTTCGTGTGTGTTATTTTATTATCCTATTTATCCGTTTATCCCTCTAGCGTTTCCAGTGCCCTGCCCGCCGGGTTGTATCAGCATTGCCTACATGGTGGCAATTAGGGAGTATCGGGTGCACCGGCACCGATTCTTCCAGCATGCAGAATTCTGGGAGGATAACGAAGACTCATGAGGTCTGAGGGTCCTATTTGGTGAGTGTCTTATTGCATCGGGAATTGTAGATCTGCTTATTGTTTCTATTTCCGTGCGTGTAGTAATAGTCTTGCAATTGTTTTTTTTTTTTTTTGTGTAGAACGTCATGGGGACATCTTCGTTGGGCCTGATCCGCGGCCTCGACTGTGGTCGTTATTGGAGGCCGACTGCGCCCTACGTGGCTGGGACGACGACGCCTAGTTGTGCGCTTATTTACCATCTTTTTCAACAAATTACCTTTCTTAGTCTTATCCTTATATGTAATTGTTAGTGTATCGTTACTTTCCTTCAAAACTGTGACCATTTCCCTATTACTGCCCTATTCTATGAAGTGTTTGTCTGAACGCGGATTGTTCGTCGCCCTCTATACTGTAATTATTATTATCGTGCGTGTTTTGAATCGTGTTAGAGCCTATCCACGCAGGTGTTAGTTTTTGACCGCTCGCGTCTTGTCGTGCAGTAGCACTTGGTCTCCGATTTTAAAAGAACTATCCGCGATTTTCTTGTCGTAGTATTGGAATTAAAATTAAAATAAATTTAATATAATATTGGAATTTATATAAATCCAATAATGAATAATTTTCAATTAATAAAATTACAGAAAATATTGTTAAAAATAAACTTACTTCATAACAAACTGATTGTGAAATTGACCCAATCGGTCCTAATATTGAATAATTAGAATTTGAAGCCCAACCAACAATTATCACAGGGTAAACACCTATTCTTAATGAACATAAAATTCCAATTTTTATTGAATATACCAAAAAATAATTTACAAATTAAGTCCTTTTGTATAAAAATTTATTAGGTAAATATAGATAGAAACCGATCTGGTTCACGTCGATTTCAACTCAAATCATGTAAGATATTAAAAGTCGAACAGACTTAAAATTTAAACTCCTGCATTTAAATTATATCTTAATTCAACATCGAGGTCGCAATCATCTTCATAAATATAAATATAGGTAATCAAACAAAGGTGATAAACAGAACATGGAAGAAAGGGGACTTTCCGGAAGAATGGAAAGAAGGAATAGTAAGTTCTGTATTCAAAAAAAAAAAAAAACAAAAAGGAGAAAGGGAAATGGTTAAGAACTATAGGGGCATAACTTAGATGGACACGGATTATAAGATATGCGTGGAAATTCTAAGGAGAAAATTAGAAGAACAAATGGAAAATGGGATATTAAACGATACGCATATGGAATTCAGGAGAAGGAGAGGAACAGTAGACGCAATAGCGGTAGTTAAAATGGTTATAGATATAGAAACCTCAAAAGAAAGACGGAAACTATATCTGTTTTTCACGGATATGAAGAGAGCATTTGATTGATTGGAAAGGGAAGAAATTTGGAAAAGACTTTATGAAGAAGGAGTAGGCGAACAACTAAGAATACGGATACAGGAAATGCACGACAGAACTATATGCGCTTTAGGAATGAAGAAGGAACTGATAGGAAAGTTTTTTTTTAACAGGAAAGGGTGTTAGACAAGGGTGCCCGTTAAGCTTTTCGATGTCGCATTTGCAGATCTGGAAAGAAGAAATGAGCAAAGAACAGGAAGGAGGAGTCGTAATAGGTAGAAGGAAAATTTTAACAATTTCATACGCGGGTGATGTGTTAATGGTAAATAATGCACAGGGACCTAAGAATAAGAAGAAAGTCTTGGAGTTAAATGTGTAAAAGTCTAAGATAATGATATGCAGGAAAGCAGGAGGAAGAAGAAAATAGGAAAGATTCCGTTGGAATGAAGAAGAAAGAGTAAGAGAACTGAAATATTTAGATTATAGAACGAGAGGGAGAAAACAACGAGGATAAATACCATATTAAGAAGGTAGTTAGGGAAGCGAATATGATACTAGGAGAAGTATGGGGGGATTGGAGAAAGATTATTCAGAGATGACTGAAAGAAGAATGAAACTGTTTGATGCGCTAGTTAGGAACACCGTGGCGTATGGAGCAGCGATATGGGGATGGAGAAGATATGAGGAAATAGAAAAATTGCGGGCGAAATACATACGATGGATAATGAAATTGGAGAGATCAACATCAACATGCGAATCAAATTCTTGGAAGGGAGAGGATGGTCAAACGAAGGATGGAAAAGAAGAAGATTAAATGGGGAAGAAGTGTGGATTAAAAATTAGAACAGATAAGTAATTGACATCCAAGAACAAGAAAGACAGATGAAAGTAAAAGAGTCAAAGTTCCTAAGAGAATTAAAAGAGGTGGCAAGGAAACCAGGAGATAAGCCGAAATGCTTATGGGAGGAAATGAAAAAAGGAGAGGAGAATTAGAAAGGATAGAAAGATTCATACAGGATAGTGAAACAAGAACATGCAAATATTGGCTAATGAAAGAAGAAAGGGTATGTAAGAAAGAGGAAGAAACAGTGAAACATGCGATTGAAACATGTGAAGTAAGTTGAGAGAGTGGCAGGAATTGTGCAGAGGTAAATAGAGGAGAAAGGAAAAACTTGGCTATTCTACGGGAGATAGTGATAAAAGAAGATTATGTAACATAGAACAGATTAGGAAACACTTGTAAAATAGAAAAAATTGTTAAAAGACAACAGGATACATTAGAAGGGTGGGACTTACACTGACACAATCATGGGAATGAAATGGAAAGATTATTTGATCGTTAAATTGTAACACGAAAGTGGCAATAAATTAAATTAAATTATTATTATTATTATTATTATTATATTTTTTCTTTTTATATTGTATTTTGATATCCTATTTGTATAGAGAGAACTAAAAAATGTTGAGAATAGTGCGATTTATTTAGAGATAAAGAATTGAGGCGATACAATAGATACGTAACAGTTTCGGCGAATATAGTCGAGTTATTTACTGTTCTGTGTAACTGAGCACTCGGGTTGGTCACGAGAGCGCGAGTGTGTATGAATTTATACGAGGTGTTGTGGGAAGAGTATGTATGTATGATGTTGCGAAAAGTAAATAGGAAGTCCATCAGCTGTTCGAGAATGTTCAAGTTGTCTTGCGATTGATGTGAAGAAGAGAAAAAGAGAAGGAAAGAGAATGAGAAAGAAAGAGATTGATAGAGAGAGAGAGAGAGAGGGGGGGGGGAGAGAGATGGTTCTGCCGAGACACTATTTATATTCTATTTTTATATTTTTTTTTTATATTTCTATTTTTTAATTAATGGAACAATATATAATCATTTTACATATATTACAATCTATTTACTTGTCTGTCTGCCTCCTTCACTCCTCACCAATTTCTATCGACTCTGCATAATTCTTTCTATGATTCTCGCCTCCAATTGTAAAGACGACACTACATAAGAAGTCTTTGTATTTCAAACTGAATACAGTATCATTTTTATTTAATCTTAAGCCATGTATATGCTACATATGTGTATCCGCGGCTGCATCAAACTGCAGAAGATGTGAGGAAAAACTTTAAAACTTTTGTTAACGTGTTGTAACAGAGCGATGCTGCCTGCTAAACATTAGATACGCGTCCTGCTGCTAAAATCATACGTGATGGCGAATATTACGACGAGGATTATCTTATAGATTGCGAACTGGTAGCATGTGCCATCAATGATATTCTAGCTAATGCTCGTAGGAAAAAAAATGTTAAATTATATTACATTTCTATTTATATTTTTATATTCTTTTAATTTTATAATAAATTTCTTAAACCTTCTCTATTTCTCCATTTATTTACCCGTCTTTCTCCTCGCCACATAATTTTAAGATTTGCTGACGTCGCATAATTCTTCGCGCTGCCAAAATGACGTCATCGCACGCGGCTGCTCCAGAGGAGTCAAGTTACACACGATCGCGCGATACGCTGCGACGCTAAGATTTAAAATCATTTTGAAAATTTTTAGAACGAAAGCGATTGTACCGCTATGTAGTGCCGTCTCTTTCTCTCGAATTTAGCTTTAAAAGTGATGCTCTCTCTCTTTCCGTCCTCCGAATTTAGCTTTAAAGTAATGCTCTCTCTCTTTCCGTCCCGAAGACGTGGTTCGTAAAAGAAAAGAACATCGATCTTTCCCGACATCGTCCGAAACAATTTCGGCTAAAAAATAAATTATTAAACAATTTCCGACGCATGTTGGTTTGAAAAAAATCCTGGAGGCCGTCCCCTCCCTGGGTTAGGTCTGAAAAAATTTTCGGGGTGGGCCAACGTCTGAAAAAGACTTTTCGGGGGTCATTCCCTCCCTTTGAAAAATTTCGAGGACGGTTGGCCAGGTCTCCGCGGCTGCTCGGCCCGGACTGATCCCCTCCGCGGTTGCGGCTTCCCCCACTCCGCGGCTCGTGCGCGCGCAACCGCTCTTCCACTCCCCGCAGGCCCCGCGCCCATGTTTCTCTCCGCCGCGCTCCCCCGCGCGCCCTCACTTCCCCCCGCCCCCGCGCTCCCCTCAGAGGACCTGGGTTAGAATCCCCATAGTCCTACTACTATATAAGCTGCTGCGCCACTGCATTCTTCCATGCGAAAATCTGCCAACACCGTCGACGTTCTTAGAACGCCGGACGCGATAACAACCTAGGCACTGAGATGCTGGGAACGTTCGAGCGACGACGGTTGGGCCCGTGTGCATGAGGTGCAGAGTCAGCAATTTTGGCGCTCTTTGTTCAAAGTCCCAGGTGCTCGGGCCTGCCCTGCGATCGCTCGGCGCAGTCGTCTGTTAAGTCGCATAGTGCGTGGCCGTTCTGTCCGAGGACATATTGCCGCATTGTTTAATCGGTCTATGAGCCGGAGTTCCCGTGCGTCTTATAGTGCGTGGAAGGACTCAGTCCCCGTAAAGACTATATATATATTTTTGCGTTTTCACTGTTTTAATTCTTACCGTTTAAATCTTCATTTATATTTTTGCGTTTTCACTGTTTTAATTCTTACCGTTTAAATCTTCATTTATATTTTTGCGTTTAATATTTAAAAACAATATATTGTGAATTAACATCGACATTGGTGTGGCGTGTGAAGTGTTGTGCGTTTCAACACCCTGAACAGCAGGCCCCATCCAGGCCACAGAGACAGAGAGAAATAGAGCGAGAGGTTAACATCCAGAGACAGAGAGAGAGAGAGAGAGAGAGAGAGAGAGGGAGAGGGGGAGGGGAGAGAGAGAGAGAGAGAGAGAGAGAGGGGGAGGGGAGAGAGAGAGAGAGAGAGAGAGAGAGAGAGAGTAAGAGTAAGCCATACCAAATCCTAACAATCTTCGTGTAAAATCGGTGAGTGATTTTTACTATGTCATTTTATGGAATAGACAAATAATCCAACTCACTTAGTGAGTTGTGGGTTTCCTCGGTAATTTGTCTAATCCCTTTTCCGCTCGTACCGCATTTATGAATTGTATCGAATTCAATTATTATAAACACGCCGTTCGCACTATTTTCCTCGAACTATTTATCTAGAATGTGTAGTATCACACGACCGCGCGAACATTGATCCAACTCACTTAGTGAGTTGTGGGGTTTCCCACGATCAATTGTCGTCCGAAAATACTTGCGTTAAATTGTAACACCGGACCAATATTATTCATTTCGTACTTTTATAATCGCGAGTCATCTTCGACTCTATTCATAACGCAAATCCATGTAAATTCCCCCAATTTTGTTCCACCTTTCGACTTTCCTTTTGATATTTATTGTAATATATGGTAATATTTACTTAAATCTGTCTCATTCTGTTCGAACCTGTCTCTACCAAAGTACCACATCCCGACTGGACAACCTGTATTGGTTGTAGCAACTACGTATCCCAAAAACAAATATCTAAATTCGTTAAGCGTTACGTGGAAGAAAATAAAGACACATCCGCTCGGTCATTTAAAAATTAACGCCTCACGTAACAGCTAAACTGGTGGCAGCGGTGGGATGTTGCTTTTGTCAACCCCGTCGGTTGTGGTGTTTTCTGAGACGTTCGATAATATATATGTGTGATTTAATTGGTATTCTTTGCATTTTTGTTTGCTTGAAAGTTTTAGGAAAATACCGTGATATCGCCATCTAACTTGTTTTCAGCTAAATTATTTACTTTGCTCATTTATATATTTTGTGTATATTTTTCTTGAACTAATTTGGAAAATTTAGCAAAATGGCTAGTCCCAATGGAACCGCTAGCGCGTCAGGTAACGCGTCCGCGAATTTATCAGTAACAAACGCGATGATGACGTCTATGGCGGAATGCTTTGCTTTACAGCACGGAACGCTGAATATTCCTTTCTTTAATGGGAAAAACATACCTCTAAAAGATTTCTTACAAGACGTGCAAAACGGTGCAGTTTTCGTACCGCCTGCGTCGGAAGGCCCGTTCGTTAAAGCAGTTCTTGGCAAATTACAAGGAGCTGCTCGCGATAGTACTTTCGGAAAAATCTTTAATACCGTAAATGAGTTAATTAAACATTTGAAAGCTAGATTCGCTCCCGGGAAAGATTATCCATACTACCATCATGAGATTGAAAACATCCGCATGCGTAGAAACGAAACTGTAAATGATTTCTATGATCGGCTTAACATTTTGTTTAGCGGAGCCCGACTCGCGCTGGAGGACTCGTATGGCGAGGACGCGGATAAGATGTTGCGCCCGATAAAGGACTGTGCGCTAGAAGCATTTATTCGGGGCTTGCCGGTGTTACATAGACCCTTCAGGTCAATCCCGTGCTCGCTGTCCTCGCGTCGCTTTCTTTCAAAAGGCGATTCAGCGGAATCGCCTCGCGTGTAGAAGTCACGTTGTGCTTAGCCCATGGCAACAGTCATAGGGACGGCGCCCGCGCTCGTGTCGGTCCCGGATATTTCGCAATATTCAGGGAAATTAGCAAGGCAATCGACAGCTGCCGACGGGGCAGTATTCCCCACTTAGGGGGATCGTTCGAGGTCCGGCCCGTGATCGAGAGCCGAAAAGAGGCATTCATATTCGAGAGTTCAAGTTAGGGAGTGACGACGAGCCGGAGGGCCGTCTAGATACCGCGACCACGTCTCCGCGTTGATTCCGCGTAGCGCATTCGGCCGATAGTAATTCGTAAAAGGGTAACTCCATCCGACACACCGAGAACGGCCTAGCCGGGAGTGCCCTTGTGCGTCAATCAGGACCGACGTACGACCGCGAAGATAAGCGACGATCCGAGACTAAGAGGCGCGACGGACCCCAGGTCACCGACTTCCGTGTGCTACCCGAAACCAGAACGAGCGACCACGACCTGCGCTAGGTAGAGCGACACAGCAAGCGAGCGAAACGCGAGACGGCAAGCGTGCCGTGCGATAACAGCGAGCGACAGCTGAGACGAAGCGCCGTCTCGAGGTATGAAATTCTGACTAATTTCTGTAACAATATATTTTCTTGATTGATTTTTTCCTTTATATCCCTTGTACTCTTTTATTCGACCCCTGTATTACCTCCCCGATCCACAGTAAGTGTAGTCAAGGCGTGCTTTAGCACCTTAACAGAGCAAGAACCCGATAATTCATCTCGACCGCTCGGGGTGATTCTCAAAAGTCCCTTCAGGACGTAACAAACTGGTGTCAGAAGTGGGATCCACTTTTTCTTTCTTTTTTTCTTTTTTTTTCCTTGCACGCCGTCGCTACGAACTGCGACAGCCGCAATCTTATCTGCTCGTAACTTGACTACACTTCCCATTACTCAAAGTCTCTTGTCGGGCATTGCATAACAATGCCGGGTGGTATTTTGAGATCACCTCCTCCACAACAGTTTTCTGATTCCCGAACTTCTGCTATCGCTCCTCCGGTTATTCCTCCTCCGGTACCGCCCTCCTCGAGCGATCGGCCTTCTTTGGGTTCTCGGACGAACGACCCAGACATGTCTACAATAGACATATGGCGTTCCCGAGAAGACGAAGAGAGAGTGTATCGGGCGCTCGACAACATTCCCCGTTTCGACCCCGATTTTGTAACCCTGGAGGACTTTGCCGCCTCAATACAGCGCGCAATAAGGCGTGTTCCGCCCGGTCAGGAAGAAAGATTTCTGTCCGAGCTTATATACAAATTAACAGATCCTATTAGATACTATGTCGAAGATAAAGGTTGCCAAAGCATGGCCGAACTGCTCTCCCTTCTAAGGGTCCGATATTCCCCATGTCGCGGTTATGAGGAGCTCCGACTGGAATTGGAACGTATAAGCATGTTTCCCCGGGAGCGTCTAATAGACTTTATCCACCGCGTGGCTCGCCTGTATCGACAGGTGACTGTAAGAGCGAAAGAATTGATCGGACAAAATGTCGAGAAAACCATAGCTGATGTAGAACGATTGGCACGGACCTCGTTTATCACGGCGTTACCCCAAAGAATTTCGACTAAAGTAGCTTTGTCAAATCCCGGATCTTTGCACGACGCGTTCGATTTAGCAGTACACACTCAAAGGCGAGAGCACGAATTATCCGGTTTGCCGCGCGAGAACACGAACGAATACACTCGGAACGCGCGTCCGCCTTCGCCGTATGACCCCCAGCGTAAATGGACCGAATGGAGACAACCCCGCGAAGAGGACTCGTACTACGAGCCCCAATCTTCCTACTCTGCATATAGCTCCCCGCGCTATCAAAACGAACATGATCGGGACCAGTATTATCGCGATTTGACGCCGGAACACCGTCCCTACGCTGTGCTGACGAGGCAAGGTGAACGCCCGTTGGACTACGAACCCAGACCGTATATTCCACGCGGCAGAGGAGCACGCGGAAGATATCAAAGCGATAGACGCTACCAGCCCCGCGAACCCCAAAGATATGAACCTCGCGAACCTCAATGGTACCGACCCCGCGAACCTCAAAGGTCAGAACCTCCGGAATCACAAAGATATCAATCACGCGAACCAGGGGGATATGAAACTCAAGAATCGCGAGGATCGACGGAACGTGGAACGTCAACCGAAAATACCGGTCATTTAAACTCCCAGCGCGCCCGCCCGTTCAACCAGAACGAGGCGGGCGGGTCCTCCTCGCAAGCCCAAAGATCGCCCCAGGGTCAGAACCAGCAACGGGACTCATACGCGCGGAGTCCCCCCGCATCCAGGTCAAATCTGAACAACTGGAGAACGGTGAGGGAGAATTCATCGTAGACACGGGTTCCGCTTTGAACCTGTTAGAAATCGGATCTGCAAGCGAAAAGGCCATGGTCCTCAGCACGACTCCCCTCGAAATTAACGGTTTGAACGGAAAGGTCATGACCTTAGGGACGACCGTTGTAAAGATTAACGGCAGTTGGGCATTATTCCATGTGATGCGCATGCCCACTCTACCCGAAGGGATCGCAGGCCTCGTCGGGAGCCCATATTTGCTTCAGGAAGAAGCCATCGTTTCCTATCACCAACGCACTATGGTAACAGCTAAACACCCAATCAGCCCGGTAGTTTTCTCCAATTATAAGGAGTTAGAACGCACGTTAGTGGAATGTAAGCAAAGCCACAAGGACTTCTTGGCGCGTTTAAGCAAACCACCAGAACCCGAGTCGAATGGGAACGTGGTGAGCATTTGCCTCCCTGAAACCCGGGACTGTCCCGAGGATGATGAGAAGGATTGCCCTACCCCCTTTTTCGAGGAAGAATTCGACGCTAACGAAGATCAGGATCTGGGAGACTACCGCGTGGAACAGAAACCCCACGAGGAACGGCTACAACATATAGTAGAAACATTAAAACTGGAAGAATTAGATCCGGAACCGCGTCGTTCAATCGAAGATTTAGTCGTAAGGTATTCAGACAGGTTTTTCGTACCCGGAGACCCGCTTGGCGGAACGACATCAATAGAGCACACCATCCCGTTGACCGATCCAACGCCCGTGTTTACACGACAATACCCACATTCCCCGTTGATGGACGAAGAAATTGCTCGACAAATGCACAATTTGGAGGAATTGGGAATAATCGCGCCTTCGTCGTCGCCACATAACTCACCTCTGCACGTGGTCCCGAAGAAGCAGGACGAAAAAGGAAACAAACGATGGAGGGTGGTGGCCGATTTTAGAATCTTGAACGCAAAAACGATCGACGACCGATTCCCCTTGCCGCGAATTACTGACATCCTCGACCGATTAGGTGGTGCCAAATATTTTTCAGTTTTCGACTTAGCAAACGGTTTTCATCAAATTCCCATGGCTTCCGAAGACCGTGCCAAAACTGCGTTTACCACTCCCGACGGACACTACGAATATCTCCGCATGCCATTCGGATTAAAAAACGCCCCGGCCACATTCCAGCGTTTAATGAACCACGTGTTAAGGGGGCTTATCGGTAAGGAGTTGTTCGTGTACCTAGACGACGTGGTCGTATATTCACGCACACTCGAGGAGCACGAACACCGACTCGAGAGATTCTTCGAACGCTTACGCGAGCATAACTTAACCCTACAGACAGAAAAGGCCAAGTTCTTGAAGGACAAGGTCATATATTTGGGTCATATAATAGCAGCTGACGGAGTAAGACCCAATCCTGAGAAAATTAAGGCCGTCGCTGCCTTCCCCGTACCAAAAGATCGAAAAAATTTGAAGCAATTCTTGGGTCTCGTAAATTATTACCGTCGCTTTATTCCGGACATGGCAAAGCGCGCTAAACCCCTTACAAATTTAACAACCCCGAAAATTCCCTTTTATTGGTCAGAGAAACACCAAGAAAGTTTCGAAGATTTGCGTCAAGTGCTTTGCCAAGAACCGGTTTTGCGTTACCCAAATTTCGACGAACCGTTTATCATTACTACCGACGCGTCTGACGTAGCAGTCGGCGCGATTCTAAGCCAAGGCAAAATAGGCGAGGACCCGCCAATAGCGTACGCCTCACAGGTACTCTCACCTTGCCAAGGAAACTACTCGACGACAGAAAAGGAGTGCTACGCGATCATCTACGCTGTAAAACAATTTCGGACATACATTTATGGACGGAAATTTTCCTTAGTAACTGACCACCGGCCACTTCAATGGTTATTTTCGGTAAAAGACCCGGTATCGCGACTCGCCCGATGGAAAATTACGCTAGCCGATTACAATTACGAAATAATCTACAAACCCGGCAGAGTAAATGCAAACGCCGACGCGCTATCACGAAACCCGGTCTCACACGCTTTTCCGACAATATCGAAGGAGACCGCGCCCAATAGTGGAAACGAAGGCATAGCGGCGCGCGTAGCGGAGCGCCGTCATGGCCAGCCACGGCCTAATTATGAAGAACCACCGTCGTTTATAGACGATTCTACGCTATCAAGAGACGAAACGGGAGAGATAGAGATAAGGGCCAACTCTACCGTTTTGGACACAACACATGGACGAACGGGACTGCCCGAATTCCAGGACGAAGATCTGGAAGAAAGCAACGAGGACTCAATCAGTCTAAACGAAGACTCATGCATGGGTCCATTTTCGCAGGAAGAAATCACACTCTTAAAAAGCCTGGATGAGGAGTACCCCTCCAAAAACAAGGGGGTACGGTATGATCGTAACGGAGTTGAAGATTTTGAAGCAGACTACTCCCCCGTGATAACGGAGGGTCCGGGAGCAGGTGAATATACGGAGGACCAATACGCCTTTTTAAAGAGCCTGGACGAACCACCCGAATGGGAGTATATCGAAGGAGAAGACTTGGACTCCACCCACGGGACCATTAATACCCCCAAGGCCCCGGAAACGGAGGCGAGAATCACCATCGCGGGAAGCCTCCCCCACGACGAGGTGGAGACACCAAAAAACGCCCGCGAAAATACTAGTCCTCAAAAGGCAAAACCACAATCTGACCCTAAGAAGCGAGTGTCGTGGGGCGTACCTCTCTACGAAGAAGCCCTGGACATCCCGCAATCAACCATGATCGGTCCGAAGGTTGAAGACATGGAAGAACCGAACGATCAACCGCCTCCTAGAAAAGATTCGAGCATGAACCCAAGGCCCGAGGTAATCAAAATGCCCGACGCAACAGAACTTTATGGAACAGCCGTGGGGCCATTCAAAGACCCCCCTAATTTGCAACGGGGTTCCCAGGAATCGCCTGAATACACCTCGGTACACGGAGCAGAGCCAACAAAATGTTTAGTAAAAATTGTGAGGACCACCCTTACATCTCACCCTGACAACTATGCTCATTTTATATCATCCGACAGATTATTAACTAGCCCAATTTGTAAAACTCTAATAGCTACAGGTCTCTTGGATGAAACAAAATTAATATCTGAGGAATTCTCTAAAAATCATGTAATAATCACTCGCAACGAAATAGGAAAAATTTTTAGCATCATTGGAGCACGAAACTTCTACCATGAAATGGGAACAGGAGAGCTGGTGTCAGCACTAATGGCGCTCAGGGACGCCGTAGAAACCGAAATCCACGTCCGGTCGCTTCGAATAGCGGCGCACGGAGAAACTCTACACCGATTCGATGCTGAAACGCTCCGAAAACATTGCAAAATTATTTTCAAACGTACGCCCATCTCAATTATAATCTGTTCCGGCGAAGTTAAATCACCGCCAGAAAACGAACGCGAAAATATCATTCGTCACTACCACGAAACCATGATAGGAGGGCATAAGGGCGTAACGAAAACGTACCGACGCATACGCAACCTGTTTGACTGGCCTCACCTACATCGGGATGTAGAGAATTACGTACGTAGATGCCAGAGTTGCCAAGAACAAAAGCTCGTACGAATTAAAACTCGGGAACCGATGCTAATCACAGATACGCCTGCACGGCCTTTCGATAAAGTAGCCCTAGACACCGTAGGTCCGCTTCCCCTTACCCCTAGCGGAAACCGTCATGTACTTACAATGCAATGTCAATTATCTAAATTCTGTATGGCCGTGCCATTACCCGACATCCGAGCCCTTACCGTGGCCGACGCGTTATCACGTTACTTTATCGCGATTTTCGGCGCGCCGCGCGCAATATTAACGGACCGCGGAACGAGCTTCATTAATAACACAATACAGGGAATAGCTCATACGTTCAAAATTAAACACGTAACTACTTCGGGATACCGACCCCAGACTAACGGTTCTCTGGAAAGAAGTCATATCGTCTTAACCGAATACTTGAAACATTACCTAGAGAGATACGAAGATTGGGACCTTCTCCTCCCATTCGCTATGTACTCATACAACACCTCGGTGCATGAAGCAACAAAGTTCACTCCATATGAGGTGATTTTCGGACAATTAGCTCGAGACCCATCTACGCCTATGTCCCACGAGGAGCTACTAACGTATCCGACATACGTACAAAATTTGGTAGAACGATTAGACGAAATTCGAAACACCACAAGATCAAACTTGGACGCGAGCAAATCACGTTCAAAGAATATTTATGACCAGAAAAGTAACCAAGTCACATTCGCGGAAAATGACCTCGTTTACGTGCAAAAGGAACCGCGCCTTCATAAATTTGATCCCCATTACATAGGTCCGTACAAAATAAAAGCAATTACCGAACAAAACAACGCAATATTAATTACGGATGAGGGCCAACAGATTATTAAACATTTCGACAAATTGAAACATGCTTATATTAAAGATAAGCCACCTTGACGCCAGTGGAGCGTATTCAATGTGGTTTAAGCTTACAACGGACCGGCGGAAAAGCTCATTTAGCTGACTCCCATAACCAAGGTCCGACCCCTTATAGATCTAATTTCATTTCTTTTGTTATTATTTTCAATTCCTTATCTCCCCTCCTTAATCTCACTTGTTTTCAAATAATATTGATTTAAATAATATGTTCGAAAACAATAGAATTCACACCCTTCCCCTTAATCTCACTTGTTTTTCGTATTTACAGTAGACAATTACTTAAAACAATAGAATTCCCCGCGTAAGACATTTCGGAAAACCGAGTACTACAGCCACCATGGACGGACGTGGCCCACTAATATTTACGTTCCTATGGATGAGCGTTGCTAGTAACACCATAGATGGAGACTACCAAATATCACCGCTGAGCCCCAACCCGGGCTTGTACTACGAAAAAATTCGACCTCTCCGAGTTTTCCATACCCAATGGAGACTGGTCACGGGCATCGGAGTCGCCGAAATACTGGCCTCGCGACCGCTAACGCAACCCCAGATCAACAGAATGAAAGCGTTATGTACAACATACAACTGGACGCCTTGCCCGGCCGACGCCCTTAACACGGCCCTACAACGTAAACTCCTCGACGCCAAACGTTACGAGGAATTGTTACTCAGTATAATAGGGAAACCACGATTCCCCCGTTCTAAACGATCTGTACCATTGGGATTCATCGGATCGCTGAGCAAGGCCCTTTTCGGAACCCTGAACAGCGACGATGCGCAGTATTATAATAAGGAAATAGATAAGCTTTATAAAGATCAAAATCATCTCGCCGAATTGTTAGCAAACCAAACGCACATTATAAAATCAGAATTTCAGGATATACACGACTCGTTTAAAACTGTAACAAGCTCCGTGCAAACCATGGGCGATAGAATTAAGGAAATAGCGTCGGGTACTCGTCAACTAGACAAGCGCGAAACAAAATTAGAATTAGAACTAGCTTTTTCGTCGTGGACGTTCTTAATGACCAGACACGTGGACGAATATGTAACCGCGTTAATCGTAATTACGGACGCGCTCACGTTCGCGAAACTTGGTATCTTACATCCGGCCGTTCTTTCACCTAGCCAGCTGGCAAATACTTGCGAACGAATCCGCGAATCGACTCCTTATGAATTCCCGCTGACTCCGGAAGAATTAAATTCCGAACAGCTACAAGGGGTGACCAAATTAAACGTGGTTTATTCACATGGCCGAATTATCGTGTCACTCGACATCCCTTTACTAGATCAAATTCCCTTCGACCTTTATTACCTTCAGCCCTGCCCTTCCTTTCAAACTATATCGACCAATGTCTCTACCCCTATATTTATAAAGCCAAGAACGGCATATTTAGCAATCAACCAAATGAACTCTCAATACTTCATGCCCGACGAGAACTACATCGTAGGATGCAGAAAACACCCTCGGATGTACATGTGTGAACTCAGCGTACCCCTCCAAGATTTCGAAAAGGCACCAAACTGCGAAACGAATGCCCTATTAAAACCACAAAATATCGAGTGGCCTAGCTGCAACATTCAAGCTCTTCCCGGGGGCCGAACATATCTGAAGAAGTTGATCACACCTAACACCTGGATATATTCCGTCAAGGACACCCTGGCACTGCAGGTCCGATGCAATAAGCACGCAGCCGGATATGAAGTGCTACAGGGGGCGGGAATATTACAACTAAGGAGAGACTGTGAGGCCAAAATCGGGACCGACCAGATTTGGGCAACCGGAGTGGACACCGAGGCATTAACAACCATCTACAAACCATCTATCGGCATCAACATTTCGGAAATTCTGCCAACCCTCACGGAACATCATGTAAAAATTTTAACTGACTACCAAGAAAAGGAACCTCAGGGAACCCTTCAAGATTCCCATGCAAAAGCTAATGCAATCGCATTGGAGGATATAGAGAGACAAGCAAGAGAAATAGCAACACACCATCGGACAAAAAATTTATCAACATATGTTACCTATGGATTACCAGGACTAGGAGGCATTTTCATAATCATCCTCGTTATCTGGATTGGATACCGTGTTCGGAGGGCACGTCAAAATCAACATCGCGAGCCCTTGAGGAAAGATACAAAGGTTAATATTGAAATGACACCACACCGTCCCTCCCCTCCTATAATTTCTAGACCCCGTCCTCTAGCGATTACATCTTTTCCTTCAGACCTACCCGTTATACCACCCACGAGCACAGGATATAGAGCCCACGTGGAACGACAGAAAAGTTTCGCGGATGCCGAGCCGTACTTCGATGTATTCTAGGAAGTACCTCGCTGATAGCAACTAAAACCCCACGCGATACCTGTAGAATCGACCCCCGCGATGCGCTCTGCTGCGATAATTAGGTAGTAGGGACAATAGCATATAAGTCATCAATCAAGCGGACGAGAGACAGTCGTTACAAAATTTTACAAACACCAATCGAAAATGAACACACCAAAATTCGACGATAGACTGTATAGACGCACGTCTCTCGCGGAAGTGATCCTTCCTCGATCCCTCCACGCGCCATTCGGAAGGAGATTGTGCGTACGACCCGTGAGGAGCATCCTCGGTGGCGACGGGCGTGTATGGACGCACCGGACACGGAAGACACACACGCTGTGTGACACCTGCGCGTGGCTGCGGCCACCAAAGGACTTGGCCGAATATGATAAGACGCCGGTACATTGGTTCGCAGAGGAGGTGAGGGCGGTGGCCCTCACAAAGTGCACGCAGTGTCGGACCCGGCACTTGGAGTGGAGGACGCCTTCCGGCTGCACCGGGTGCATCCGCGCCATGTTGGACTGCAACCCCAAATACTTGGCGGCGTTTCCGGTCATCGATGCGCCACGACCATTGGAGCCCCCTAAACCCCGAGACGTACCCTGGATAGTGCCCGCTGGGGCGGAATGAGAAGCATGCACTTCTCACGATAGGTAAATTATACACAAAATTGTAATCACTAAAAGTGACGCGACCGGGCTGTAATTTGTTCGTTTTTATTTCAATTCGCAGCAGAGCACCGTTATTCCTGCCACGACCAGGAGCCCCCCCCCCATCCTTAATTATTTTCATTATTATTACTAATTTTTCCATGTAACAATATATGAATTCTCTAATTTTTCTCGCTTAATTCGAATCATTAATTGCATTCCCTTGCGGCCACGTAGATTTAGTAGCGTTAATCGTAATCATAAGACGCTTAACGAAAGTGTACGCGCGGACAGCTTCACACGTGCCAACCACGAAACGGCCTCACGAGACCGTTTCGTGTCTAAGGGGGGAGGTGTTACATAGACCCTTCAGGTCAATCCCGTGCTCGCTGTCCTCGCGTCGCTTTCTTTCAAAAGGCGATTCAGCGGAATCGCCTCGCGTGTAGAAGTCACGTTGTGCTTAGCCCATGGCAACAGTCATAGGGACGGCGCCCGCGCTCGTGTCGGTCCCGGATATTTCGCAATATTCAGGGAAATTAGCAAGGCAATCGACAGCTGCCGACGGGGCAGTATTCCCCACTTAGGGGGATCGTTCGAGGTCCGGCCCGTGATCGAGAGCCGAAAAGAGGCATTCATATTCGAGAGTTCAAGTTAGGGAGTGACGACGAGCCGGAGGGCCGTCTAGATACCGCGACCACGTCTCCGCGTTGATTCCGCGTAGCGCATTCGGCCGATAGTAATTCGTAAAAGGGTAACTCCATCCGACACACCGAGAACGGCCTAGCCGGGAGTGCCCTTGTGCGTCAATCAGGACCGACGTACGACCGCGAAGATAAGCGACGATCCGAGACTAAGAGGCGCGACGGACCCCAGGTCACCGACTTCCGTGTGCTACCCGAAACCAGAACGAGCGACCACGACCTGCGCTAGGTAGAGCGACACAGCAAGCGAGCGAAACGCGAGACGGCAAGCGTGCCGTGCGATAACAGCGAGCGACAGCTGAGACGAAGCGCCGTCTCGAGGTATGAAATTCTGACTAATTTCTGTAACAATATATTTTCTTGATTGATTTTTTCCTTTATATCCCTTGTACTCTTTTATTCGACCCCTGTATTACCTCCCCGATCCACAGTAAGTGTAGTCAAGGCGTGCTTTAGCACCTTAACAGAGCAAGAACCCGATAATTCATCTCGACCGCTCGGGGTGATTCTCAAAAGTCCCTTCAGGACGTAACACCGGACGGGATAGCCAGGGCCGTAGACGCGCGAGATCCAAAAACTTTAGATGACGCGGTAAAACATGCGACGCGAGTCGAGACGCGGATGAGGTCTGGAATAATACCGACCGGAGATCCAAATAGACTGTTTCTTTCGAGACCGGATGATTCTCGTCTAAATCCCCGTCCAGATTCGCCTATTCAAAGTAGTTCGCGTCAAAGCTTATTCACCTACCGCGGTTCGCGAAATCAAAATCATGGCGATCCCCGCTCGCGAAGCCCGAGTCCAAACGCGACTGGAAATTCAGATTTTTCAAAATTCCCGACAGGTATTCTTAAACCTCCGCGAAGTAATTCGGAATCGCATAGATATCCAGAACAGCATGGGTATCCTACCTATTCTCCGTATCCATACATGCCTTATCCACCATTTTATCAAATGCCTTATCCACCGTATTATCCACCGTATCCACAGGATCCGCGTTTTCCGATAAATTCACCGTACGCGCAAGCTCCGACGGCTCAACATTCGGCACGGAGCATGAGTCCAATTCCCCAAGCGACTCAAGTTGCGCACCAAAATTTAAATTACCAAAATTCAAATTATCAAAATTCATCACGAAATTCGAATCCCGATTTTCGGAATTCCGTAGGATATCGCGAGTCTAGGCCGTACTCGCCGAATCAAAATCGTTCGTATTCACCGATTCCGAATCGCCCCTTTTCACCCAAGCAAAATGTACCGCAGAATTCGTCAGAACCGCGGAATAATTCGGATTTAAACTCCCGAGTAACTCCTCGAACGGACGCGACGACGAGTTACCAAGACCCAGAGCGTCGTCCGACAGTCAGATTTCTGGAAAAGGATCAACAATATTAAATTTGGGTTGTAATGACGAATCGCCCGTTGTAAAATTGACCGCGGAACAGTTACGATATAAAAATGCAACATTCTTGATCGATACGGGCTCGGACATAAATGTAATAAAATTAAACGCTTTGCACGAAGACGTAACTGTCGACGTACACGATTCTATTGAAATGAGAGGAATTACGGCGGAAAAAGCAGAAACGATTGGAACCGCAATAGTAGAAATTTTGGATCAACCAGTACTATTTCATGTAGTAAGATCAAATTTTCCGATATACAGTGACGGCATTTTAGGAAAAGCTTATTTGAGACAAGAAAAAGCCGAAATTTCTTTTGCACACAATACTTTAGTTACACAAAGTCAACCAATTCGACCGATCCGTTTTATTGGCGAAGCTCCTCCGGCGGAAGCATCTCGGAAAAATTGTACGCCGCGTGTTTATCGTATTAGTAATCGTACCCGACAAGCAATCGCCATAGATACCATCGACTGTAATTTGAAAGAAGGATATTTACCATTGATTAAAACAATAGATGGAATTTATATTGGGGAAGCGATCGTAAAAATTAAAAACAACGTGTGCCATGTTCTTGCAATAAATACCTTGGATGAGGACATTCAAATAGAAATACCGCCTCAAGAAATTTTACCTTTCGAATATCACAATTTCCCTGAAAAACGCGAATATTTTGATTCTGACTCTGAACAGCAGGAGTCACCGGTATCAATGGATCGAGTAACCGAAATTCTACCAAAATTACGTTTGGATCATTTAAATGCAGAGGAAAAAGGTTACGTAATTAAATTAATTGAGGAATTTCCTGAACGATTTCGTTTACCAGGTGACAAATTAGAATCCACTCCTTTAATACAACATCGAATACCTACAATAGGTGACTTGCCCATCAATACTAGGCAATATCGATTTCCACGAGTTCATCAAAAAGAAATAGCTCGCCAAATTTCTAGTAAATTAGCAGAGGAAATTATTGGACCTTCAAATTCTCCATACAATTCACCACTCTGGATAGTACCAAAGAAACCTGATTCTGAGGGAAATCCAAGGTGGAGATTGGTAATTGATTTTCGGAACCTTAACGAAAAAACAATAGGTGACGCATACCCCTTGCCTAACATCACGGAGATTCTGGATCATTTAGGCGAAGCGAAATACTTTTCCACCTTTGACCTCGCTAGTGGATTCCAACAAATTGAAATGAATCCACAAGATCGCGCCAAAACAGCCTTTACTACACCTAATGGTCATTACGAGTATATTCGTATGCCCGAAGGGCTCAAGAATGCTCCCGCGACGTTTCAACGGCTGATGGATCAGGTATTGCGCGGATTACAAGGTGTGGAGGTATTTGTCTACCTGGATGACATTGTCGTTTACGCGAAAAATCTGGAAGACCACGAAAAGAAAGTCCGACGTCTATTTACTCGATTAAATGATGCAAGGTTAACCCTTCAGCCGGATAAATGCGAATTTTTGAAAACCGAAGTCACATATTTAGGCCATATTATCAGTCGTTCTGGTGTAAGACCAGATCCAAAGAAATTAACGGCAGTAAAACATTTTCCTCGTCCTAAAAATCAAAAAAATGTACGACAATTTCTCGGACTCGCCGGTTATTATCGCCGATTCATCAAAGATTTTGCAGCCAAAGCCAAGCCTTTAACCGAATTATTACAAAAGAACGCTAAATTTGTATGGGGGAAAGCACATAAAAATAGTTTCAAAATTTTACGAAAAGCTTTGTGCAAGAGTCCCATATTGCAATATCCCGATTTCAATAAACCATTCACATTAACTACCGATGCATCTGACTACGCTATAGGCCGAATTAGACGAAATGACGAATCAGAATTAGAGGCAGAAGATTCATTCCGGGAAGAATTGGACAAACGCGCAGAGGATTTGTGGGCACAATATAAATCACGAGGACAAGGTGGTACTAAAACAACAGACACCGAGGTAGTACCTTCGAGATCCGAAATAGGGAGGCCTCCTTTGGAATCCATACAAGAAGAAGAGGAACCTAACACTGCTTCAGGATTTGATAATACTTTAATTCATTGTCCACCGCACCGATCCATGATACCAACCCCGTTACCATCCAACAGACCGCTGGCATTATCCACACCCTACTCGCAATCCACTTATCCAAAACCATCAACACTTTCTGATCCGCCTTCCACCCCCAAACGTTCATATATTCCTGAATCAAGGGACCACAGCAAAATTGACCAGTATCGACCAGGAATCCAAGTAACGGAAAGTATTCTCCCCGACATATTAACGTCACCGACCTTCTCTCGAAGCGCACGCGGAGAGAATATTAAATTTACCCGAAACAGTTTAACAAACATTCGTGAAAATTGTGTTCATTTCATTTCTTCCGATGTGGAATTAGTAACTCCGATAAGTAAATTACTCGCAGATATAGGGGCCATAAGCATAGAAAACCTGCGGAATACAAAGCCAAAGGAAGGTCAAGTACTCGTTACGCCGCGAGGTAAATACAAAATTCTTAGTGTAGTAATCAAGGAAAAGCATCATGATGATACTTCCATCGCAAAATTAGGTAATGCTTTGAAAAATTTTAAAAACACACTTTTGCAATCAGGCATAAAAACGTTTAGAATTTCGAAATCCGGTGAATTTACTGATACACTTCCGCAGGGTACACTAGCTGGTATCTTATTGAATATTTTTGCGGATAGCGATATCAAAATAACGCTGTGCACCGGAAGCGTACAGATATCTACCACGTTTCATTGTTACTCCTTGCAATACCATTACCGACGTTTATCTTCCGATATGTGCAATGAATCTGCGCAAATTCACTTTCGAATATGTTCTCAAATTGTCCGTATGTTCCCGAAATTCCGTATATTCCTTATATCCTGCCCAATGTTCCTAAACCAACCTATTCCCAATGTTCCCCATATGTTGTCATGTAAACATGTATTCTGCGCGCTGATTAGCAGAAAACAGAAAAGGAAAAAGGCATAGTAGAATGAAGTTGGTAACGCTCCTCTCTGTGATGACCTGGATCACGCCTATCCTCGGAGAAAAACGGAAGACTTACGAGATCTCAAGAATTGACGCCAGCCCAGGATTATATTTTGGAAAATTACACACCATGAGGTTGATGACCGCCGATTGGCGAGTGACGATTTTCCTCGATACACAGAAATTAGAAACCCAATTCCCAATGGGTTATGAGAGACTGAACGAAACATATAATCGCTGCATCTCCGTGATGTTGGAGAGCGATTGCAACAGTATTCTCCGTACTGTCTACCTCAAGGGAAGAGCGGAAGAGGCTTTAGCGCTGCGTTAAGAACTAAGAGAGCTAATTTCAACGGTACCAGCTCCGAAGGATTCTAATAGTCCCAAGACCATCGTACGAAGAAATGTCCCTCTCGGATTCATAGGATCACTGAGCCGCACTCTCTTCGGAACGCTAACGACAGATGATGCAGAATACTTTAATTCAGAAATTGATAAGTTGTATCAGGATCAACGTGAGATAGCAAATATTCTGAAAAATCAGACGCATGTCTGAAACTCAAATTTGAGTTTCAAAAGTCGGCGGAAAATTCCCGCAGGCGGCGGGCGGCGCGCGGCGGATGACGTCATACAGATGGCGAAGTGGTGGGGGTATAGCGCGAGAGCAGAGATATCGAATCAATCGATACCGAACCGCATCGAGGAGGAACCGCGGGTATGAATTGCTGCTACTCTGGAGCGTGGTACCAACCACAGTCGGTAAGGAAGGAAATATTAATTTAAGATATTAAGAATAATCGAAAAACTGAATCTCGGGCGACGGGGCTCGAACCCAAAAGATCTCCGCGTTACGAGTCAGCAGCCTAACCAACTCCCCCAACACCCACTCTCTGACATTAGTCTTTAATGAATGGTACATATACCGAGCGTCACCAAGCATATTCCATTATTTTTTATCGGATGATGTCGGACAATGTCGGGAAAGATCGACGTTCTTTTCTTTTACGAACCACGTCTTCGGGATGGAAAGAGAGAGCAATACTTCGTTATAAAGCTAAATTCGGAGGGTGGGAAAGAGAGAGCATCACTTTTAAAGCTAAATTCGAGAGAAAGAGACGGCACTACATAGTGGTACAATCGCTTTCGTTCTAAAAATTTTCAAAATGATTTTAAATCTTAGCGTCGCAGCATATCGCGCGATTACATGTAACTTGAGTCCGACCCTCAAGGATAAAAGTCTCGACACGTGTTGAATGTAATATAATACCTGTGGAAATGTCGAATCTTAGAATTCTGCGGTGTCAGCAGAAACTGCGTCGGATGATTTTGCGCGCTAATTCGCCATACGCGTGAATCATAGAAAGAATTATGCTGTATCAGCGGAAATTGCTTCGGCTGATATCGGGAAGAATCGGCTTTTTACATACAATCTATTGGAGGAAGGGGGTACATCGAAGGAGTTAGACAGAGATAGCAAATCGTGGTGAGGATATAAAAGCGCGCTCCAAACTGTCCAAAGCCTCAAATCGTCGCAACGTGTTGCGAGGAAAAGACATTACATTCCATTTACAATCATGGAATTCGCGCAAGTAGAAAGCCAATTGTTGGATCAATCTGCACGATTGATTTCACGCGAAGAGTACCTCGCGTGGGAAGAACGGTGCAACGAGTGCATCGAATCGTTGGAAGAACATAGTCGAGTGAAACGTCCTCGATTATCGATCGGTATTCAACAATCGTTGGTTGCTCGAATCGCGCGGCTCGAGGGATTGAAACATTCGTTACGCGGCCGTTTCGTGCGTGAAGGTGCAGGACATTCGAGTACGGGACTTTTGTGGCGCGAAAAAGACACGGCGTTCGATAGCCGCGTGTTAACTGGTGTCGTGCTAAATTCGAACTATATCGAGCCGCGCAACTTCCTCCAGGATGCGGCGACCATTGTGTTGGAGCACGTGCGGGGCGCTTTGAGGAAACGTCGAAACCTCAAAGTGAACACTGTATTCAACGGCGAATTTGTGGCGGGTGATAAACATGCTTGCAAAAGCATCAACACCCGGAACTGCGAACTCTTCGGCACATCCGATCTGCAGGAGTGGTACCAGCGATGCGTCGTCGAACCCACCCTGGCATCGCTGGAAGAGTTCCAGGAACGCGACAGCGGATGGGCATTGACGAGAATTCTCAACATAACCATCAATGTCAACAAGTATAATCCCCTCCGCGCGGGGTGCCACTGCAAGTTGCCGCGAGAAATATTGCAGAAGAAAGCGACTATTAGCGTACGATCCGAGGACAATGCGTGTTTCGCATGGGCAGTGGTCGCCGCTCTTCATCCTGCGGAAAGACACCCCGAGCGCCCAAGTTCATACCCGCCTTATACATTGGTGCTAAATCTCCAGGGCATTGAATTTCCAATGTCCCTAACACAAATTGGGAAGTTTGAGCGGCAGAATGCCATCTCCGTCAACGTCTACAGCTTCGAGGCGGAGAAGACGAAGACGGTCTTTCCGCTGCGCCTCACCAGCCACAAGAGGGATCGGCACGTCAACCTGCTCTACATACCGAATGATGGAGATGTAGGACACTTTGTGCTGATTAAGAACTTGTCTCGGCTGGTGAGCATGCAGCTGAGCAGGCGCAATGGAAACAAATTCATCTGTGATCGGTACATATATATACTTACGAAATGCTGAAATGTCTCGCGAAACAAATTAAATAATACATATTTGGGGTTTACAGATGCATGCACTACTTCGGATCCGCCGAGAAGTTGGAGCTTCATTCGCTGGACTGTGGCAAGATGAATGACTGCGCCATCCTGCTGCCCAGCGAAGGAAACAATCTCCTAAGGTTCAACAACCACAACATGAAGGAGCGGCTCCGCTTCGTGGGGTACGCCGATCTCGAGTGCATCATCGAGAAAACAGAGGACAGCCCCCGAATGGGTGATGATAATAAATTACACACGTATCAACACCACGAAGTTCATAGTATAGCCTATTACATGCATTGCTCGTACGATACATCGCTATCGGTGTATCGATGTCGCCGCGACGCGGATTGCGTTTCATGGTTCGTCGATGAACTAAAAAAGTTTGCAAATTTCGCCAAACCCATCCTGACCAGCAATGTTCCCATGCTTGATTTAACCGCCGAACAGTTGACGGCATTTCGCGATGCAACACACTGTCATATTTGCGAAGAACCATTCGAGGCTACCGATGTATCCGGACGGTTTAGAGGTCCAGCACATTCGGAGTGCAATTTAAATTATAAAAATGCGTTCTACATCCCCATAGTTTTTCATAATTTATCAGGCTACGATTCGCATTTTATTATCGAGGAAATAGCTACCGCTTTCGAAGGTCACGTCGACGTATTACCCATAACTAAAGAAAAATATATTTCATTCACAAAAAATGTCGAAGATACGGCTGACTCAGACTCGCGAAATTATATTAAATTGCGATTCATCGATTCATACAAATTTCTCAACACCAGTCTCGACAAATTAGCATCTTTTCTTAGCACAGATCAATTAAAAATTTTACGATCCCAATTTCAAACACTATCCGTCGAGGATTTCAATTTATTGACGCGAAAGGGTATCTTTCCGTATGAATATCTTGATTGCGCGAACAAGCTGCAGGACTCATGCTTACCACCGCGCAAGTCATTCTATAGTTCGTTAACGGGTGAAACTGTATCCGAGAGCGATTACGCACACGCCGAGACTGTCTGGCAGCGTTTCGGCATTAGAACCTTGGGCGAATACAGCGACTTGTATTTGAAAACAGATGTCTTGTTATTGGCAGATATTTTTGAAAATTTTCGTGAAAGTTGCATCAAGAGTTATGGACTAGATTCGGCGCATTATTATACTTTACCCGGTTTCACGTGGGATGCCATGCTAAAACATACCAAAATTACATTTGAATTGCTCACCGACATCGATATGGTCATGTTTATCGAACGCGGTATACGCGGGGGTTTCCCCGTTTCCAAGTCAATGTTCCGGAAGATACGCACATGCCAATAACAAGTACATGCCATCTTACAACGCATCGGAAGAGTCATCGTACTTGATGTACTTTGACGTGAACAATTTGTATGGATGGGCAATGTGTCAGCCTCTGCCATATGCTAAATTTCAATGGGTCGAAGATGTTGAAAAATTTGACGTGTCTTCGATCGCGGTCGATTCGCCCACGGGATACATTCTCGAGGTAGATCTGAAATATCCGCAACGTCTGCACGACGCTCACGCCGATCTACCGTTCTGCCCGACGCGTGCCAAACCACCTAGCAGCAGACAGGACAAGTTACTCGCGACGGTATACGATAAGCAGCGTTACGCCATCCATTACCGCAACCTGCAGCAGTGCACGCGTCACGGTCTTCGTATTACAAAGATACACCGCGTGCTTCAATTCGCTCAATCTCCCTGGCTCCGCGATTACATCGAACTCAATACACGGTTTAGAACAGGTGCGACAAACGACTTCGAAAAAATTTGTACAAATTGATGAACAACGCGGTATTCGGTAAAACTATGGAAAATGTACGAAATCACGTGGATGTAAAACTTTTGACTCATTGGGAAGGGCGATATGGCGCGGAGGCAATGATCGCAAAACCGAATTTCCATAGCAGAACTGTTTTTTCGGAAAATTTAATAGCTGTTGAATTGCGAAAACTCGAGGTGAAATTCAACAAACCGATATACGTCGGTATGTGCATTCTGGACATATCAAAAATTTGTTTGTATGAATTTCATCACGAGTACATGTCTCCCCTGCACGGACCAAGTTGTAAAATTCTATACACAGACACGGACAGCCTCATTTACCACATTCGATGCGACGATATCTATGAGATCATGAAACGTGATATCGATAGATTCGACACAAGCGATTATCCTATCAACAATCCATATAATATGCCCCACTTAAATAAGAAGGTTCCAGGGCTGATGAAGGATGAAAATAACGGTGCGATAATGAACGAATTCGTAGGTCTTAGAGCGAAAATGTATGCACTCCGCGTAGACGGCAAAAAAGATACGAAAAAGGCGAAAGGCGTCAAGAACAACGTCATAGCCAGAACGATAACTTTCGATGACTACGCGCAGTGTTTGCAATGGGAGATCGAAATGGTTCGCAGACCATCATGCATACGGTCTAAATTGCACAAAGTGTACACCATTTCGGAATCTAAAATCGCTCTAAGTCCGTGCGACGACAAGCGGCATATCGTACCCGATTCAACCGACACTCTGCCCTGGGGACATCACAAAATTCCATTGTAAAATAGAAATTGTATTTATTGTATTTATTGTGTAATATAAAAATTGTTCCCATGTGTATAGAAATTATAAATAGCGGAATTATGCTAAATAAAATTTATTATAAATGGTGGAATTAATATGTAAAAAATAAAGTGGTCACTCATGTATATGTATCATTGTATTTATTGAACCATGTATTATTATTATGTTACAATACATTATTTTTATTTATCCATGAATTGTGTGATTTATCAAACCCCAACCACTTGACGTACACCTTATCCCCCTTTCTACGCAACACTTTTTCCACTAGATACACATCAGGATCGGTGACGCGTTGCAGCTCGTGTTCATAGAATCCTCCGGCAACAGGTTTTCCACAGGAATCGAGGAGCAGATACGTCGCGGGATTAGTTGCCTGTACTTTGGTTATCTTGAACACCTCCGTTGTCCAATTCGGCGTATAGCCTTTATCGAAGATGGTTTTAAATTTGCTCACGCGCACAAACTCGCCCAACTTGAATCTCGCCGGAGCAGCGATCTTTATGTTGCTGTATACGGTGGATAGCAGCTTGTCGGCGATCGCAGGGGTAACATCGCGAGGACGCATTCCGATGGTTCTGTGTTTTCGCGCGTTATACTCTGCGAGAAGACGCGATAGCGAATCGATCCATCTGTAGGTTCCATTGAGCGTAAACATTTTCCACATATTGTTCTTCAAAGTTCGATTGAAACATTCTACGACGGAGGCCTTCATCACCGAATACGTCGAATAATGATTAATGTCATGCTTTGACAAGAGTTTCTGCACATCGGCGTTGTAAAATTCTTTTCCTTGATCGGTTTGCAAATTTTTCAGATATCGATCTCTAAATATCTTTGCAAACGCTTTGGTCACCTCAGCACCACTTTTAGTCTTGAGCGGCACCGCCCATGCATACTTGCTCAACACATCGATGACGGTGAGTATGTAGTGGTGACCTTGGTTGAATCGCGAGTATGGACGCATTTCTACAACGTCAGCTTGCCACAGATCGTCGTATCCGTGCACTATGACGCGCCTCCGTGGGAAATGTCTTCGAGCTGGAGCATGCAATTCCTCAACAAGTTTCCGCTTCTTGGGGTCATGGTTTTCTTTACTCTTGGATTTCGACAATGGTGTCGCAGTCTAATCGCAGAGGTGTCTTTGACACAAATGATGTGATAATTATCGTGTACGTGCATTATGTGCTCCCCATCGGTCCGAGGACAAGTTCAGCCGCCTCGCATGATTCTCCTTCGCAGCGCTGCTGTGGGATTGAATTTGACGCCTGCGATATCTTTTTAACGCTGTTTTGCAACGTCAGCATATCTCTTTGAAACACGACCAGCTTCCTCTCTAATTCTTCTTGCTGCTATCTCAAAAGTTTAATGCTCTTTTCTATGTATAGTTTATTGACGGCATCGGTATCGGCCACCGGCTGAGCTACGCGTCGTATCTTGCGTGATTTTGCATCAAAGTCGGCACCGTCCACACAAAGAGCGTTATCTCGCATATAATTTCGAAGCATGCCGCTCCATTTGTAATAGTCCATTCTAGCTGCTCCACTCTTCTCGAGCGATACTCCAAATTTGTTGATCGGCATCTCGATGCATACAGTGCAAATCATCGACGAGTGGTTTAATTTATAATGAGGCCTACCTCGCGGAGTTCCTCGATAATCGATAGAATTTCGGGATCGTGGGAGTTGTTACCCGCCTGCCGCGACGCTTCAAGCAAACGCAATCGATCCACCAACTCGTTGGGATCGTCCCAGTGCACGTAATCGATCTTGTTATCGTTTACCATCATCGCTAGCGGTGTCCTTAGACCTTTTGCTGCTTTACTCGTTGATGCGCGGGGGACTAGTGGTGCAATTACATGTTTGTACTTGTGTCCCTTGTTGCCCAATATGGGTTTTTGAGCACAATAACTGCGTCTGTAGGCATTCGTCGCCAGCAGTATACTTTTGTATTTTTGTTTATCGGCATCGGTGTACAGGGCATCGTCGGGAATTCTCTTGAAAATCAGTTCGTAAAGGCCGGGCGTTCCTTTGTATTTTACACCACCGATGATTATATTATCATCCTTGTCCATATCGAAAGCCTTATCTCCAAGCATGGTTCCACTATTGCCAAAGTATACGCCGTACACATAGTCAATTGCTGTATCCTTATCCATACTTAGGATGGCGCTCATGTATTCTTGCCCCAGCGGACCGAAATCGTTGCGAAACGTTTCTTGTCCCTCGGATGTTTGAAGTTGCTGTCTAATAGATGTTACAAACGACTCATCTGGACTAGTTTCGAAAACGTCGTCATCATCATCCTCGGTTGCAAGCAATTGTACACTGGGAAATGTATTTATTGGTGTGGGAGGAACCGAGGAATCGTTTTGTCGTTTTCGCTTCGATTGAACTGGTGTGGAGGTCATGAGTGAATATTCCGATGATGTGTGTCGTTTCTTCTTTGTCTTGCGCGATGTGTTCCATTTCGACTGGATTTTTGTTTTAGGCGTTAATGTTTCATTCTCTTCAACGTCTATGCTTGTCAGCGGTGATGTGTCAGCTTCTGCCGCTGTGGTATTTTCCACGATATGTTTCAAGGGTTCGACGATAGGTTTAAAGTATCTCTCCAACGCGATATCTTCCTCCATCTTGCCAGACTTCAAAGCCTGATGTTTCTTGCGAATGGCTTCGCTGGTTTTTGCAATTTCCTTCGCTATTCTCTCGCGATCCTTAATCTCCAGACTATCGATATCAATCATCATTGTGCAGCAGACGTTGTTTTCCGACCGACGTGTTGACGACAATTGACCATCTCACGGTACGGCAAACTCGTTAAATCCCTTTCTATAACGTCCATTGGGCATTGCGCTATCCTTGTCTATTACCACGAAACCATACTCTCGTTGCCAACAATTACGACACAAAGCGCAGAAATCCTCGTAAGACATATCAGTATTTACATGATCGTCGTACACATGTTTCAAGTTGGTACCATCCTGCTTAAACAAAATCAACAGATTGGCATTGTCGCGTATAAGATGTTTGGGAATCTTTGCATACGTCTGACAGAGATAGAAGCAGTCAACGTTCGAGTGGCGCCCCATTGCAAAGTATTCTCGTATCGTATCTTGCTTGTCACATGCCACGTCATCAAAGATAAAAATGGAATTCGGAAGCGATTCGCTCGGTGGGATGACATCACTGTTATTCGAAAACGTAAAGTAGCCAATTTCATCTATCGGGGTCAATAAATTCTCCAAATACTGGTATTTCGGCTGTTGCAACGACTTGGAATACACATACACGTTCTCGAAGCGGACACCGTGAGGACTTTCCAACAAGCTCACCAACACGTTGGTCTTTCCACAATTGGATGGGCCACAAATGAGGCACCGTATAGTGTTTGGTAGCATGCTACGATGTTTGCGCTTTGTTTTCGAGGGCATCACTCGTGATTTATCATCAAAATTTGTCACGCGTATCGTCACAGGCTGTCGCACGAATCGCATCCTCGCTGCGAACTGTGAAAAAATGATTTTGATACATCGAAGCGGTGACGCACCCTATTTATAGGTCCGCGCCGAAGCAAAACAGCTCAGTGTTCAAAATGCTTCTGGTCCTGTCGGATAATTGTGATATTCGAGACTTAACCTCTGAATAGTTGAAATATATACCAAAGATTATTCTACTGCGAGAGTTCGAGAGAGAGATTGATCAGTTGTGGGACAGACTCCCCGAGCATATAAAAGTCGATTCCGAGGTTCAGCAGTATCGTCGGTGTCTTGAACATTATAATCGCCCTTGGCAGCGAATGCATATCGACGGTCCAGCACCACTGATTAAAAACTGTAGCGAATGTCGCCGATGCGAGTGAAGAAAGGTTGTGGTTTGTTAAATCGGGCGATAAACGCGCTACCTATCGGATTACATATCCCGGGATACCAGTTTTGCGGCCCAGGAACTCATCTGGCAAAACGATTGGCTAGAGGTGATCAAGGCATCGATCCGTTGGACGCAGCGTGTCGCGAACACGATATTGCATATTCGCGTAGCAACGACCTCGGCGAAAGGCACGCGGCAGATAACGTACTCGCTAACAAAGCGCGAAAACGCATCGTTGCGCGAGACTCGACTCTGGGCGAAAGAGGTGTTGCTACAGCTATTTGGGCAGCTATGAAGGCCAAGATGAAAATCGGAATGGGGATGAAAGCAAAATTGTGCAAAAGGATTCCAAAGAGAGCACCGAAAAAGCGGATTCTTCCGATAGCAAAACGGGGTGGTATATTACCACTTCTCCCGCTGCTAGGTGTTCTCGGATCGTTAGCTGGCGGAGCGGCGGGGATAGCCAAGGCGGTAAACGATAATAAGGTGGCGCAACATCAGCTGCAGGAAATGCAACGTCATAATCGCTCCATGGAAGGTCGTGGACTTTATCTCGCACCATACAAGCGCGGACAGGGAATATCGAAACGAAAAAAAAACGTCGAAAAGAAACTAAAAATGCCCGCGGGCGTAACTACCGACGCTCAATTGCAGGAGTTTGCAAAACGTCTGCGTATTCCATTCTTTAGAGGTGTTTTTATGCGTAACGCGTTACCAGCCGGAGGAGTACGTCAAAACGAGAGCGGTATCGTAAATTTGGACAATGTCGAGGGGCCGGGGACTCATTGGGTGGCGTATGCGAAGAGAGGGTATCGAGCTATATATTTCGACAGCTTTGGAAATCTTCAACCGCCTAAGGAATTGGTACAATATCTGGACAAAGATGTCGTGAAAATCGAATACAATCGAACGGCTTATCAGAAGTACGATCAGAGCAATTGTGGACAACTATGTCTACGCTTTCTACAAACGTTTGGTACCAAATTTAAGGATTGACTTCCCACCACTCTGATTCAGTACCAGTCTAATCGTACAGCTCGGAATATGTCGTTAACATTCACTCTAACCGGCAAGAGTAGCACCCTCGCGGTAAGCTACTTTCCACCCATAGATTTGAGCGACGATGATTATGAGCTTGGTCTAGCAACCTTTGAAACTTATCACACAATACCAAACATCGACTCGAGCAACGATAAATTCTACTTTGTCGTAAACTATGACATCAGCAACAGCGTCGACACCACTCAGGAATACATTACGATTCCACACGGCTCCTACGAACTAGGCGCTATTGCCAAGTATTTGAAGCAGCGATTACTCGAGCGGTATCCTCAAAATCTCGGTGGCACCGATGTCAATGATGGTGGTGGTGGTGGTGACAACGATGTGTATCCTATAGTGTTGCGCTCCAACAACAACACCATGAAAAGCGAGCTGTACTGCTCGTTCGCCGTGGACTTTACAAAGTCCAATAACATTGGATCGCTACTGGGATTCTCGACGAATCGGGTATTTGAACCAGGACGGTGGCATGAATCGAACGATCCAATTAATATCATGAACGTGAACATTATTCACATAGAATGCAGCGTGACCGTTGGCGCGTACAACAATGGGAAGCGCGTACATACGATACATGAATTTTCTCCGAGAGTCCCACCAGGATATAAGATATCGGAAACGCCCGCGCAGATCATTTACCTTCCAATCACCGCACGGGTCATTACGGATCTAACGATACGCGTTGTGGATCAAGACGGACGGTTGCTCGATTTTCGAGGTGAAGAGATTACCATCAGATTGCACGTACGACGGCGACAACGATAATACATGTGACGTGATCGAAAGAGATGCTTGTGCTTAACGAATCCAGAAACCCGTTTCTTCCAAACGAAATTGTATACAACAACAACAACAACAACAACACCTGCAACAGCCCTGATTGTGCTAAAAAGAAGAGGCTCAGTCCTGCGAACATTGCATTTTTGTGCGCGGTTAAGTTGGAAAAGAAAAAAAAATGGTTGACATTCTAAGCATTGGAGGGAAGCCGACGTTCGATGATCGCATCGTCAAGCTTGAGACTCACACATACAACCCACACGTCAACTCAACGTTTGGATACAGCGATGAAATAAGAATACCCATACAACAGCAGGATTTATACACATTGCCGTGTGAAAGTTTCCTCTACGTGGAGGGAAAATTGAAGATAAATAAGCCAACCGATACATTAACGCTGACGTTGGGAAATAATTACATGGCGTTCTTATTTGATGAGATTCGATACGAGCTGAATGGTGTGGAGATTGATCGCAACAGAAACGTTGGAATAACTAGCACCCTTAAAAACTATGTATCGTTGACATCTAGGGAAGACAAAAATATGGAGAATGCCGGATGGGGCTTGAAACGACGCGATGGGTCAATATTGAAAAATCATTTCAATTTTTGCATCCCTCTCAAATATTTGCTGGGATTTTGCGAGGACTACAAACGCATTATTATTAATGTGCGTCACGAATTGATTTTAATACGATCGCGCAACGACAATAATGCTCTAATAGGATCGCCGATGCTGGAACCAGAAATTGAATTACTTAAAGTGCAATGGCGGATGCCTCATGTGACGCTGAACGACGTTAATAAGCTATCCTTGCTACGTGCTTTGGAACATGGACAAAACCTGAGCATTTGTTTTCAATCGTGGGATCTGTACGAGTATCCTCTCTTACAGAGTACAACCAAGCATTCGTGGGCTGTGAAGGCATCTGCACAGCTGGAGAAGCCGCGAGTTATTATCCTTGCTCTACAGACTGATCGAAGGAATGTGATGAGCGAAGACGTTACTAGGTTCAACAACTGCAAATTGACCAATGTAAAACTTTTTCTCAACTCGGAATTTTACCAATACGATGACATGAACTTGGACTTTGACAAGAATAAGCATGCCATCTTGTATCATATGTATACGCAATTCCATAAATCGTATTATGGACATAGTTGCAACGAGGCATTATTCACCGTGGCCGAATTTTTACAATTTGGTCCCCTCGTGGTGATTGATTGCTCGCGACAAAATGAGTCGATCAAGAATGGCACAGTGGACGTGCGCATAGAATTCGAGTGTAAAGGGAATGTGCCGATAAATACTACGGCCTACTGTCTGATTCTACACGATCGGGTGGTTGAATACAATCCGCTGACAAACGTGTTGCGCAAAATCAATTAAATTGCCACGCCCTCTCCTGTGTCAAATTCATACCAAAAGAAAATTTCATCGTGAAAATCGAGATGCTTTACGAGAAGGACTGCATTCTCCCATCTGTCTTGGAAGCGAGCGGACCTCTAAATCGTATCGATAATGGCCGTGCCAACATTTGTTGACCTGCAAGGGTTCATCGCCGATGGAAGATTTGTTGTCAAGGAAGTGGCTGTCCTACGAATGGGAACAATTCTCTCACACTATATTTTTGGGAGTTCGATGCCACAATTTCTTCTTACGAAATCCGACAAATCGAGCATTCGGTGGTTGGTGGCAAAACATCATGGACTACGGTGGGACGATGGAGACGTTCCATACTGTATGGCTAAACGGCTAATTACGAAAGCTGTAGCTGATGCGATCGACGAAGAAGATGACGCATCCCATATCGTATACGTTAAAGGGTTGCAGAAACGCGACTGGCTTGCAAATTTCCTCGATGAAGATACGAGAATGGACGTGGTCATCGAGACGCTGGACATTGACTACGAAGATATCAAATCTCTAAATAAGCTAAATGTAATTAATACTCTGCGATGTGGCAGACACGCAAAGCACTGTGCCATGCAAAATGTATTTAAAATATTCAACTGGCGGTCTAAACGCCAGAGAGAAATGCTTAAATAAAATATAATCAATTTTAATGTATAAAATGTTTTTCTTAACCCTCCCCAATCTCCTGCACATGATGTATGCTAGATTAAGACGATAGTTATAATTATGTAGAAGCGGTTTGATACACGTTCAGAGTGGTATGATAGACGTTCAATACACGTACAATACATGATCAAAGTGGTACCATACACGATCAAAGTGGTTCCATTCATGTTGAAAGTGGTTCAATTGATGTTGAAAGTGGTTCGATTGTGGTTGAAAGTGGTTCAATACATGTTCGATTGTGGTTGAAAGTGGTTCGATTCATGTTGAAAGTGGTTCGATTGATGTTCGATTGATGTTCGATTGATGTTGAAAGTGGTACGTTTGATGTTGAAAGTGGTTCGATTAATGTTCGTTTGATGTTGAAAGTGGTACGATTGATGTTGAAAGTGGTTCGATTGTGGTTGAAAGTGGTTCGATTGATGTTCGATTGATGTTGAAAGTGGTACGTTTGATGTTGAAAGTGGTTCGATTGATGTTCGATTGATGTTGAAAGTGGTACGTTTGATGTTGAAAGTGGTACGATTGATGTTGAAAGTGGTACCATACACGTTCAAAGTGGTTCGATTGATGTTGAAAGTGGTACCATACACGTTCAAAGTGGTTCGATTGATGTTGAAAGTGGTTCGATTGATGTTGAAAGTGGTTCGATTGATGTTGAAAGTGGTACGATTCACGTTCGATTCACGTTCGATTCACGTTCAGAGTGGTACGATTCACGTTCGATTCACGTTCAGAGTCGTTCAATACCCGTTCGATTCATGTTCGATTCACGTTCAGAGTCGTTCAATACCCGTTCCATTCACGTTCGATTCACGTTCGATATACGATAAAAGTGGCTCAATACATGTTCCATACACATTCAAAGTGGTTCGATCTAGTCGAATAATGTGTCCAAAGAAAAAAAGGGGAAAGAAGATGTGTGGGAATAAGGAGAGGATGGTCAGCGAAAATGAAGGTAGAGAACAACAGTATCTTACTTTTGCAAAGCTACGCACTTCTCGATTTCATGATAGGAGTTTATACGCGAGAGCTTGGAGATGCAGCGAGACCAGTTGTCTTCAGATCGTTATAGACAACAGTCGAGAAAGTTTTGTGATAAAATGGTTGTACAACGCATCGTCCCTGAGTGTGGCCCCGAGGTATGTACATTTAAATATTTTTACATTTATCGCGTTTAATCGTTGAAATCGAGCGAGATCAAATCAGACGTTTGTGTCAATATTGAATCGTGGGGCTTCTATGTTCTAGCGTTCGCCACCACCATCGCCTGTGTGGTGAAGCGACTGGGGGTCGCCGCAGCCGTCGCCGCAACCGTCGCCGCAGCCGTCGCCGCAGCCGTCGCCGCAGCCGTCGCCGCAGCCGTCGCCGTCGCCGCAGCCGTCGCCGTCGCCGTCGCCGTCGCCGTCGCCGTCGCCGCCTCCTCCACAGGTATGTAATAATACTTTACATTGTTTTGCACGTTTGATGTTTATTATGTTTAATGTATCATAATGTATCAGCCGGTGGACCTGCGGGTGCGGCGGCGGCAGGAGCTGGCATATTGGGCTGCGCGGCTGCGGCCATATCCGCTGCAGGGGGCCCTGCGACGGTTACGGCCGAAGGTGTAGATATTTGAACCACCGCAGCTGCCACCATCGCCCCCATCACCCCCAGCACCCCCATCACCGCCATCACCACAATAATTTTTTTTATTTTTTCTTTTTATATTTTTTTTCCTATTTTTCTATTTTTTCCTATTCATTATATTTGTATTTTTTATCTTTTATTATTATATCCTTTTTATTATATTCTTTTTTATTATATTCTTTTTTATATATTCTTTTTTTTATTATATTCTTTTAATTTTAAATAAATTTCTTAAACGTATATTATTTCTCCATTTTATTCACCCGTCCTCCTTCTCACCACATAATTCTAAGATTTGCTGACGTCGCATAATTTTATTTCATTCTTCGCGCCACCACATGACGTCATCCCGCGCGACTGCTCCAGAGGACTCAAGTTACATGTAATCGCGCGATACGCTGCGACGCTATGATTTAAAATCATTTTGAAAATTTTTAGAACGAAAGCGATTGTACCACTATGTAGTGCCGTCTCTTTCTCTCGAATTTAGCTTTAAAAGTGATAGTTAGAATTAGATTTTCATACCGACGGATGTCGTGTGGACAAAGGTTCCATTCAGTTCTGGCCCATCCAATGTAGGATTTCAAATATTCCCCTTATAAAGCCGATAGTGGTTGGAATCTATAAAGGTTGTCATAAACCACGCGACCCCAATATTTTCTTTGAGAAATTTATTGCAGACGTCGAAGCCATCATGTCCAACGGAGGTACAAATTTTCATTTCAGTAAGTTGCCCATACGTCTGAGATGTTTCATAGCTGACGCACCAGCTCGAGCATTCGTGTTGAATCATTTTGGGCATATGTCTAAATATCCCTGTTCCAAATGTATGGTTTCTGGTACCCTGAACGGTAAGCATTATGCCTTCGAAGGTATAGATCATTCTCCTCGTACCGATGAAGAATACCCTAAACGGTTACACGAGAACCACCACAAACAAGGTCCAAGCCCATTGGCATCGCTACCGATAGGAATGGTTTCACAAGTTCGGTTCGAGTATATGCATCTCGTATGCTTGGGCGTAATGAAGAAACTTTTGTCCGCGTGGGTATCTGGAAGCTTTACATTTTTCTCAAAATTGCCCGCACTGAACATTTCTGTGATATCTACGAGACTCAAAAGTCTCTCAAGATATTGTCCCTTGGACTTTGCCAGACGTCCCAGAGCTATTGAAGAATATTGTAAATATAAGGCGACCGAGTTTCGTCAGTTTCTTCTATATACAGGGCCAGTTATACTGTATGATGTACTCAACAATGTAATATACAAGCACTTCTTAATTTTACATGCGGCCATAAGGATTTTGGTTACAGAATCTCCATCGAGCCCACACTTGAGATTCGCAGAGTCAGCTTTGGAGAAATTTGTTCTTCGTAACGAAGAACTATATGGCCCGACTTTTAATAGTTATAACATCCATGGTCTTCTTCACTTAACCAACGATGTCAGACGTTTTGGTCATTTAGATTCATGTTCTGCTTTTCCCTATGAAAACAACATGTCCATTTTTAAAAAATTTCTAAATAAGCCATCTCTTCCCCTCCAACAATTTTCCAACAGGATAAGGGAGATACAATCTCATGGCACAAACATTCATCGTAATGTCGATTTTTCTATTCGCGTATCTAGACCCCTTACTAACGGCACCAATTATTCTCAGTACCGTAAGATAGAATTCAATAACATATCTCTAGGCACAAATGTACGCGATAATTGTTGCATCTCAGACGATGGCTCAATCTGCATAATTTTCAATATTGGCATGGACAAAGACTCGTATCGTTTGAGTATCAAAAAATTTTGAGAAGTCGATAATTTTTATAATGTCGGCATAGAGTCTTCGGCTCTTGGCATATATAAATGCGCCACATTGAGCCCTGAAATTTTATATATCTCCCCCGATCAGGTTTATGGCAAATGTTACAGAATGCCTTTTCGCTGTAGTATGTCCACTGATACAAACCCCTCAGAACCCCGTAGGTATATCGTTGCTGTTATTATGCACAGCGAGAAGCCGTGAGATCCATAGTATTTAAATTCTTCCACCTTTATTTTTGCTAGATGTATCTCGCTGCCAGTCCCTCTCCCTTGTGTAGCTTCTCGCGTCAGGCGGTTACCATGGTGGTTTTAGTGGGTGCAAGCCCCACATAATCTCACCCCTGCCATGGGGGGTGAGGTATCCGTTAGGGATTTCCACCATGTAAAAAAAAAATATCTCTTCCCTTTCTAGTCTCGTCTCTTGTTTTTGGTAAGTTACAACTATTTTCTGATGAGTGGCATGCTCTATAATATTTACATTTTCTTCTTTTGTACTGTACTTTCCTTTTGTATTGCTCTTCATAAGTAATATTATATTTATACGTATCCTTGTTAATCTCTGGTGACGAGTTATTTTATCGTTTGGTTCGAATATTTTTTCGTGGGTCATTTTTTCACGTTTTCTACTGTTATAGCCTTTGTCGAGTTACACTCGAATTATTGAGTAATATATTACCTGGGTTCGTCTTGAGGTTTGGGTTAGGTTAATATTGCATGTATGCATGTAAAATAGGAAAAACAGCCAACACGCCTTTGCTAAGTATTGTAATATGTACTTTTACTCACAGGTTGACATGTCGCAGCGAGAGAAGCGTGTGGTCGCCAAACCAGCGAGGTACCAGACGACTTCTTCGGAGGAGGAGGAAGCTCCGAAAAAGATCAGGACGTCAACCGTGCCGCAACAGTCGATCGATCAGGACATCCAGGATTTGAAGATGATCCGGCAGAGAGAAAACGTTCCAACAACGTCAAAGGATTTTTCTACGACTAACTCAAGTAACGTTCGTATGTTTCAGAATCCTTCTGCTGCCAGTCTTCCTGCCCTCGCAGCATTAACGGATCCTCACGATCCATGGACATCGTCTGCACGCGCCACTGTGATCCGGAGTGAGCCGTTGCAGCACCATACAGTGTACATCCAACCTTCTGCTAATGGGTAAATTTACATGTTTCTTTTTTTCTGTTATAAAAATATTGTTGTAAGGACATTTTCTTATAAATGTTAATGTTTGCAGGAGCGTACACGATCGTATAGGATCCATGGAGGCAGAGCTGACGTACGTATCGCATGTTATCGTGTTTATTAATACGTTACGTCTCCATCTGTTCTGCTTGCAGAAGAATGAATACTCTGTTGGAGAGTATTCTCCAATGTGTGCAACCCACCCGTAACGGTCCACCAAGAAAACCAGCCGTCATTCCTCTCTCGTCACCGGTGGAGGTGGACTGTTTCGAGACCATCGACGACGAAACGTATTCCAATGTTGTAAGTGAAAACGGAATTATGCTTTTATTTACTTTTATATAATACATACTTACATCAATATTTACTTACTTTGTTTAGGTCCAATATTTAAAATACGTGGGTGGGTTCAGCCTGAAGGCCGCGGTCGATTTTTGTATGAAGGAGGCCCTCATTGACGGCGTGACAACGGCCTTCACGTGGTTCGGCCGAACGGGACAACGGCCTTTGTACAACGCCCGTATTACTATGGCGATTTATGGTACGAAGCAATAAGCATTTTCATGTTTTTATACATAATTATGCTAACGTACTTTGCGTGCATTACTTTTTCAGAAGCGGTGTCTGGGAACCCACATTTTATCAAGCCCCTCCGATCGGACTTCCAACTGTCTATGCAGCGGGCACTGCGGACCGCGAAAGAGAGGGTACGCAGCAGGAGGCGTAGTCCACGGGCGACGGCAGCCCCAAGTGACTTCCAAAGGCGCCGCGAGTTTTGGAGGGACCAGCAACCCGAAGAAGAAGTTGATCCTGACCTCTGAAGGTTCGTTTTAACGTAATATTAAAAATCACGACATTTAGTGTCATAACCATAAAAGTCACGATTTACTGTCACGTGAAAACGATCCTTAACTGCGGTAAATATTTTATTTTTCAGAAATATGCCCATTAAAAGTAGAGATGTATCTCCTTTTACAGTGGCGAAGAGACCAAACGGTACTTTTCAGTGCCCATTTTAATCGAGTCCAACGGGAACAACCTCTCGACGTTCACAAGGAACAATAATCGGCACTTTTCAGCGCCAGTCTCTTAAAACGTACAAAACCAAACAGTACTTTTCAGTGCTCACTTTACTTCAGCATCGCTGAAATAAAGTACTTAATGTTTAATAAAATATTCATCGGTACTTTCCCAGTATCGTTTTAATTTTATACTAATGTTGTATTTGTTTTCAGAGTTAACACAAGCAGCAGGGATATGGTGATTCTATGCAAAAACAATAAGTCGAAAATCTATATAAATAAAAATGTAATATAGAATAAAAGTTCGTTCTCGAGAAAATAGGCTTATGTTTGCATCTAGAATCACCATTTCTAAATGTAAATATTAAATGTTAATATATGTGCCACTTATATATATTTTGTACTTGTAATATTAAAGAATAAACACATACCTTTAGAAAAAAATAGAAAACTTATTTAATAAACTGCGGCTCACATTACCTGCGAGCAGAATCTTAAAATCTGCAACAAAACTTCTCTACGCGCAGTAGAAAGGGTGGGGATACACATGTGTTGGTACGTAGCCACGTCCGTGTGACGTCACGCGTATGGGCGGCCATGTGACGTCACGCGTAGGGAATTGTATGTTAATTCTGGACCTCAGATGGCGCTGTTGGCTGTGCCAAGCAGATGGCAGAATCTGCTGTCCATCTGCTGCCGATCTGACATCAGGATCTGATATCAGGATCTGCACCTCAGAACGTAGCCGAATGCGGACACAGACGACTACGGTTCTGACGTCAGACTCTGCGCTCTCATGCCAGACCCTGCTACCAATCTGATGTCAGATTGGAGACAGATGGTTATCAGGGTGTAGTTTCTTTGTTTTTTGAAACGGTTACATTGAGGGATTTCAACAGCATAAAATACTTAGGGTGTTTCTAAAAAAGAGGGTATAAGGAGAGTACATACATATATGTTTAGTATTTAATTTGTATTTTATATATAGGTTGTATGTTCTATTATGGATTTTCTACGGAGAAATTATTTTTTTATGTTTTATATTTAAATACTGCACTCCCTCCCCTCTGTACAGTATTTCCGTTGACTTGTTCCGAAACAACGCATTCCACTTTCTAATTTGACCAGGATATTGGTATTGGTTTGGGATAGATTAGCGCGGGGGGCGCGTAAAGCATGGTAGCGAACCGGTGTGAATTTGGGCATAACCTAAAATAATTTTTTTCTCAAAACAAGTAGGAAGAGGGTGCGTTTTTAGTATCTGAAGATCTGTGATTATACTCATCAATGCGACCGTGCCAGTCCCGTGCCATACGTTGTATAGTATTGGTTAAAAAAAGTATCCATTCAAATTGAAGCATAATAGTTATTCACATTAGGGGTTAGAATATACGTCAAAATTTCACAGTCCGTTTTACTTAATAACTTTTCACTGAATAGATTCTTAAACTCAAAATTGTTATATTTGCATGTTATTTGATACGTGCTTTCGATTCATATAAATTTCCCGTGGAAAAAAAGGTTTTCCAGAGGAAAAGTTTACCCAAATCCTCAGTTTAGTTACAAATAAAAAACTGTTTGATGATATACAAACATGTCGCAATTTAAATTTCGGCAACTTACCTTGTGTTTGCAATTGCATTTTGGTTGGAATTTAATGGTACAACGATAAATATTTGTAAAAAGCCGTCGCATCTCAAATTTTGACAACTCATCTTATTTGAATCTCGCCAGTATATTATAACTTAACGGTAAGTTGTCAAAATTTGAAGTGGATCGCATAGTGAAGATAGCGATTGACGAAAGAAACATATGTTAGTTTCTTTTGGCTGAAGGTGTGCGTATAACGTGTATACGTATTATGTTGACGAAAATTTTGACTGGAGAAGAAGAATCATAAGAAAAATTTTACCGTTCCCAACAGAACCATGACATGATATTACGATATCTCTGTCATGCGTGGACCGATTTTCTTGAATTTGGTCTTATTCGAAAGCTTATATGCGGTTTACATACGGACAATGCTTTTAAATTTAGAAAATATTGCAGGCGTGATGAGATATTAATGAAATAAGTTTCAGGTATGGTCGAATTAACCGGATTACGAGTAAATGATACGCGGCAGTCACGGTCGACATATACGGGGTGTCGAAACATGTACTTGGCGTTGAGACGCTACCGCGTCTCTAGATAAGATACAGAATAAAGTAATGTACATATTGTTCTTTTCAAGGTGTTGTTTAGGAAATGCTTAATGCGAACAATAAGTAACATAAGGAAAGTAATAGTCTTATTTTTAAAGATGAGCTACCAGGAAAAAAAGAGGAATTCTAGTGTATCATACAATACATCTTCGGGAAAATCGATTTTGGCGAGAATATTTACACGAGTATCAACGTGTCGATTAATAAAACTAGAAAATAAAAAATCATCATAAATGAAAAATACGAGTAAACTTCGTATTCTCCAATTTTTGTGAACTTACGTTGTTTTGCTACCCTGATAACCAGATCTGGGGTAAAAATACCTGGAGAGTGAACAGCAGTAGGAAGAAGTAGAGACGACAGCGATCTGAGGGAAATAGAAGATAAGCGGTGAACCTATCCTTCTTCCTATTATCCCTCTCATTCTGTACTATTTGTGCTATGTGTGTATGTGTGTGCGCAGATAACTTCACTCACATGCACTATACATCCATAGCCTGTTGTAAGAAAGAGATAGGTTCACCCGTTATCTTCCCTCTTTCTCGGACCGGCCGCCATTGCTCTGTTCACTCTCCAGGTATTTTTATAGCTCAATTTTCTAAGGTGCAGAGCCTGATGTCAGATCGGCAGCAGATTCTGCCGTCTGCTTGGCATAGCCAACAGCGCCATCTGAGGGCCAGAATTACCAAACAATTCCGTACGGGTGACGTCACATGGCCGTCTCTACATACCAACCCAAATGTAGCGCTATTGCTGTAGGTGTATCCCTACCCCTATATAACCTGGCAGAAGATTGTGCAGTTCATTAAATAATTAATTCTACTTATTTCCAAAAATATTTATTCTTTCTTTACAATTGTTAGAGGATAATATAAGTAGAGTATATAAATTCGTAAACCGTAACCAGTGATACCTATTAGGTGCAATATCAGAAAATTTTTTATATTTTCGACTTCTTTTTTCTGTAGAATCACCATATTCCGTATTGTATTAGCGCTGAAAACAAATAGAACATTAGTATAAAATTAAACGTAACGTATGAATAAACAGGATACATGCGATACTTACTTCAGCTCCATCTCCGCACAGCACACCCCCTAGGCGATCTGAACTACTGGGTTACGGAACGTATTGTATATGGATTTATAAATGTAAATATTCAATGTTCTTCCTCGAATTTATATGCGCTACTTACAGTATTCTGTAACAATTGTAAAGAAGGAATAAATATTTTTGGAAATAAGTAGAATTAATTATTTAATGAACTACACAATATGCTGGCAGGTTATACAGGGATATGGATACACCTACAGCAATAACGTTACATTTGGGTTGGTGTGTAGGGACGGCCATATGACGTCACGCGTAGGGAATTGTTTGGTAATTCTGCCCCTCAGATGGCGCTGTTGGCTGTGCCAAGCAGACAGCAGAATCTACTGCCGATCTGACATCAGGCACTGACGTCAGGCTCTGCACTTCAGAACACAGCCAAATGCGGACACAGACGAATGCGGGTTCTGACGTCAGACTCTGCGCTCTCATGCCATACCCCGCTACCAATCTGATGTCAGACTGGAGACAGACGGTTATCAGGGTAAATGCGTATGAATTGAATATTCGATTTCGGTTAAATTACATTATTTTTTGAACATATATAATTTGTTTTCATGCATTTTTTCTGATAAATACATAAATCCTCTATTCTACAGCTGAATTAATGCATAAACTCAAATTTTTTGAAATTGTGACATGGGGTGTTTTTCCTTACAACCACAGATTTCAGATTCGATAGAATTCCATATTTCTAAAATCTTTTGTTTTAGTTCGTCTTTCAAAGTTGTGTGGTAATTTTTTAATCTTCTGTCGATATCCGCCTACAAATATTTAGTGGGCCGTTAATGCCCAAATTTTATGAGGGTGTATGTAATCCATGCGGTGTATTATACATTATACAATAGCCGTTTCTGTATAATTCCGGCCGAATGCTTGCGGTCATTGTCTTGCTGGAAATAAAAATTTTCCAATAACCCCAATTTGGTAGCACTTGCTCCTAAATTATTTTTAAAATATTTAAAAATGTATATTTATCTAAAATGCCACCCATAAAAACGAGATTTCCAGTGCCGTGTGCAACCATACACCCCCACAACATCCCGGAACCACCGCAGTACTTCACAGTAGGACGTATATTTTTAAATGTCATTTCTGAGTGGGGTGTTCTCCAGACATAACGCCCTCCATCCGAACCAAATATATTAAAAATGTATTAAAAATATGTTTGGTTCGGATGAAGGTCTTTATATCTGGAGAAAACCCAAATCAGAAATGAGTACTAAAAATGTACGTCGTACTGTAAAGTACTGCGGTGGTTCCATGATGTTCTGGGGTGTATGGTTGCAAACGGCACTGGAAATCTCATTTTTATGAGTGGCATTTTAGATAAATATGCATTTTTAAATATTTTAAAAAACAATTTAGAAGAAAGTGCTACCAAATTGGAAAAATTTTATTTCCAGCAAGACAATGACCGCAAGCATACGGCCGGAATTATGCAAGAATGGTTATTGTATAATCTTGTCGAATATTGGTGGGCGGAAATCATCAGGGGATTAAAAAAGTACGACATAACTTCGAAAGACGTATTAAAACAAAAGATTTTAGAAGTATGGAATTATATCGAATCTAAAATAACTGAAAAACTAGTCTGAAAAGCGTAATTGGGGCCAAATATGACCTAAATAAATATTAATATAAAATAAGGTGCGTATAATTAATGCCGTTCGAATACTTTTGTGACCCTGTTTCAGTAAATCTTTGCAATGAATGTTTCATAACTTCTACAAATATTATCCGATTCATTTCAAATTTGGTATATATAATCTCGATACTTGTGTCTTATAGTAGTTACAACATTACTTTTAGAACTTAAGTCTAACATGTATATTTTTATTGTTTACAGTTTTAATGGCGAGCGTTCGAATTCTTTCGTGGCTCACTGTATATAAAATATAAGCAGAAGATTTATAACATTTATTTTTGAACCTTGATACTGCCTGTTCCACGGACCCGACGTCACCCAAACGAAAAGTTCACTGTTAGTCCCCACGGACTAACGCCGCGCTTAACGTGTTAAAAAAAAATAATAAATAAGAAAACCTAAACTGGCGTGTGTTTGAATAAAAAGTTCCAATTTTTGCCAATTTTTAACACCTATTTTCTTCAATTATGGGAATGTTCAATGATGGGGACATGGGATCCACTAGATCAGGGCTCTGCAGCGTAGGACCCCCTCACGCGCCTGCTTCCCCTTCCAATCTTTCTTTCGCGCAGTGTGCCTTCCGTTGTCGGGGAGGCCGCGCGACACTACGAAGACTGCGATAACGGGCTAGCCGGGCTAGTGTCTTCGCGGTTAGCGTCACGCGGTATCCCTGACAACGCAGACGAGAGTGGGAGAACCCCAAGCTCACGCGTGAGCGACCTTGGAGAGCCCTGCACTAGATTGAAGTTGTATAAAGCATGATGTAAGGACTTATTTAAGGATTTATTTGTTGGGAGTTTGATGGTTCATTAACGTGTTATCGGTTGGCCAACTATTGAAGTGTCGCTCTGTTTTTAAATGGGCCAACGATTGTAACCAACGCATGCCGCACGTCACTTAACATAAAGGCCTAACTGAAGGTTTCTTTCCAAAAGACGTCTTACAGACATCCAGAAGGTGTCTTCAAGAACTTCAAAAGACGTCTCAAAGATGTCTTCTTCAGGTCTGGTGTAGGAACAAAAAAAAATTGGCGGTGAGGAGAATCGAACGCAAACTTTCCGCTTACGAAGCAACGGCTGTTCGCAACTACCCAACACACTTCTTTGCAGGGGTCTGCAACGGGTGGGTATTTCCCGGGTCAACCCGCCCGTCTTTCGATTCACCCGATCCGCCCGTGCCCGTGGTGGATAAAGGCTCCCACAGACCAATGTGAATATTCGTGGCGGCAGCGAATCCGCCGGCTTATGGGCAGCCTTATCTGATTCCCGTTGATCTGTGGAAGCCCTAAGTCGGGTCAGCGTTGATTTCTATCCGCCCGAGACGCCCGAGACACCCAAGACACCGGAACACCGGAGACGGCCAAAACGCCCGAAGCAATCACCAGACATGATGTCACCACGCGTATTCGACTCGCTCTTGCCCACACAGTTACTCGCTCTTAGGCCGCGGTCACACGAGCGTCTTTGCGACGTCCGTCAAAATCAACGTCCGTCGCGACGGACTTCATGAAACCAGTCACATGAGCTTTGACTTTATCGTCCGTAACTGAGAAAAGTCTCTCACATCAGTCGACGGTAGGTATCCGTACAAACGGGATGAACGATATGGAAGTCGCGATTTTTATTTATACTGCATTGAGAATACAAAAAAAAAGGGAAACAAGAAAATATTGGATACACCCTATAAACAATACGCGATTATTAAAAGCCGCATTCTATACACTTTTTAGCCAGCTACGCAGTGATGAAACGAAATTTTTGAACTATTTTCGCATGTCCCAGTCATCGTTTGATGAGTTACTAAACAAAATAAAACAAAAAATAGTACGTCGAGACACTAATACCCCCCCCCCCCCCTCCCAATAAACATGACTCAGGTATGAAAGAAGCTAATTCCCTTTAATTCACAAAAAAGTTCACCTGCAAAAATTGTGAAATCAACTTTGTTAATTCCAATTGTACCTTTAATTCACGAAAACAATTAAAAAAAGTTCTCACGCAAATATTGTGAAATCAACTTTGCTAATTCCAATTGTATTCTTGTTCTCCGCTCGAACACTGATTCCTCTGTCACTTTTTATACTTCACATTCCTTTATTGGCCACAAATCAAATCAGTGCTCAGATTTTCAGCTTCGATTTTAAAGAATCCCCATAAAAAACTTCAAGAAAGTAAAAAATACGCCAAGTACATGATAAAATCGAAGACGGGAAAGAGTAAATCACAAGAAAAATATGCCTGGCCACGCCAAGTATTTGACTTCCAGGACGCGGGCATCTAGGCAAATATCTAAATGTTACATTTTATCTTCACATTATTAAAATGTCGGCGATATGAGTAATGGAATGTATGAACACAGCATTTTAGCTGTGTATATATAGTTGTATCATCTTAAGTGCAGGTGGAAAGCACCTTTATGTACTTGCAGCTCATTTTGATTTCACATCTTTTTTTACAATGTATATTTTCTTCTATTCTTTTTGTGATTTACTCTTTTCCGTCCTCGATTTTATCATGTACTCGGCGTATTTTTTTACTTCTTTGAAGTTTTTTTATAGGGATCTCACTTCTTTGTACAAAGTATATATGTATTATATATGTATAGTACTTTGTGTACAGTACATGGTGCGCGAATCAGCTTATGGTGCTGAAAGCAGCCTTTGGCGCTGAACGTATTTAACATTGAACTGTATTCAGAACCACAATTATTAACACCTTTCGAAGAAAAATATGTATGCATTTTTAGCATTTCGTGGCCAAGCTGGTTTTTCTACTCGTAAATCATCAACGGATACCCACGTTGTGCCCTTACCCCTTACCATACTCGTGTAATAACCATCGGTAATATTTTTACCGTAGTGAAAAATCGTTGCCCTAAGTTTATAACAGTGATCCCCCATTTGTATTTTAGTAGTAGGTATTGCTTTGATGCAGAAATTTTCCACTTTCGTTGTTATTCTACTACTATCGTGATCGAACAAATGTAATTTTGCAATAAGAATTTGTTTGGAAGCAGTTATATCGATTTTCTTCATTGTGTTTGAATTTGAATTATCACAATTATTGCAAGGATCTATCAGATTTTTCCATCCTGCGAAATTGTGTTTTATTATATCTCGAAATTCAAATGATTTTTTTTAACATCTTGGACAGTGCAAGATGTAGCACACAATTTGTACTGGTAGTAGTACTTGTGTAATTACACTCTAAACATCTTAATACCGTTGTAATTTCATGTTGTACTGCATTCTTAATAAGAATCTCATGATCACAAAGACAGGTAATAAACTCAGCTGCATCATGTAGGTGATTGTTAGCGTATTTTTCTCCTGAGAATTGCCGTAATGATATTATGTTTGGATTTTGATCCGATTTATATTGGTCCATAAAGACTTTTATAATATGATCAGCTTTTTCAGTCGAAAATAAGTTTTCTCTTATGGATGAACAATATAACATACATTGGATTGTGGCATTCGCATAACAAGACACACCATCAGAATTCGGGAGACCTCTTACGTAGTATTGAATGGTATCCACGATATGATCATTAGTATTCTGATATTCAGATACATTATAATTAGGTACTACCCAAACAGCATCACGAACACTGAGAACGCGGTTTGTAAAAATTGAAATAGTCATAAGATCAGGTCTATATTTTTTTTCGCAATCTATTGTACTCTGTTACAGCCGATTCTTGTGCCTTTACGGAAGATGGATCATAATTCACAAGATGCAGTCCTTGTAATGTGGTCACCCGAGAAAGAGCAACGTAAATTTGTCCGCAAGTAAATATTGAATTACCTGCTTCTATGACAGCATTCTGCAAGCTTAGTTCTTGACTTTTGTGAATAGTTATACCATAGCTGAGTTAAATCGAAAATTGTTTTCTAATAACGAACGCTCTATCCATTACTTCAAATTTAACACTTACTCGTTCTATTATACGTTCTTGCCCCGTGGGTAATATAATTTTGAATTTTCAACGTCATTATCAATACCTCGTGTAACTGAAACAAGTTTAGCAATGGTACCGTTGACAAGACCTAGTGTAACATCAATATTTCTTTTAATCATGATTTGCACTCCTGCTTTAACAATTACAACTCTTGCAAGTCCCGCCGTTCGGGAGCTATCATCGTCATTATTGTTTAGTACCTTTGACACCTTTTTTTCAAATACGGTGCACAATTCGTTGTATCATGAGCAATCAAATGGATTTCTTCGGATGGAAATTGACTCAGCATTGCAGCGTTCAAAACATCGCACTGAACACATGTGAGAAGTAAACACACCGTATTAGATCCCACATTAAGCATGTAATCACTTAATTCCTTTAATCGGTCATTATAATTTGTCGCCTTGAAATTGAATTTCTTCGATTCTAAAAGCTTTGTATCCGAAGCGGTCACTACTCCGGTGCGAATTCTCGACAGGATCTCTTTGTAAATATTATCACCCTGCTGTCACATGTTTATTGTCAATTCGTCATAGCTAAACAAGGCAGACCATAAATTATAAGAACCTAATCCTCTAACATTTTGCTCCATACTCTTTTTGGATAATTGTATAAAAGCAGGTTCTTCGTGAACAGGAGGAAGTTGTAGTAAGTCACCAAATAGCAGAATTGGCTTTTTTCCGCACCAAGCATCATCCGAATCTGTAGTATCAAATATTTCTGTAAGTCGCAAATTTATGTACAGGAAAGTTACGTTAGAAACCATCGAAATTTCATCTATGGTTACTAAAGCAACACTTTTTAGTTGATCTTGTACAATTTGATAGGCTGCATCACTAAGTTGCCTATACTGGGCTGTATGCCCATGTTCTACAGGTAATTGAAATAATCGGTGGATGGTAAGACCTTCAATATTAAAAGCTGCGATTCCAGTAGGAGCAGTTACTGCTGTGTCTTTTCCGATACTCTGCTTGATCCAGTGTTTGATAGTTTTTATTAAAAAACTTTTTTCAGTGCCACCCTCCCCACTCACGTAAAGCCTGAGAATGTTATCGTTAGACGTCAAGGACTTAGTTATTTTATCAAATATCCGCTTCTGATCATGGTTCAATTCCGAAATCATTTCTTGAAGATCACCACAGTCAAATTTGTTTTCCGTGTCTTTAAAATCTTTCATGGCACCAACAGTTTCCACGGGGACACACTCTAATGGGTAATCGCCTTTATCATTTTCTTCTTGTTCTACAGTATTCAACACGTTCTTTTCAATTTCTTCCTTTATATGATCACGCGCTTCTTGAATATCCGTTATTCGTTCGTGATACTGAACTGCTTTTGTCAATTGTGATTCTAGCGACAAAACAGCTTCCGCATATGTGTTAAATCCATTTCTCAATTCGTCGGTGTTTCTCCAAGGTTTGAATAATAATAATAATGAGAAATAATAATTCTCAGGTTGGGTTTGAACATTGTACTTATAATAATTGATAAGATACCCTCTTTGCCGTTTTTTCAAAAACAAAGATGCACGGGTTTCATAATATTCAGTTTTTTCAGACGGTCTAATTTTAATAACGTCATACGACATAGCAAAATCGTACAGATGCATAGATTCTAATTCCTTAGGTCTGTTAGGATAGTGATCATCTATGAGGGATGGACAAAATAAAACCAGAACAATAGATTCTGAGGTCTGCAAACGCATTGTTGGACGTGGCTGAAACCGCGACGTCGAGTCCGTCGACATCGACAAAAGAACGAGATGGTCGGCGGCCGACGAAGGCAATTTCTTCGGATAGCTGCCAGCGACCGCTGGACAGCAGTGATCTCCGAGCTTCGAAAATTTTGGGATGGTCTCTTTCAAATTCACGTGGCAAAGAGCTATTGGGAATTTCCCGGCCCAGGTAAGCGAGCCGCGCGCTCCGCTTTTATGATCGATTTACCACTCACCCCAGATTACTGTAATGAGGTTTGAAAACAATGTCGTCTGGTCTCGTACCCGTCTCAGTAAAAGCCACAATAATGGCGCATCGGTCCAAGAAATGGAAAATCATAATTAAAACCGACTTCAAAAAAATTAAAATGCGCTAAAAAGTAAAAAATAATTTTGTTCCTTATTTAATCTACGACACTCAATTTTTTTTATATCGGCGCCTCATCGTTTGCACTGTGTAAATCTGGCGCCGACTTAAAAAAAAATTATTTATTATTATTATATATCTGTATTATATCATATAGACCATCATTTATGTATGCACAAGCACATGATGAATGGGTGGGATTCAGCAACAGGTGCTCTTAAAAAACATTAAAGCACTTTTTTTACAAATTACGTTATTGCAAGCGAATGAAATTTGTTTTGCATTAAATAAACCGATGATAGGACAGCAAAGTTAAAAGGCGAATGTGATATCGTTTTATTTTCATCCTCCTTTCTCTTCCGTTGAACGGAATATGTTCATAAGACGATTTTTAAATTGTTACTCTAACAGAAACATTTGTAAATCGCGGGCTTCGACTAAAAAAGTAACCCAGTTATACCCGTGTTGAATTCTAATTCCTACCACGCGTGGCGTTACAATTGTTACGAGCCGGGGCTGCGGCAACGCGAGAGGCCGGCGAGAAGGGTATTTCCCAAGGAATACGGTTTATGAATTTGTTAGTTAGGTGCGCGGACGAACCTGATGCGAAATCAGGGAGCCGCTAGGATTATTGACGGCGAGGACGAACCTGATGCGAAATCAGGGAGCCTCTAGGAATGGAGTCACACGCGGACGAACCTGATGCGAAATCAGGGAGCCGCAGGAGGGTGAAACGTCGTGAACGAACCCGATGCGAAATCGGGGAGTCACTAGGATAAAGTTCACAGACGAACCTGGTGCGAAACCAGGGAGCTGCTAGGAGGTTGGATTATTCACAGACGAACCTGGTGCGAAACCAGGGAGCTGTTCGGAAGTTGGTAGATTTACAGACGAACCTGATGCGAAATCAGGGAGCTGTAGGATACGGACGAACCTGATGCGAAATCAGGGAGCCGTAGGAGGGGTGAGGTTTCGTGGACGAACCCGATGCGAAATCGGGGAGCCACTGGGTTGGAGAAGATGGCTTGTTTTGGTAAAGGGTTTGCGAACGAACCTGATACGAAATCAGGGGGTCGCGGGAAATGTTAGTAATGCCTCGTAACTCTTAATTAAAGTTGATACAACTCGAGCGGTAAAGTTGTATCGGTGGGTGAGTGCTACTAATATTATAAGGATCGCTGGGTAAAAGATGGATTTAACGAATCTACTCGATTTACAGGTGAACACCATTCGTATATTCAATAATATGTTATTGTACAAATGTAAGTGTCGCGATTACTTAATTAAATAATGTGTATAAATTACCAATAGTTGCACGGTGTTGACGCACTGGCGATGCGGGGCGTACGAGTGGCTGTTTCAAAGTGCCAAATAGAATATAAACCGGACTCGCGGATTCTATGAGGTTAACTATGATTCTGACGGAGACTTTAGCCCGACCTTACTGAATTTAACCAACTCTGTACGAGCGTGACACGACGTGACTCTACGCGTGACTCTATAGCTTTTAACCAACGAGGGTTGAAACCAAAGGGTTTATATAGTCCCAAAAATGAGTGGGGATTCGTTAGGAATCTCCATATAAGGAAATCCTTCGGGGTCGTCGTCGTGTCACTCCCGTTCCCATGGTCGTGATCCAGATGGTCGAGATCATGACCCCCATTAGTGGCGTTTGATAAACGAAAGGATTTTAGGGCGTTTTCCCTTCACAGACGCGAGCTCGAAGAACGGTTGAGAGCGACGTATGGGAAAATTCCACATACGTAACACAATCTGTTTCGAGACTTCGCCGGTAACGTTGCATGCGACATTAAAATGGTAAGGGAGTCCTAGGACCCCCCAAACCGGTGACAGAAAAATACATTGGTTGATAGGTCTATCCTATACCTCGTCTGTGGTAAAACACAAAACGAAGCGGGCAAGCGGAGCTCACTTTTTCGTATGCTCCATGCTTCAAATCCATATATAGAAATATGTTGTTGGAACACCTTTCTATTACACCGTGGTCCATGGTGTGACCGTACGGCCAATTGGCAAGCGTGTTGAAATATAAGCTTTAGGTAAGACTGAATTACTCCATTTGAAATTTTCTAATGATTAATTAAGCTAATAAATTATTATTATTTTCAGATCGTGGATATTTATTTAAAATATAATTAAAAAAAACGTTTAATCGAGATTGATGTGCCCATCAGATAAGTTTTAGGTAAGACTGGATTGCTCCATTTGAAATTGTCTAATAATGAATCAAGTTAATATATGCATAAATTATTATTTTCAGATCGTGGATATTTATTGTATGCATAAAGCATCGTGGGATCACTCTTTCTATTATCACTTTCTAACCTCTTTTTATTTCTTTTTCACTTTTACTGTCTTTCTTCCTCTTTCTTTTAATATTTGAATAGTCTGGGCTGCTTATGCGCCAATACTCTCGGCAATACTTCTCAGCTGCTTATCACAAAGTGTAATTTCAGCTGCTGAAGCTGTAAATAGAATAGAATAGAATAGAATAGAATAGAATAGTGTATTTGAAATATAAAAGTATAATTCATCATGTCTGTAATTAATAGACTCTTACCACTCAGTTTAAATAGTATGCAAATTATCAATAGAGGCGAATTGTTAACAGATGATCATATTGAATATTTTCACAAATTATTACAAGCTAACTCTAATTATAAACCACGCGATACGTGGAGAGTTCAATTGCCTGGTACAATTCAAATAGTTCCTGAAAATCAGGATCACACACATACAGATTTTGCACCAAGGCGAAGAAATTGGAAACAATGCAGGGGGACATTGGGTTTGTAGCTTCTATAAACATGACGAAAGAAGAGTTTATATTTATGATTCTTTTAATTCCTCGAAGTTGCATAGTCATCGTAAAATTTATCTGGAGAAGTTATACCCTTTTTTGAACAAACATGACGGTGCAATTGACGAAGAATTTATTGAATTTCCACATGTACAAGCTCAACCTAACTGTCGGGATTGCGGAGTTTTTGCGATTGCATTTGCTGACTCGTTATTATTCAATATATTACCAGACAAACATGCGTTAATGCATCAACATTTGATCAAAATGTTTCAATCCAATCGTAAGAACACTTTCCATGCACTCAGGATCAACAATTAACACTTCAGACAGATCTACTATTCATTTCGAAGTAAAAAATCAGCAATGTATACGTACAATGTAATAGGATAGAATGCAATTCTAATTATTATAAAAGGCATAAAGAGGAAATTAGTTTAAAAAGAAAAGCTGTTTATAAAGAAAAGAAAGGGGAGTGTAATATGAAAAAAAGCAAAGATTGTAAAAAAGGGAGGAAAGCATAAAACTTTATAATTATGAATATTATAACGCACGCAAAGAAGGTATAATAAAAGAGAAACAAGTGCATTATGACGCAAATAAAGATGTTGAAATTCTGAATAATTTACAGGATTTCTTCAAACGATTGTTAGAATGCTCATTAAAAAAGGTATATAAGTTGAACAACCATATCAGTAGCTGTTCTAATAAAGTGCATGCTGGAAAAGTTGGTCATTCTCATGGTTGTTACATAAACCCTAAACTATGCAAGTCCAATTTTTTAGCCATTGAGATTTTGGTACCTCACTTTCCGGATTTACGAAATTTGAAGAGAACGATATACAAAATAGCGAGCATTTATAAAGACCAATTACATAATTTAGACGAAGCCTTAAACGATAATGACCTTGAAACACTTGAACGAATAACACTGCAAGCTCGGAAAGAAGCTAAAGCGTTACAAAAAAATAATACTGACATAAGCTTGAACGAAGAAGAGATTATATCTCGATATTATTTAGCATTTAGAGCTTTCACAAAGCGGTCTATGGACACACCACGCATTCCGTGCGTTTGCTGCAAGAAACTCTGTTTTCAAAGAGAGGTTCGTAAGTTTGATGTTTCTAAGAGAACATATAAGGGAAATGTAATGCAAACTTTGTTAAATCATATTGAATACAAAGTTGGTGACACGCATTTTATTTGCCGATATTGTCACGATAAAATTCGCAACGATTCCATATCACCAAAATGTATTCTAAATAAGCTTGATGTACGTTCAGTTCCAGAAATAGCAGTGTTGAACGATTACGAACGAATTTTCATTCATAGAGCTAAACCGTTTCAAACGATTGTGAGAATGGATACTGTAATTCGTAAAAATATGCCACATAAACATGTTTCCAAAAGTAAATGGGAGAACATTTCATTTTCCTTTGCCATTCGAAGAAAATTTAGAAAGAATCTGTCCTTCGACTGAACCTTTAAATCAAAACCATGAATTATACATATTGGTGTGGGGCGTTCCAACAAAATCTAAAATAGTTTGGGAAAAGTTAGTTGACTTGAAGAAAGTATGGAATGCCTTAGTGTGTTTGAAAGCCAATAATCCTCTATACTCAGAAATTGTTTTACCACAATCGCACGATTTATTGTTGAGTGTCAAATTACCAGATACAGAATTTCAAGAAGAAGTTGTTGCCAATGATAATAATAACGATAATAACGAATCTATCGAGGACGTTGAAGGTGGAACACTTAATACCGATGAAAACAACAAACGTGCATTATTGACGCAAATGTCACAATCTGATTCTTATTATGATCAACTGATTTATCCAATGTATGACAAAAGGGTTAATGAATCTGCTACTGCACTCTATCAAATGCTTAAAGTTCATGACATTGCGTTTCCCAGATTAATATCCTTATGGAATGAACGGACAGCATGAAGAAAGATTGGTTCGTTTGACTGATCATGAATTCATTAAGTCCAAACTGATGTCCAAGCATTCGCAATTTCGATTGAACATGCAATATATTTTTCATTTATTACACGATACCAATATGCGGCAATTGAACGCTGGAATTTATCACAAAATGAACGTTGTAAATCCACGTGAAAAATACACAGCTGCTGGTTTTCTAGCTCAACTCTCTAAAGATCAGCTACAAACAAACTTGAACACTATATGTTCGAGGATATTCACTGACTACGACATATTACTTTATGTCCTTTATTCTAAGATAGTAGAGAAATATAAATGTTCATAAGATTATAAGATTATACACGTTTTTCTTTTACATAACCGTGACGCTCTCTCTCGAGCATGCGCCGAACCCCCTTTCTTCTATCTTCCGTACGGGATGTGTGGTCAATTCTACCAACAATCTCACCTTTTAACCACACATCTCTTCTTCAAAACCGATAAGTCTCATGTTATTTTTGTGTTTCCCAGGTGTTAAGCCCTTTGCTAGAAAATCCGCTTCCATGTCCTGAGACCTCACATGGAGTAATTCTATGTTCCCTTTCTTCACGTCGTCTCGGATAAAATAGTACTTACGGTTTATGTGTTTTGTGCTGTTATTTATACTCTTCTTTTTGATCCAGTGGATGGCCGATAGACTATCAGTTTTCATTAGGATAGAAATCTTAGTTAAATCTTCTAATCCAATACTGTTTAGGAATCCTACGGTCCACATTAGCTCTCTGGCCCCCTCACAAATTGATATTAATTCGGCCTCACATGTAGACAGGGCCACGAGGTTCTGTTTTTGACTTTTCCAGCTAAGCATTGCATCTCCCAATCTTACGACATAATCGCTATACGATTTTGCGTCTATCGTTGTGTCCCAGCTAGCATCGGTGCTGATACTAATATTTTTTCCTCTTCTGCTAAATCTCAATCTGTATTTTGGTTTTCCCTTTAGGTACTTAAATACCCTCTTAAGAGCCATCATATGAGATTGTCTAGAATTTTGGCTATATTGCGATAATTTGGATATGGCGTATGATATGTCGAGTCCTGTCCCAACTGATAAGTACATCAAGGAGCCAAGCATCTCTTGATACAATGTTTTATTAGCTTCCTGAGAGTCTTCACACACGTCGAGATTTTGGTGTGAATCCAACGGTGTTCGTGTATAGTTACAATTCGTCATCTCGTACTTCGCAAGTGTACTAATGACATATTCTTCCTGGGACAGGTAAATCCCGTTAACATCTTCTTCGATCTTGATGTTCAAAAACCTTAGTCCATTCTTCGTCTCTGTCATTTTAAATTGTATCTGTATCTTTCCCATTACCTCTTTAATAATTTGGTCGTCCGATCCTACCACCAAACAGTCATCAACGTATACGTCCAGCAGGAATATCTTTCCACCTTATCTTTCCAATTTAGTTTGTAAACACACGGATCTTCTGGTATCTGTTGCAATCCGATGTCCTTTAATGATTCATCCAACTTTACATTCCAAACGTATCCTGACTGCGGTAAACCGTAAAGGCTTTTTTGTAGCTGGCATACCATATTCCACTCCCGTTCGTTCTCAAATCCGTCTGGTTGACACATGTAAACGGGTGTGTCCAGTGTTCTGTGTAAATACGCGGTTTTTACGTCATATCTTTAAGCGTTGAATGTTTGCCATAGCGACAAGGCCTCGGAAACTTTCTGCAATATCAGTTGCCTGTACAAGAAAATTCTGCTTTTTCACATTGGCTTTTATTATCTTCTGGTGCTGTTGCCAGATATGTTTTCCTCCTTGGGACCGTCTGTAACGCATATATGCTTCTTTGCTTTCGTATCGCCAAGAAATTGACCCACTTGGTCATCTGTAGTGTCAGTACAATTATGCCAAAAGCCTCATCATTTTTGCTCTCCCATTTTGCTCTAAGTTTAACAGCAGGTGTCTCTGGGTCTCTAGCAAACGGCGGTGCTTCCATTTCCATAACCTCATTATATATTTTTCGGTTTCTTAGTATCGCGCTTACCTTCATCGCCCACACATGGTAATTATTACCATTAAGGGGCTCTATTTTATTAATGGGTATCACCGCACTCTCAGCCATCTTCTCAAAAATCTAATTTTCCCGTTTTCTTATCTCCCCACGTTTTCAGTCAGAACATAACCTCCAAAAGCGAGTTGGACTCTTTCCAATCTATTTTCTATGCCCTTGAACCGTAAACCGCGCTCTGCTACCAATTGTTCGAGGATATTCACTGACTACGACATATTACTTTATGTCCTTTATTCTAAGATAGTAGAGAAATATAAATGTTCACAAGATTATAAGATTGTACACATTTTTCTTTTACATAACCGTGACGCTCCCTCTCTCGAGCATGCGCCGAACCCCCTTTCTTCTATCTTCCGCACCGGATGTGTGGTCAATTCTAGCAACACTATATTTTCCAGATTACGTAATACAGCACAGTATTGGCGAAAACCGAGAAATGATTTGAACTGTATGATACACCATTCTGGACCAGCTACATGCTTCCTCACGCTCAGTCCAAGTGAGGGGCTATGGACATCTGTTAATAGAATATCTTCGTGAAGTAAACGGCCCATCGGTGGCTAAAATGTCCCCGAACGAACCCATTGCTTCTGATCCCGTTTCAACTGCTCGATTTATAGATAATGCATTCCACGCTATGCTGGACTTCATTTGTTCGCCCGACAATCCGATTGGCAAGGTCACTCATTACTTTTGGCGCAGAGAATATCAAAGCAGGGGGTCACAACATTTACATCTTTTAATTTGGATTGAAGATGCTCCTATAATCGATAAATCTTCGAAGGAACATGTAGCAGAATTCATTATGAAATACGTCACTTGCAGATTGCCATCACCGCATATGTCGCCAGAATTATATAGTTGTGTAATTGCACATCAAATGCATAAATGCAATAGCTACTGTCTACGCAACAAAAAAAAAATAAAAATTACTTCTGTACAGTTGTTTGAGCGTCTGGCCGTTGGCCACGTGAGTTTATACCGGTTTTAGGTTAGGTGCAGAAAGTAAAGCACAGTGTTTATGAGAAATGTACAGAGTCAATTTTATTTAGACACTCGCGGAGTGAGTCACACGATACAATTAAAACGTGAGCGGTGAGAGGAAGCACGTTGTGCAGCAATTGATATTTGTAATCTCATTGAGATTTGTCGCGCAACAAAGACCACGCGGCCGCGCACTGACCACGATCCACAATCGATGAAAACGCGATGTTTGAGCCTGAGAAAGCTGAGTGTTGAGTCAATTAATTTGATGAGCACTACAGAGAACAATTACGGTGAGAAATTCACGAGTTACATGAGATACGGTGCCAAAAAGGAAAAACGCGTCTTCACTTGTACGCTACGTGAACGAAAGTCAAAGCAAACATGGCTGATCGATTTCCGTTACCCGCCTTCTCCAGCTTTTCAGCGGATCGACCGACGTGGGGAAATTTCATTGGATGAGCGTTTTGTCGCTGACGTATGATTGGCCGATCGATTGTGGATCGGTCGTGCCGTTCCGTAGTCCAGGAGGTGCTGCGGTGAGTTGGGGTGTGGCGGAGATCGGTACTACTCGAATCTCAAACATGCTCCCGGCCTCAACAGCTGGAAGAAGATGTTGATGATGAATCTGTAACATTCAAAATTGCCAGTTTGGCCTGATTAAGGTGGTAGTGGCGGTCTTGAGCGTCACCACCCTGGTCAATCCATCCTTCCCTGGGTGAAGAGTGAGAACCCGAGCAAGTGGCCACTTGCTAGGGGGAAAGCGCTCGTCGGTGATGAGCACTAGGGAGCCGACCTTGATGGCGTTGGATGGATGATGCCACTTCGAGATTGATAACTGCCGTTGCAAATAATGGGCTGACCATTGAGTCCAGAATTGTTGAGTCCTTTGTTGCATGAGTTGCCACCGCGCTGATGGTGAGATGGATGAGTGCTCCACAGAAGGTTCCGGTAGAACTGAGAGCGGGTGGCCAATGAGGAAGTGAGCAGGAGTGAGCGTTGCGACATCTTCAGGATCGCCGCTGAGGGGCTCAAGAGATCGTGAATTCAGCATAGCCTCAATCTGAGTGAGAAGTGTACTGAACTCTTCGTAGGTGAGTGCTGTTTCACCCACGGTTCGCCGAAGATGGTGTTTGGTGGACTTCACCACAGCCTCCCATTTGCCTTCCATGTGTGGTGCGGCTGGGGGGTTGAAACACCAGCGAGTGTTGTCGTTGACCAACAGCTGAGCGAGAGATTGGTGATCTTGAGAGCCCTGAGTGAACATCCTCTTGAGCGTGACATCGGCTCCGATGAAGTTGGTGCCACAATCTGAGTAGAGTGAGTGAGGGATTCCTCTCCGTGAGATGAAACGCCTGTACGTTCCGATGAAACCTTCTGTGGAGTAGTCGGTGACTAGCTCGAGATGAACAGCTGAGATGGTGAGACAGACGAACACACAGATCCATCCCCTTTGAGTCTTGGCGCCTCGCCCTTTCCACGTCCTTAAGGTGATGGGACCAGCATAGTCCAGTCCAGTGTTGGTGAATGGGCGTGTGGGTGTGACTCGTGAAAGAGGTAGTTGGCCCATCAGTTGATGGGCACGGATCCCCCTTTGCCGAGCACACACGACACACCGCAGAATGTGAGATTTCACTGGAGCTCGACCACCGATGATCCAGTAGGTCTGTCTGATTTGAGCGAGCGTGAGCTGAGTTCCTCCATGGAGAGTTTGTCGATGAGCTTGATCTATAATCAGATCTGACAGACGTGAGTGACGAGGCAAAATTGCAGGATGCTTACTTCCATATACAATGTGAACGTTGTTGAGTCGGCCCCCGACCCGAATCACTCCTTCCTGGTCGATAAAGGCTGTGAGACGATTGAATGTGTGAGAGGCTGGCAACGTAGTGCCGGAGCTGAGAGCCTTTATTTCGTGTGTGAAGTAAAGGGACTGCGTCGCTTTGATCCAGAAGATCCTGGCCCTCTCCAGATCCTCGGGCGACTGTGAGATTATTGGCAAGGAAATCGTTGACCTCCTCAAACGTGATAAAATTCTGAAACAAACTGAAGTGATACGAAAGAGTTTTTTTTGAGTGATGAATATTTGTAAATGAGGTCCCAGTGATATTCGAATTTTCGAATGTTGAGAAGATTTGAAATTCCAGGACGAGCTTCCAGCATGCTTGGACTGTCCTTCAATGTAGGTTGAGAGGGCCATGAGTCACTGAGTTGAGTGAGCCAAGATGGTCCCGTCCACCAAAGCTCATGGTGTTCAAGCTGATGTGTTGTTAAGCCTCGAGAGGCACAATCAGCTGGATTCGCTGTTCCAGGAACGTGTCTCCAATGTGCGTGTGGGGTGAGCTCTTGAATTTGGGAGACACGATTCCGCACATAATCCTTCCAGCGTGATGCATGAGATTTGATCCATGATAATGATATTTGAGAATCCGTCCACAGATGAATTGTAGAAATGTTGAGCTGAAGAGTAGCTTGAACATACTTCGTGAGCTTTGCAAGCATAAAAGCTGCAGTGAGTTCGAGCCTCGGGATTGTGAGCTTCTTGAGTGGTGCTACCTTGGTCTTGGAGCATACGAGTGTCGACACTTTGTGAGCTGTGGACGGTGAGGTCACGATAATGTAAATTACCGCTGCCATGGCGAGCTGAGATGCATCAAAGAATCCATGTAATTCCACTGTCGAATTGGAGAAGGTGTTGAACCACCTTGGTATCGAGAGTCTGGCCAGACATGTTAGATCTTCTCTGATGGTGAACCAGTGAGCAGTGACTTGGGAAGGCAGTGGGTCATCCCAGTTGAGTTTGTGCAGCCACAATTCATGCAAAAGTGCTTTTGCCCGAATGATGACTGGAGCTAAGAAGCCAAGTGGATCAAATATCTTTGCTACTTCAGAGAGAATGAGACGTTTTGTGAGTCTTGAATTGCTGATTGGCTTTGTTGAAAATGAGAAGTCATCGTTGAGGGAATTCCATAGTAATCCGAGAATTTTGGTATTGCAGTCGTCAAGTGCTATGTACGAGTTGCTAGCTCGCACTTCATGAGAAATTGATTCAAGCAATGGAGGGTAGGTTGATTGCCACTTGGCAAGTGGAAAACCCCCCGCCTTGCACAGGTCATTTAATTGTTGAGCAATTGTGATGAGTGTCTCACCTGTATCGGCGCCACCAAATATATCGTCGACGTATCTGGCATGAGTGATTGATGGTACTGCCAGGGGAAAACGATGTCCTTCGTCTTCGACCAACTGCAGTAGTGCTCTGACAGCGAGGAACGGCGCAGCCTTGGTTCCATACGTGACCGTGGTGAGTTTGTAGGGCACCTCCTTTGAATCCTCATCAATCCACAGTATCCTCTGGAGGTCCTGGTCGTCTTCGTGAACCTTGATTTGTCTGTACATTTTTGTCACGTCCGTGGCAAAGATGTACTTGTGCTGGCGAATCCACAGTAACACATCCGTAATGTTGAGTAGCAGATTCGCTCCTGTGTGCATGAGATCGTTGATCGAGTGCTCCGTTGAAGTTGGGCTTGACCCATTGAAGACGACCCTCAACTTCGTAGTCTGGCTGTCGAGCTTGAGCACTCCATGATGTGGGAGATAGAAAACAGAATGAGTGTTAGGTGAGATTGAGGGAGCTCTTACCATATGATGGAGTTCCTCATATTCCTTCATGAACCCTTGGTAGAGGTTGCGATATTCAGTATCTCTGTTGAGCTTGTTGAGTGTTCGCTTCAGACAGGCATGGGCTGTCTGGTAGGAATTGCCCAATAGACTTCGCGATGACTTGAGAGGGATGCGTACGATGTACCTTCCTGTTGAATCACGAGTGTGTGTCGCTCGAAAGTGATCCTCACATTCTTGTTCTTCAGGGGTGAGCTTTGAGGGCGCATCTGTCGGGAGCTCTTCTTGAATCCAGAATTTTGCCAATAGATCTTGTATTGTTTTGTCGCTGTGCTGCATTACTGCAGCTGTGTGCGACGAGCTGACTTGAGACTGAGGTGTTCTAACTGGCCCGAGAATGAGCCACCCGAAGATTGAAAACTGGGCAATTGGCATTGAGGGGTCACCTCTGACGAGGTTAGGCCTTATGATCTTTCCGTATGAGTCTGCGCCAATGATTATGTCAATGGGCCTGGGTTTTAGAAAATCTGGATCAGCTAACCTTAACCCTGTGAGATGTGGCCATTCTTGACGTGGCGCTTCAACGGATGGTAGACTGGATGTGAGAGTTCGCAGAACATGAGCTTGAGTGAAGACCGTGGAGGAGTCGTAGCTTGATCGTAGAGTGATTGACACGACGCCTCGAGTGTGAGTAGTTTTGTTGCCTCCAATGCCAATAATTGAGATGGATGAGTGGGTTCTTTGAAGGTTAAGTTGAGTGATGAGCTCCTCCTTGATGAAGGTGAGCTCTGAGCCTGAGTCGATGAGCAGCCTGACTGGCAGCGAGGCCACCGATGAGATGAGCTGTGCGTTAGCTGTTGCTAACAGGGTGAGCGTTAGCGAGGTTGCGTGGCAACCAGTAGCTGGGTGAGACAGAAATGAGTGAGTTCGACCTGTTGTGCGTGAGCTTAGAGATTTGGGTGAGTGTGAGTTGACGACTGCACCAACACTTCAGAAGTCTGCGTCATCTTCTGTTTCCTTCCCTTTAGTTGGAGGGGTTGGTTGAGCTGAGCTCGCTTCGGTCGTTGGCCTAGGCGGAGGTTGAGACAAGCTTTGAGTAGATGACGCCTTTGGAGGATGCAACATCGAGTGGTGCTTCGCCCCACACGTCTTGCACCTGTGAGCCGACTTGCACACCTCTGTGTTGTGCCGCCCACAGCAATTTCTACACAACTTGTGGGTGACGATGAATTGGCGACGATCACTCACTGACTTTTCACGAAACCGAGGGCATGTCACAATGAAGTGATTTTCGCTGCAAAAGTCGCAAGGATATGTTAATGACGGAGCCTTGGTTGACGTCTGAGCAGACGTTTGTTTCGCCTGCGTCGCAGGGTGAGCAGTCGCCTTGCGCAGAGATGAGCGAGCTGTGGAGGGTGAAGGGGCCGATGGCTTCTTCTTTGGAGCCTCCATCTGCTCCAAAGCTTCACCTTTGGTCTCCACAAAGGCCAGAAAATCCTGATACCGAGGGCATTCAGGTGAGTTTACGAGAGATGTCTCCCAGGCCTCTCGAGTGACCTTATCGAGGCTATTGGTGAGCACATGTACCAACAAACAGTTGTGCATATCCTTGTCTGCACCTAAAGTAACCAACGTCTCGTTAACCTCGTTGATCGTGGCAGCCAAGTCGTTGAGAGCAGGCGCGGACCGTGTTGAGATAGGTGAGATCGTGAGCAGCTGGTCAAGTTGCTCCTTGATGAGTAACCGCTTGTTGGAGAAGCGCTTTTCCAAGTAATCCCAACAGGCTTGAAACGATGAGCCTCGTAGAGGGAATGCATTGACCCGCCTTGACGGCTCACCTGTCAGGCTCGCTCTCAGATAGCACAGGCGGTCAATCTCCATGAGCCTTGTATCCTTGATAATGAGAGAGGTGAATAGCTCGCTGAATGCGGGACACTCAACGTACTTGCCCCCAAATTTGGGAATGGCCAGCTCAGGGATCTTGGCCGCTCTGCTAGCCATCTCTCCTGAGGTTGAGGCTGTTGAGTTGGAGTGAGCTGATCCTACTCGATGAGTGGTGAGACGCCGTAGAGCCCGCCTGAGGTGTGCCACGAGTTTCGCTTCTCGCGACATGAGGCCTGACGCGAAGTATTCACTGTTGAGGCACTTCACTGGCCAAAACTCCTCCAAGTGGGCGTGCTCGGTCAAAAAAGCCTTGTGTAATTCCTCGACGCTGTCGAGTAATGCCTGCATCTCTTCGGGGGATGTCGAATCGGCATCTTCCGGGATGTCAGCCTGCAACGCTTGAAGAGTTTCGAAGCGACAAACCTGCGACTGAGCCTTTATGATGAGCGGCGCCGGTATTGTCGTCGGAGATGTGGACCTCGTCCTGCCGGCACGTTGAGTGGACGGCTCCGTTGGAGCCTGGAGTGATGCATTTGAGCTGTGCGTTCCTGGCGGAGTCGGCGAGGTAGACCTCATCTCTGAGTCAGACTTGGAGGTGTTAATCTCTTCGTCAGCCATAGTGAGCACTGAGAATGAGAACCTTGAGGAAACGACACTGCACTGAACTTTGCACTATCCGGCTCGAAGGACCAAAATAAATGTTTGAGCGTCTGACCGTTGGCCACGTGAGTTTATACCGGTTTTAGGTTATGCGCAGAAAGTAAAGCACAGTGTTTATGAGAAATGTACAGAGTCGATTTTATTTAGACACTCGCGGAGTGAGTCACACGATACAATTAAAACGTGAGCGGTGAGAGGAAGCACGTTGTGCAGCAATTGATATTTGTAATCTCGTTGAGATTTGTCGCACAACAAAGACCACGCGGCCGCGCACCGACCACGATCCACAATCGATGAAAACGCGATGTTTGAGCCTGAGAAAGCTGAGTGGTGAGTCAATTAATTTGATGAGCACTACAGAGAACAATTACGGTGAGAAATTCACGAGTTACATGAGATACGATGCCAAAAGGGAAAAACGCGTCTTCACTTGTACGCTACGTGAACGAAAGTCAATTCAAACATGGCTGATCGATTTCCGTTAGCCGTCTTCTCCAGCTTTCCAGCGGATCGACCGACGTGGGGAAATTTCATTGGATGAGCCTTTTGTCGCTGACGTATGATTGGCCGATCGATTGTGGATCGGTCGTGCCGTTCCGTAGTCCAGGAGGTGCTGCGGTGAGTTGGGGTGTGGCGGAGATCGGTACAACTCGAATCTCAAACAACAGTACATAGATTTTCATTTCCACGTCCAGTTACAGATACTTTGATAATAAGGAATGTGGCTGTTTCTATAGGTGCTAGAAAACAATTGAAAGCAAAAGGTAGACTCTATGATCTTCCACGTTCAATAAAGGAAGCCCGTATCAATGATTATAATGCTCCCATTCTCACGGTTTGGAGAGGTAACATGGATATATAATATATTGGGGAAAAGACAGGGTTGGTAACATGTTACTGTACTAAGTACATGTCAAAGCCGGAAAAAAGTTACGCTACAGACACTATGGCAGCAATAAATTCTGCTGAGACATTGGCTAGTCTTCTATGCAACCTTGGAATGGGCATGCTAAATCATAGAGAATGTGGAGCGCCTGAATGCGCTGATACTCCTTTAGGATTATCATTGCGTGGCACTGACTCCAGCACTACTATTAGATGGTAGTACTACTATACCGAGAAGTAGAAAATTGAAAACTCGCAAAGAGATTGAGGAGCTAGAAGGTGAATCTACAGACATATTATAAATAAGAATTTTTGTGTCTGAATGTTTTAAAAATTTATCGCTACTCAACGCCACGCCTATACCGGCTTCCATTAATGCCATTTTTTTGGAATGATGCGCCATTATTGTGGCTTTTACACGCAGGAGGCGAAAAATCTCTTCGTGCAGGTGTATACCGCCGCGGTCAACCTTATCGTAGCTTAAAATTTTGAAATTCAAATCCATTATACTCAATCATCTTTTTCCTTCAGTGTCGGATCTATATTCGTACTCAGAATGTTAAAAAATCCAATGGCCACGACATTCTGGCCTTTTCACTATACACTCTCTTGAAACCGGTTGAACGGTAACGCGTACCTTTTTTTACGACGCTGAGGGGTTCTTAGGTAAAAGCTTTCAAACGATGCGGCTCGGGGGTCATAAACGCTAGAGTAGTGGCATAAGGACAAAGTCAGCAATAGGCCATTCAGTAATCAGTATGCCAATTTCTATCATAGAAATATCACAAATGGATTACTAGTATTTTTCTGATGAAAATGACACCAAACTTGATAAAAATCCTGATTATTTTTAATGACTGTGATGGAAAGTACTTGGAGTAAAGTAATTGAGGAAAGTAATGAAGAGTACCTGAATTCTACGTGAACTGACACGGAACTGCTATGTATGCCCAGATCTTAACGTAAGCGATACCTACGCTCGTGTATTTACACCATAGATGTTTTTTTATCATTTTTAAATCCATTCAATAGTTCATAAGGACAGAGCCAATCAATTTGTAACGAAACGTAGGGATTTAGGGGCCTCGGATCCCAAAAACTACGAATATAAATTTTACAAAAACGTTTTAATTCATTATTTTCAATGATTTTTACGTGTCGTAGGATGGGTACCGTCTATTTAGACACGCGCGATGTGCAGAGATTTACGGGAATGTTAGTAATAGCGTCAATTTTTAATATTTTTCGGCGTACGACACGTGAAAGTATTAGTTAAATGTTCCACTACATGTAAAATACTAACAATCAATTTCATCTTGCAATTTATAGCTTGTATAAGCTCTCAAGAAGTGCCATATTGCAGCGCCATATAGGCTCCTGATCCCCGAAATAGATTTTCAGAGAGAAATCCGGCGTGAGTCGTTGAGAAACCGAGCCAAAGCGTAGCTTAGCGAAATCCCGCCCTCTATGTTAAACTCTGGCTCTGAACAAGTCATATGTATACAAGCACGCACACATCTTTCAGTATTTCAACACATTTCAGAGTAGTTCTTGAGTTGGACGCTGTTCATGAACAGAGGCCGCTAAATTCAGTCCTCAAATTATTGGTCAGTAACACAGTTTGGGTGGTGACACGAAGTCCCATAAGGTGATAGGTCTATTCTATACCTCGTCTGTGGTTTTACGCGAGCCTAGACCATCGACGAAGTATAGAATAGACCTATCACCTTATGGGACTTCGTGTCACCACCCAAACTTTATTACCGACCCATAATTCGAGGACTGAATTTAGCGGCATCTGTTCATGCACAGCGTCCAACTCCGGAACTATTCTGAAATGGGTTGAAACGCTGAAAGGTGTGTCCGTGCTTGTATACGTGTGACTTGTTTAGAGTGAGAGTTTCACATAGAGGGCAGGCTTTCGTTATGCTTCGCTTTGGCTCGGTTTGCCAGCGACTCACGTGGATTTACGTGGATTTTTCTTCGAAAATCTGTTTCGGTGATCTGGAAACTATATGGCACCGAAATATGGCTCTTCTTGAAAGCTTATACAAGCTATAAATTGCAAGATGACATTGATTGTTAGTACTTTACGTGTAGTGGAACACTTAATTAACATTTTTGCGTGTCGTACGTCGAAAAATATTAAAAATTGACGCTGTTCTGACATTCCCGTAAATCTCTGTACTCCGCGCATGTCTAAATAGGCGGTGCCCATCCTACGACACGCATACATTATTGAGAACAAGGAATCCAAATGTTTTTGTAAAATTTATAATCGTTGTTTTCGGGACCCGAGAACATTGTGCAATAGTTTATTTATTACTTGGGAACGGTGGATTAGTAGTTAAAACTCTACGTTTCGTTACAAATTGATTGGCCGTTTCCTTATTAACTATTGTATGGATTTAAAAATTGTAAAAACCAGCAACGATGTAAGTACCCGAGCGTATCGCTTGCGTTAAGGTCTGTTCTCATTATTCTTAGAGTACATATGAGAAAACAGTTATGGTATTTTTTAAAGCACAAGTAAAAAAGGTTCTGTTTTACGGACGTCGCGACTCGCGAGTGAGATAAAATGGGAGGGAAATAGCACGGAGATCCTTTACGCGACAAACGCTCGTTCTGGCAGCGGCAACAAAGTATGTTACCTACATTGTCTTCTTGCGTTCTCCGTGTGCCTGATTTTCGTATGTCGATATCGGCCCACGGACGAGCTATGCCCAAATGCCCGTATTGAAGCAGATTTTACTTTCTTCTATAAATTCTGCAAAAGCCGTAATCAGTAGCTAAAAGCGGAAAACATGTATGTATACATGGTAAGCTAATTGTAAGATGAAAGTTTTACATTCTCTGTTTCGTCTTTGTTCTACACAATTCTTTTACTATCATTGTTTCACACATATTTATTATACAATAATATCACAGTAGCCTAACATTTAATCAGAGCCGGATTTACCTTTCAGGGGCATTAAGCTAAATATTTGGTGGGCTCTCGATTAAATGTAAAAAATAAAATGACGCTGATTTGACTTTTTTATCATAATACTCGTATAATGTAAATAAGAATTTAATTTCAAAATTAACATTGAATATCAAAACTAAACATAACATTAACATAAATAAACATTAAAGATACAAGTTAATAAAAATAATATAAAAAAATGCTAATTTTCCGAAGAAAATATTTAGAATGAGGGGCCCCCAGCTAAAGGGGGCCCTAGGCTTCAGCCTTTTTAGCCTAAGGGTGAATCCAGCACTGCATTTAATCATAGTAGAAAAATATTTTGTCATGTTACTTCATAACCTTTTTACATCGAACCTCGATAACTCGAATCTCAAGGGAAGAGAAAAAATCTTCGAATTATAGAGGTATCAGCTTATCGAGTTTTCGAGTAACAGAGGTTCAACACGCGAAAATGCGACTTATAGGGCCTTTGTGCGACTGTTAATTTTTCGATTTGTGAAGCTTTAAAGCAAGACAAATTCAAGTTTTAAAGGTCAATTGTTTATTATATAAAATAATTATAAGACACATTTTATGCTCGAAATATTACTCTTCATTACATATTAAAAATAATTGTGATTTTGCTTTTTGCCAGTCGTTTAGTGTATTGTAAATCAATAGCATTTTTAATCGTGAATAATACAAAGAAAATATTGTTCTCAATAGTTTGAGATCTTTGTACGAAATTTTGTAATACATATATAGAAGTAAACTTCGACTTGTAGAGGTCGGAGTTCTTCTAAATTCGAATTGTAAAGGTGAAATACATAATTTAACATGCAAAATATAATTCGAGTTAAGGAAATTGTATTTCGAGTTGTAGAGGTGTTTACAGCGGAGCAGAAGGAAATGAAGAAAACTTTCGTCTTATAGAGTATTTCGAGTTGTCGAAGTTCGACTCTATTAGCAAACACCCTGTCACGGGCATATCAATGTATTGTAATATTTATAAGAAATATGTGAGATACGAATGTTTCTATTCGTCCATTTTGTAGAATATCTAATGAACTGCTTTCGGGAATTAATCTACACGTCTGGTTCGGTGGACATTTGTAAAAAAATTGCCGCAGAATTGGTTACGACATTGACAGTTAATGTTAAATTCTTTTTACATCAACATGCTGCACTCAATAAGAGAAAAAAGTTTATAAAGAAAACCATGTGCCGCACCGTTGCGACGGAAGATATTGTTAAAGTTTACGCAAAAACTAAAGTGCGTACATCGTTTTCTTCTCGCCTTTACAAAAACAAAGGCGAAATGGTAATCTATATAGTGATCCGCAGAAATATAGCTGGGCTTCGATATGAGTATAAGTTCTAAAAAAATTCTAACTTCGTTTTCCTGGGGTGTGTTTAATTTTTTCATTGGTTTTACTCTTTAAATTACTTTTTATGGTTTAATTGTTTTTGTTCAATGTACCTATATCAACAACAAGCATACAATCAAAGCAGAAATGTATTCTTGAGATACTGTTCTTACTAGTCTCAAAATATACTTTAAATTCTAATTGTAAGTTATTTAAATAAATTTTTACATTATCACTTTATAGGACAAAGAGGATGAGAATGTATAAGCAAGGGATTCATGCGCAATCGGAGTAATTGTAGGAAGGGCGTCGTGTTTGGCTATCTTTTCATCCGGAACATTTCATACAATATGTTACAAATACCGCGATGAAAATAAAACAGAAAATATAAAATTTTCGTTTTTCAATATTATAGATGATTTCGTCTAACACGGGTTCCCGCCTTTGGCTACTGGTCGCTACCTGGCCGCGCGAGCGAGCTGTGGCACGAATAATTTTTTTCGTATAAATAAGCGATCAGGCCTGCCGCGCACGTGAAGGATGCAGTGTCAGAAGTGAGAAAGACGAAGCGAGACAAAGTATCAACGCATCGTCTGTTTCACGTCTGTCAGCACTCAACCGACGCACCAAACTCATCATTACTTAGGAAATACATACATACACAGAGCCACATTTACCAATGGACTAAATGGACTATAGCCAAGGGGCGCCTGTGATCCAAGGGCGCTTAAGAATCAAATATGTTGAAATGCTTTTCTCTCTTTAATTTTGGAGACAAAAATTTGATTCGCGGGCATTGTTTTTGTTCGTGTTTGCCTTGGTGGAGACCTGGGGTTCTGATGTACTGCCTTGCACCGATGGCGAAGAAATTGCACCCTTGGGGGCTAGGACGCCAACATTTTTTAGCCTAGGGCGCTCAAATTTGTTAAGGCAGCCCTGTACATACAGATGTACATACTTAAGAATGTTAGAAACGGTGCAATTTCAATTCTTAAAATCCTGTCAAGTTTTAGCCATTTGTTTGCAAAAAGTGTTATTGGCATATTTGGCTTGACAAGTACTACAAACTGGTAAAGATTCGTTAAGAGCAAACGCCTGATTTAGCGAGCTCTGCTTGCAAGACATTTCAAGTTGCGTCGATTTTTGCCTTCAGGTGCATCGCGTTTCTGGGAACGGCATCTGTTTAAAAAAAAAGACGAACTTTTCGATGGCCTTGACCTCAACAATCGATGAGAAAAAGGCCGCACATCTACTGAACGTTCGTTATCGTACTATTTGTTGGGGTTTAAAAACATATGTTATTATATTTCCTCTTTCTGTACCAATCTTTTGCCGTACCTTCCTCATACCATACTGCATCGTAATTGGTTTCATTTTAGTAGAAACATCTGACATACAATACAGATGTTTGCATAATGTTAAAAATATTAAAAAATTATTTTTCCATTAGAGTATACTGCATATTAATGCCCCTGTATTCCTTCCAAGCGCCGACCATCATGTTTTTATAAAGAGTCGGTAGCTTCTGAACAATTTTAGAAATCTATGTAAACCTGATATCTATGTTTCCATATTTAGAAAAGTGATAGGAACTAGAGGAAATGCTGTATTGCGTTGTCTCAAGCGTAAATGTTGTAAAACGTTTATAAGACCGACTCGAAAAATCCGATCTTACCATATTTTATGGAAGAAAGAAAGTCAGAAAAGCATGTATTTAGCCGCGTAATATAACATTTTTAATAGTTTTCTTAGCAGGTTAGTCAATTGAAAGTCAGGGTGGCTTAAAGTAATTACTTAAACATTTAAAGACTGCAGTTCTTCGAAATACAAAAGAAGTAATTATGGCTACAGTCCCTAGTAATAACCCCACTACATATAAAGAATTTAATGAAATAACTTTTCCCCCGCTTGGGACCACAAGTCAATTTTCCGCGTACTCAGACTCAAAAATATCGTTCCAATTACCACTGATGTAGAGTGGGGAAATTGCCCCTTTCATGCGGCCGCCCAGACTAGGGAAAATGCGCAGCTGGATGCGCGTGATTATTATATGGTGTTGCGCGATTTACTGAAGAGTTCCAAATGAAACGCAGGTTCGTGCCCGTGGAGCGCTAACGCACTCTGCTCGCGAAAATAGTGCGGGAATTTTAAAAGATTCGACAAGGTGAAATTTGAATTATGCGTATATTGTTACAAAAAGAAAAAAACAAGACTGTTTTCTAGTCTGCTGACAAGATTGATCTGTCTTCGTACAAACGAACTCCTCGCTTGTCACCTCCGAGCGCCCTACTCCTCCAATTTCGGCGCGTTCTTCCGACTCCTTCCCTGGATCCTTTCGTCCAATCAAGGTGGTGTTGTCCCTCAAGCTTCGTTAGGGGGTTGTCCTTCAGCCATCTCTCCGTTCTTGGCCCTTCCTTCGCGCTTCCCTCCACTCTCGGCTGGTGGTCGAGGCACGCTTTCCGTTTACATACTTTTACATAGGCTGCGTACAGTACATACATTTCTGACAGGTAGGTAAGCGCAACCCTCGCAAAGTTTATTACTTTATGACTTTCATCCTCTCCCGAGCCGAGTTTTTACCCTAACAAGACATCGGCAATTATAGAAAAAGGGAGGACAGAGTTTTAAGTGATTTTACGAGACGAGCAGCTGCCCGCTCGACGAAATTTGGCACGCAGATGTGGAAGGGAAAGTTAAGCTATTTATTATCCTCGCCTGGCGTAACTGTAGTTTTTTTTTTTAAATTACTGAATGCAATCCAAGGCTCTCGTGCGCCTTCTGAGTTCAAACATCCGCTGCTCGTTTCGAACCCGCATGCCTACAATAAATCTTTCTCTATAAAGGATTTTGAATTTCGCTCTCACATTCAAACCTTGATATCCCTATGTCTTATGGCTAACTTCATTGAATACACGGATTCACACCAGCGGATATCGCAACACCTCCCTCCATATACAAAAGGTGTTTCCAATGGAAACAACTTTTAAAAGAAAACAATACATCGATATTAACTTAAGTGTGATAAATTGAATGAATACACATTTTACATAAATGATTATACGTATAATTACGCCTCCTCTTCCCGCACCAGCCCTGCGGTAAACGAGCTACTCGGTCCACCCATTGTCCCGCAGGAAGCGCGAGTTGAAGAATTATAGTTATATCACAAGAATTTACAGTACTAACAAGGGGAGTCCACGGTGAGGTAGTCATCGATTTTGATGAGCCTTGGCACGATGGATCTATGTCGAAAATAAGTAAATACGTGTCCGAGCGTTTCTGCCATTTGGCCTTAATAACAGAGATAATTACATGTAAATTATTAACCATTTCATAGCGCCAATAGAAAACATAAAAGCCATAACCTTAATTTAAGTATATGGCGTGGAGCGTTCGGTAAGACGTCGGCGTGGCGTTGCTGCGGTCGTGAGTTCGATTCCGCCTCTGTCTAGATATTTTTTTCATACTTTATTTTTTTACACTTTATTTTTTCCACACTGTATGAATAGTGAGAAAAAAAGGCGATCGAATTGTAGATGTAACAAATCAGGATTTATAAAGTGTGCTGCATGCAGAAACATTTTATGTTTCGAATGTTTTTATGACCAATATCACCCGGAGAGCTGCAGATAATGGAAACGTAAGAACATAAATATATATCTCATTTCGTTACTGTAAGTTGAGTTGTGTACTGATATTAATTTTGGGGTGCTAATTTTTCGAGATTACCGCTCGTTATTATATAATAGTTCTTATGTTATAGGTATATTAATTATTCAGGAACAGTACTGCGAAGTCTTATTCGAAGTTTCCGGTGGTACCCCATCGCGCGATGGTGGCCGTGTGGTTTTAGTGGGTAAAAATCCCACACTACCCTGGCGCCCTCGGGGGATTCACCTCTGGAGGTGTCGGGGTGTCTTTTGAAGATTTCCCCACGTTAAAAAAAAAAAATAATAATAATTGTATTTATACATTTAAAAGAATTAGTGAACGTTACTACCGTTACCCCTTTTTCTCACTATTCATACAGTGTGGAAAAAATAAAGTGTGAAAAAATAAAGTATGAAAAAAATATCTAGACAGAGGCGGAATCGAACTCACGACCGCAGCAACGCCACGTCGACGTCCTACCGAACGCTCCACGGAATATTCTTAAATTAAGGTTATGGCTTTTATGTTTTCCATTGGCGCTATGAAATGTTTAATAATTTACATGTAATTATCTCTGTTATTAAGGCCAAATGGCAGAAACGCTCGGACACGTATTTACTTATTTTCGACATAGATCCATCGTGCCAAGGCTCATCAAAATCGATGACTACCTCACCGTGGACTCCCCTTGTAAGATATCATTATTCCATTACTAGGTAATATTAAATCAATTATAATACAATGCATAACTAATATCCAGAAGTAACCAAACGCCCTAACCAAACTTATTTAAGTATTTTTATTCAATATAATCCATATAAAAGAAACTGCAATATAGCTAATACATATGATTAAACTATTTACAATGGATCTAATCTTATATACGCTAACTTTAGCTTATTCGCGTGTACTATCTTAGATCTCTGCGCCGTTATTGCTATTTCTATAGTTAGATCGTCATGCATTCGAATAATCTTATAAGGACCAGTCCAGTTAGAGTCGAACTTAGAGGTCTTCGGTTCTCTAAGCAAGTACACATCGTCGTTTACATTAAATTTACGAGGATTAGCATTCTTATCATAATATAATTTACTCTTTTCTTTTGCCTGTTCCAGATTGGCTGCCGCTGTAGCTTGAGTAGTAGTGATTATTGTGAAGAGTTGATCTAAATATTGAACGATTGCCCGAGGTACTTTCTGCTTAGCGAACTCTGAAGGAATGGTGGCCTTCCTACCAAAGACCAGCTCATGTGGTGCAAAGCCAGTAGCTTCATGTACCGAAGTATTATAAGAAAATATTCCAAATCTAATCCAACCATCCCAGTCAGTCTTAACAAAATAGTGCTTCAAATAATCAATGAAGACACGATGAGCCCGCTCCAAGGACCCCAACGACTGTGGGTGGAATGCGGTAGAAGTAATCCTCTGTATTTTGAAGATTTTACAGAAATTCTTCATTATGGCGCTAACAAAATTACTCCCTTGATCTGTGTGGATAACTCGAGGACAACTAAACCGACTGATGAATTGCTCAGCTAAAGCGACTGCGACAGATATGGAATCAATAGTAGGTAATGGAATAGCATCCGAATATTTTGTCAGATTATCCTGGAGTGTTAACAAGTACTTATTTCCCTTTTCTGTTATAGGTAATGGACCAACAATATCCATCTGTACCTTTTCGAAAGCCTTTTCAGGAGTATCAGTAATGCGCATTGGTTGTTTCGTCTTAGCCGAAAGCATCTTGTTTCGTTGACAACTTGAGCAAGAGCGGACAAAAGCTGAGATCTCCCGCTCCATTTTCAACCAATAGAAGTCTTCCCTTATTCGTCTGAACAATTTGGTCATACCTTGATGACCACCTACTACAGACTCATGATATTCTCGAATAATCGAAGGTCTTCTTGATAGAGGAGGAAAAACAATTTCGCCAGTGCAAACAGTAATGTTATATTGTGAGTTATTAAATGTTTGTTTTAAAAGATATTCAAAAGAATTCCACTCAATAGGTTCAATATTATTGTCATTTTTAGATAAACTAATGGACGTTACACTCAGGGATTCCATTAGATTCTTAAGGGATGACAATGAAGACACAAGATGTCTAAAGTCCTGTTGTTCAACAGAGCTTACTTTAGAAAATAAATGGAAAATGTGTTGCCTTCCACCAGGAAAAACCATTGCCTCACCCACACGAACATTGTATGATTGTATTTGGCCAATGGAAAATTTTCCCCGTGTCAGCAAATCATTACTAACTGTTGAAGAGATTTGACAGTCAGTAGAGAAAAAAATGAAGAAGATTATCTCTACGCATGTAAAGGTGATCTTTACAATAAATGATGTTAGGGAACGGAGAGGGATGGATTGCTTGCGTGGATGGAGTTGAATTTGTCAATAAAACTTTAACCTTGTCAGCGGTATACGAGTCATTTTCCGAGATTTTTTCTACGGAGGATCGTGTCTGTGCTTTAAGTAACCCTGTCATGAATGAGACAGGTTCTTCAGTCTCCGCCACAAATACAACCTCATCCGGGTCTTTAAACTGCTCACAGCCAGCACCACGGAATGAGTCGGGAACCTGGATCAACCGTTGAACCTCCGCCTCGACCTTGGTACCGGGTCCCATGATGCCGATCCGAAGCGGGGTGCCTTTAATATCGGCCTTTCCGATAACCAACGGATTCAGCAGAGCAAGGGTACCCCGAGACACAGGGACAGCCTCTAACGATGCCTGAAGCGGGGTGCCTTTAATATTAGCCTTTCCGATAACCAACGGATTCAGCAGAGCAAGGGTACCCCGAGACACAGGGACAGCCTCTAACGATGCCTGAAGCGGGGTGCCTTTAATATTAGCCTTTCCGATAACCAACCGACTACCGCGCAGTCGAGGCGCATCCCCAATATCTTTGTAAAGCGATCCTCCTTTTACTACATTATAATTAGAATTGCTACAAGATTCTCCTCCTTCAAGGATTGATTTATTTGAGGGGATTGACTCCTCCTCATCTGCTGTAAAATACTCGTCACTATCCATGGAGTCCAAATCTGAATGACTTGTTTTATTATCAATCTCGTTGTACTCATTAAAACATCCTCTATTTACAAGAAAAATTCTAGCTATTAATTTTTCATTTTCATTTTCGGTAAAACTGTCAATGTCGATATCCTCGATCTCCTTAGAGATTGCAAGTGGCAAATCGTCGGCGCCTACGACAACCCCTTGCAAACGCCTTGGAGAAGAGGCGTCCGTAATTTCAGTCTCTTTATGGATTGTCAAACATTTGGGTGAAAAGGGAAGGACAGGCGGATTCCGGGATAATGCATCTGCATTGGAGTTTATCCTACCAGGTTTATACACCATTTCATAATCATACTCATTTAATCTAATTCGCCATCTCATAATACGGGAAGTAGGATCTTTAACGTTATGTAACCAGATCAATGGTCGATGATCAGTGATTAGAGTAAATTTCTGACCATATAAATACGGTCGAAAATACTCCACTGTAAATAAAACTGCTAATAACTCTTTCTCAATAGTGGAATAATTACTTTCAGCGCTATTAAGAGTCCGAGATGCGTATGCAATTGGGAGATCTTTCCCGATCTGACCCTGACTCAATACGGCTCCTACTGTGTAATTAGAGGCATCAGTCGTTACGAGAAATGGTTGCTTGAAATTGGGAAATTGAAGTAACGGTTCTGAACAAATAACATCCCGTAAACTTTCGAAGGCGAACTGGACGTCCTTATCCCAGACAAAAGGTACTTCCGCTTTCAACAATCGTGTCAAAGGTTTAGCAATTTTTGCCATATGAGGAATAAAGCGTCGATAATATCCAACCAATCCCAAAAACTGCTTAATATTTTTTCTAGTTTTCGGAATAGGAAATAACTTTACTGCTTCGATCTTTCCAGGATCTGGTTTCACCCCTTTTGAAGAAATAACGTGGCCCAAATAAGAAACTTCCCGTCGCAAAAATCGACACTTCTCGGGTTGCAATGTCAATTCAGCATTTTGCAATCTAGCCAAGAGACCTTTTAGTTTTCGTGAATGTTCCTCCAAAGAATCAGCATATATAACGATATCGTCCATATACACAAAAAGTTCAACCCCCCTGTAAGCCAGACAAAACTAAATCCATGCACCTTTGAAAGGTGGCCGGAGCAGTCTTAAGACCAAAGGGCATCTTATTGAACTCATAGTGACCATTCACAGTTGAAAAAGCAGTCTCGATTTCGAGTCCGGATGTATAGGAATCTGATGGAACCCGGAAGCAAGGTCAAGGATACTGAAATACTTAGCAGTCCCCAACTGATCCAAGATATCCAATATATTGGGAAGAGGATACGCATCATTGATAGTCTTCTCATTCAATTGTCGATAATCTATCACCATGCGCTGGCGAGGTTTACCATCCGGACCAGGTTTTTTAGGGACAACCCAAACAGGTGAATTATAAGGAGAGGTAGATGGCTGAATTATCTTATTTTCAAGCAATGACTTCACTTGTTTTTTAATTTCTTCTTTATGAACTAATGGAAACCGATACTGTTTTGTATTTATTGGTACCTCATCTAGAGTTACTATTTTGTGTTGCATTATTTTAGTGGAACCCAATGAATCCGATGGCAAATAAAATTGATAAGGAAATTCATTTATTATTTCTAAAATGCTAGCCTGTTCAGACTCATTCAAGTCCTGCATATCAAGGAGTTTTACTAATTGAACAAGCCTAGTGGCATCAACTCTGGACCGTCCCTCACCTGGATTTCCTGTCCGAGCCGAACGTGGTGAAGGAGGAATTTCAGAAAACTCCTCTAGTTCGACTGGAGGTACGGAAAGAGTCACATGCTCTAGGGTAGTGTTAAAAGCAAAAATTTTTGCAAAACCGTTTTCCTGTGTTGCTAGCGCCTCGCCTACATGAACACCTGGTGCAACATCCAACCTTCTTATGTAACCCTGTCGCCTACCAGCATTCCTAATGGGCACGGTTATGAGCGTTTTCGTGCGAGGTGGTAAATTCACCGAAATCGCTAAGCGAAGAAAGAACTCCTGACCACCGATCTGAAGGCTATTTGGACTGGTATCTTTGAATGTCAACACTGCCTTTTGTTCTTCTAAAAATGGAATGCCTAAAATCCCCGTTCCAGCTATCGGAAAATCATCATCAACGATTTGAAATTTAACGTTGATACCAAACATCTGAATCATTACTTCTCCAAGAGTGCTAACACCTCCCTGGTCGATACCCGTTATATTATAAATAATGCTATCATCTACTAACAAGGAAGAAATAACGCTGTAACGTTTAACTAAATTAAGTTGGGAACCGGTATCTACAAGGAAACTACCGACCCCCTCATAGAATGAATCGTGTAGTAATTCTAAAACCGGCAATCGGCCAACGTCCTTTACATCGAAGTGGAAGCAGGTTTGTTGTGTTGCGGACGTACAATTAAGGGCCTGCTTTGCGCCGCGTTTCCCTGCAACCCCTTTCAAGTTTAAAGGATGGGACGCTCCTGTTTTAGCCCCATGCTGTGTCGCAGCGGTGTCCGTATCCCGTTTTTTAAAACAACGTGCTTCCGTATGGTCCGTTTTTTTTACAATAATTGCATCTAATTCTTTCCTGAACCTGTACGTCTGAGAAATTTCTATTGTTTCGAGGACAATTTCGATGATAGTGACCCTCCTGATTACAATTGAAACATTTGAAGCTAGCATTATCGGTAGTGACTACCCTAACGTCGCGAAGTATAGCTGGAGATGGAAGTTGCTTAGACGATGCGTTTGTTCCCAGCTCCAATCTACTAGCGAGATTAACGATAGTTTCTAATTTATCTATTCGTTTCTCGAGAACAAGAACTCGTATGACTTCGTTATGAAGACCTTGTATAAAGGTCCTAACAGCAGCCCGTTCAAATGAACCCAGTTTGCCAGCGAGCTCTTCGGCACTAGATTCCGCCCTAACGGCCTCTATACCACGCGAAAGTATTTCAGAAACACGTGCTCCATAAGTCCTAATAGTTTCACTCCGTCCTTGACTCAACCCCTTCAATTCATCCTGGATACGACCAACATCGAAAGTTTGTTCAAAGACTGTTTTGAGCAACCTGATAAACTCCTCTAGCGTATTCGGGGTTGTATGATTTTCTAATAATAATTTTGCATGACCCTCCATTTTATACCTAATTGCTGTGAGAAGATTTACGTGGTCTTCATTCATAAATAGGATTCATAAATAGTCAATATATGCACGCACTGATTTGATTGGCTAAAGTATTCACATATACATTATACTTTTTAACTAAAGTGAAGAAATATTTGTTAATTTAAATAGATCAAGAACGATTACATTAATTTAAAATATACAACTGAGATTCTATAAGAACAGTGAGGACTTGCGAATGTTTCGAGAGAAAGTAGAAATTGGGGTTATGTGGCGCGTGCAAAGAGTAGTTATGCTCTCCACCAATCAGAAGCGATCACAAAAATCGCGAATCACTGTTCTGCCTGCACCAATCACGGATCCCAGTGAAAAACCACCGTGATTGGGAACGAATGTGATCGGATCACTCGTGATTCACAAATCACGGTTCTAGCCAACACTAATCGAGATACAGTGTGGTGACGGGCGCACCAAACTCGCCCGTTTGGGGCTCAAGGGGGTTAGAAGGGCTCTGCTTCCTTGTAAACACTTTTAATTTCAGTCGATCTTTAGACTCATTCTTTAAAACTTCACATTCGTCTTAAGACGTCTTTAGATGTATGAAGACAGATGTCTTAAGGATGTCCTAATAAGGTCGTAAGACGTTCAAACCAAAAACAGACGTAAAATGGACATCTTTAAGATGTCGTGTGCTATCTGGGTATCGATGACAAAAAGCACCTTTTTCTGAATTGTTATTATTTTCAATTATTTAGACTGAAGTGGAAAAATTTAAAGAAATAAATAAATTCCAAGACTGCACACAACAAAACTTTAGTGGGCCAACTGTGACCCGACATTAACAAACTGCGATGTATGTACGTATTTATGAATAAAAAATGAAAAATCACAACTTGGAATATAATAACAGGTGTTTGGATGTAGCAAAGTTTCTGACGTATGTAAAGTATTTAAATGTTGGCTTACTTTGGTTGGCCCAATGTTATATCAGCGTTGTAACATTTTTGTTAATTAACTAATTATAATAATTGTAGGCCCAACATTGAATATTCGTAACTGTCAAGCTGTCGTAACTTTTTTGTTAATTAAACAACCATAGTAATTGTAGGCCCAACACTGAATATTCGTAAGCAAACTGCCGTAACTTTTTTGCTGTTAGCCATATTTTGGGAATTTGTAGACAAAAACACTAAATATATCCCTAATAATTCCCAACTCTTGGCAACTGTTGGCCAACCAAAAATGCTACTAGGGTTTCGTCTTCTACTGCGCGTTCCCAATTTCCGCCATATTAAAATGTTATACTGTCGATTTATATATACATATTGTTTGAGATTCACGTAGTTCCGCTCATCACCACACTCTCGATCACCGCAGCACCTCCCGGGCAGCGGAACTCACAGCGGACAGACAATCGATCAACCAATCAGATCTCCACACATCGATAAATTATCGAGAATGTTCGAGATGATCATCCATCTTAAAATTTTCTCTTGTTCACACAGTGTGTTTGATAAGACGTGTCGCGTGCGAACCTCTTTTCTCACAGTGTGAAGACTCAATTCTTCTCGTGCAAAGGCACTGCCGCTTATAGTGCATTAAGCTCATTCTTAAGCTCAAGTATTATATCAACGGCCTCGCATCGATTGTGGATCGTCGCAGTAAAAGGCACGTGGTGCAACGGTCATCTCACGCCGCGTGTGTTGAATAATCGCGTATCGGCTCAACTCTGTACATTTTTGACAATCTCACGCGCATTGCGTGTGTTCTGACTCACTTTTAATAAATCGACTTTCACTCAGTACAAGTGCTTTGCACCTTTACACCTTTCTCACCGTCGACATAACCTTTCCATCTTCCAGCGCATTCACAATCACGAGAATTTCTAACACATATATATAAAAAATGATTTTTTGAAGCCTCAAATCCGCAAATACCCCTTAAACTCTTGAGACATCTGCATTTCTCGGTGCGTCAAAACTCTGAGGTGGACTTAGGTACCGCGACAACCAAACACTTAAACAATTGTAAAGACAGAGCATATAGAATATACTTACAAGGGGACCACGCGGTAGTGAACATCGCTTTTGGAACGACAGTATTTGGAGGTCGTAGTACTCATGTAGTATAAAAATACCATTTCGGCTTTCCGTGGAATGAGCCTTCGTTTTCGAAATATTTTGATTTAAAGTTTTTCACGTATTTAGTAATCCAGATATATAGCATCTATACCTAAGAAGGTTCCGTGGCCACTCAACATCCCACGCAATACACAGGTTCCTTTCGGATACTCTGGCAAAGGTGGATGCCACTCGGTTGGTCGGTGCAGCCTTCCTCGACCTAGAGAAGGCCTTCGATTCTGTATGGCTGAACGGCCTTATCTTCAGACTCCTTAATAAGCGCTTTCCCTTATCTCCCTTGTTTGGGACATGGTCACTGGCAGATCCTATTTCACCTGGGATGACAAAACGCTCTCTTCGCAGGAATTTGCGATCAATGAAGGCCTCCAACAAGGCACCGTTAATTCACCCATTCTATTTAACATTTTCTTATGCGATCTCCCGAATCTTTTCGGCTTCAATGAACAGGGGAATGCAGGCCTCTTAGCCTTCGCCGACGACGTCGTAATCTACGCGGCGGGGAATCGAGTCGATGCGGTCCAGAATAATCTAGACACACTGGTTGACAAAGTAAACAGATTCTACGCATCCTGGAACCTCCAACTGAACCCCCAGAAATGTGAAACCATTTTATTCGGCAAACCACTTGCATATCTAAACTCCAAAGTTAAAGCAGTGCTAAATTTTTCCAAATTTCAGCCACGGTCCCCGGCACGTACAATAAAGTCCTGATACCCCACAGGAAGGTTGTCAAATGTCTCGACATCATCGACGCGCGGTTTTATATAGTGAGAACTACCTCGCGGAGTTCCTCGATAACACAGTGCAACAAATTTTGACTTCTTTTCGGACTTGTAACATTCAATAGCCGTTTCTTATACGTTTTCGTGCCCTGAAAACGAATGCGCAAACTGAATGTCGCCATCACCCTCAGTTTTTGAGAAAATCGATTTTGAAAAAAACTGCAAATTTTCAACTTTGAACATCTTTTGTGTCGAAACGGTAATATTTAATCGATTGTTCGTTGCGTCAAATTATTCTATGAACCCTTCCGAATACAACGATGTAAGTTATTATTGCATTATGAACATTTAAATGTGTTTAAACAACGATCAATGGGAAAAGGACACCCGAAATGCACCAATTTTTGCAGATATCTTTCAATTTATTTCCAAAACTAAGGGTCTGGGAGAAAATCTGACCATTCCACGCGATGCAGCAGACAGTTTTCCTTTCGAAAGCGTCAACAGAAGTGGTAAATCTCGTTTTGTTTTCAATACAGAAGCGAAATAGTTTGGCAAAACGTGCAGAGCCGATAGTGGTAGTCAACGGCGGCGCGCAATCCACTGCCGCTCAGCGTAACACAATCGCTTAACGCGCGTTAGTTTTGGAAATAAATTGAAAGATATCTGCAAAAATTGGTGTATTTCGGGTGTCCTTTTCCCTTTGATTGTTGTTTAAACATATTTAAATGTTCATAATGCAATAATAACTCACATCATTGTATTCGGAAGGGTTCATAGAATAATTTGACGCAACGAACAATCGAATAACTATTACCGTTTCGACACAAAAGATGTTCAAAGTTGAAAATTTGCAGTTTTTTTCAAAATCGATTTTCTCAAAAACTGAGGTTGATGGCGACATTCAGTTTGCGCATTCGTTTTCAGGGCACGAAAACGTATAAGAAACGGCTATTGAATGTTACAAGTCCGAAAAGAAGTCAAAATTTGTTGCACTGTGTTATCGAGGAACTCCGCGAGGTAGTTCTCATTATATAAAACCGCGCGTCGATGATGTGCGCAGTATGCATTGAGATGCCGATCAACAAATTTGGGGTGTCGCTCGAGAATAGTGGAGCAGCTAGAATGGACTATTACAAATGGAACGCTTTGCTTCGAAATTACATGTGAGGTAACGCTCTTTGCGTGACCGGTGCTGACTTTGATGCAAAATCACGCAAGATACGACGCGTATCTCACAATCAGCCGGTGGCCGACAGCGATGCCGTCAACAAACTATGCATGGAAAAGAGCATTAAACTTTTGAGAGAGCAGCAGGAAGAATTAGAGAGGAAGCTGATTGTGTTTCAGAGAGATATGCTGACGCTGCAAAACAGCGTTCAAAAGATATCACAGGCATCGAATTCTATCCCGCAACAGCGCTGTGGAGGAGAATCATGCGAGACGGTTGAACTTGATCAGAATTTCCTCGGGCCGATGGGGAGCACATAATGCACGTACGTGATAATTATCGCATCATTCGTGTCAAAGTCACCTCTGCGATCAAGCATGCAACCATTATCGAAATCCAAGAGTAAGGAAAACCACGGCCACAAGAAGCGACAACTTGTTGAGGAATTGCATGCTCCAGCTCGAAGACATTTCCCGCGGAGGCGCGTCATAGTGCATGGGTACGATGATCTGTGGCAAGCTGACGTTGTAGAAATGCGTCCATACTCACGATTCAACCAAGGTTACTGCTACATACTCACCGTCATCGATGTGCTCAGCAAGTATGCATTGGCGGTACCGCTCAAGACTAAAAGTGGTGCCGAGGTGACTAAAGCGTTTGCAAAGATATTTAGAGATCGATATCCGAAAAATTTACAAACCGATCAAGGAGAATAAATTTACAACGCCGATGTGCAGAAACTCTTGGCAATGCATGACATTAATCATTATTCAACGTATTCGGTGATGAAAGCCTCCGTCGTAGAACGTTTCAATCGAACTTTGAAGAACAATATGTAGAAACTGTTTACGCTTAATGGAACCTGTACATGGATCGATGCGATACCAAGTCTACTTGCAGAGCATAACGCACAAAAACATAGAACCATCAGAATGCGTCCTTGCGATGTTACCCCTGCGATCGCCGATAAGCTGCTAGCCACCGTATACAGCAACATAAAGATCGCTACTCCAGCGAGATTCAAGTTGAGCAAGTTTGTGCGCGTGAGCAAATTTAAAACCATCTTCGATAAAGGCTATACACCGAATTGGACAACGGAGGTGTTCAAGATAGCCAAAGTGCAGGCAACTAATTTCGCGACATATCTGCTCGTCGATTCCTGTGGAAAACCTGTTGCCGGAGGATTCTATGAACACGAGCTGCAACGTGTCACCGATCCTGATGTATATCTAGTGGAAAAAGTGTTGCGTAGGAAGGGGGATAAGGCATATGTCAAGTGGCTGGGGTTTGACAAATCACACAATTCGTGGATAAATAAAAATAATGTATTGTAAAATAATAATACATGATTCAATAAATACAATGATATATATGTAAATGAGTGAATAATTTTATTTTTATACATTAATTCACGCACGAAACGTGCGCGCAACGAATGTTTCAATCCCTCGAGCCGCGCGATTCGAGCAACCAACGATTGTTGAATACCGATCGATAATCGAGGACGTTTCACTCGACTATGTTCTTCCAACGATTCGATGCACTCGTTGCACCGTTCTTCTCAGGCGAGGTATTCTTCCCCCGAAATCAATCGTGCAGATTGATCCAACAATTGGCGTTCTACTTGCGCGAATTTTTCCATGATCGTACATGGAATGTAAATGTAATGTCTTTTCCGCGCAACACGTTGCAACGATTTGAGACTTTTTGCAGTTTAGAGCGCATATTTATACCCACACTGTGATTTGGTATCTCTGTCAAACTCCTTCTGCGTGTCTCCTTCCTCCAATAGATTGCACGTAAAAGCCGATCCTTCCCGATATCATCCGAAGCAATTTCTGCCGATACAGCATAATTCTTTCTATGATTCACGCGTATGACGAATTAGCCGGCAAAATCATTCGACACAGTTTCTGCTGACGCCACATAATTCTATGATTCGACGTTTCGAAAAGTATTATATTTCATTCGCGCCATGAAAATGACGTCATCTCACGCAATTGTCTCAGGGGACTCAAATTACGTGTGATCGCGCGATGCGCTGTGACGTTAAGATAAAAAAAACATTTTTAAAAATTTTTTAGAATATTTGCGATTGTATCACTATGTAGTGCTGTCTCTTTCCCTCCCCAGAATTTTAGCCTTAAAATAATGCTTTCTCTTTCCCGTCCCCGAAGACGTGGTGTGTACAAACGCCGATCTTTCCCGACATTGCCCGACATCATCCGATAAAAATAAATTATTACTCTCGGTATATGTACCATGTGGGAAAAACTAATGTCGGAGAGCTGACATTGGGGGAGTTGGTTAGGCGGCTGACTCGTAACACCGGAGGTCTTGGGTTCGAGCCCCGCCGCGCGAGATTCTGTTTTTTCATATATATTAATACCTGAAATTAATATTTCCTTCCTTGCCAACAGTAGTCGGTACCACTGCTCCAGAGTAGCAATTCTCACCTGCCGCGGTTCCTCCTCGGTGCACTTCGGTATCGATATCTGCTCTCGCGCTAAACTCCCCACCACTCCGCCATAGTATGACGTCATCCGCCGCCGCCACCCACCCGCCGCGTTGGATTTCCTCCGACCTTGAAACTCTAATTTGGATTTCAAGGTCGGGGAGGGGGGGATGGCCTTGAAACTCAAATTTGTTTCAAATCAGTTTCAGATTCTCTACTGCAATCCCTATGAGGGACATTAACGACTTCCAGCGAATGTAATTTCGTCAAATAATGGTGGCTGTCCATTGACAGCATACACATGCATGCCCTCCACATGCGTAGACTGTCCCACCTTCGTGAAGGCCCTCTGTAACTTCTCGTAGTCGTCGGGCGCACTGCTGCACTCTGTGCGCACTCGCAATGGTACTGGTAACGTACCCCCTAACACCCTTGTAAATATTTCCCTGACGCGTTCTTACTCTCCTTCTCGACAGTTCTAATTCGCTTCGGCGCCCGTTGCGTACACACGACGGTTCGAACAGAGATTTGTAGACTCGGGGTACCCAAATGCGATTAAACATTTTGCTCGCAGTTTGTGCAATCTTTGATGAAGTTTTTACACATAGCAATTCCACCATGTAATTATTTTGCTTCAACATGCTTTCGAATTGCTTCCATGCACTCCATATCTCTGTTTTGTGTTCTACGTCATCGGTCGCTGCTCCTCCTCGAGAAGAACTTGAAGTCACAGAATCACTATCCATTTCCAAACTTCACGAAGGATCTTTCCCGATGCTACTCTCACGATGAAGTCACGTCATAGTCGCTATTCATCGTGGTTAACGTTCCTTATAGCGAAAGAGGCGTCACAACCATTACCGCATGATACTATTGACGGGATATCGCTGGATATTCCAGCTGGGATACACTTGGCGGATCCAGAATTCCACGTGCCCGGGGAAATAGATGGAATAATAGGAGGGGAATATTTCTGGGACTTGGTGTGTGTTGACCGAGTGGTACTCGCGAATCGGCACACGAAGCTACAAAAAAACTCAGTTAGGGTGGATAGTTGTCGGGCGGATACCGGATGAACAGACAAGTCGACCGGTTACCTGTAACTTGACCCTGAATGCGCTTGAGACGGACCTCAATAAATTTTGGGATATCGAAGAATGCCCATCAATAAAATTAGTTGCTCCGGAAGAGCAGGCCTGCGAAGACCATTATAAATTGCATACTACTCGTGATCCGGTAACCGGCAGATATACAGTGAGTCTTCCGTTTAATGACCAGAAAGCGAAGATAGGCGAAACGTATCAGATGGCGTTGAAACGGTTTATGTCTTTAGAGCGGTCTCTCAATAGATATCCCAGTGTCAAAGAGCAGTACGTTGACTTTCTTAAGGAATATGAGCGTTTGGGTCATATGACTGAAATTACGATTGACGTCATTACGGGATGTTACTTGCCTCACCACCCAGTCACTAAAACTGATAGCGTGACTACAAAGATCAGGGTGGTGTTTGATGTCTCAGCTGCTTCATCATCCAGGTCAACGTTAAACAATGCATTGATAATAGGACCAACAATTCAGAATGAATTGGTTAGCTTGATCACCCGGTTTCGTTTGCATAAGTACGTGTTAACCGTGGACATAGCTAAAATGTATCGGCAGGTGGACCTGAGTACGTCCGATCGGAATTCGAATGATCCTATTAAAACTTACGAATTAAATACTGTTACATACGGGACTGCGTCAGCACCTTTCCTTGCGATTAGAACGCTGCATCAATTAGCGTATGTTGAAGCGGAGAACCAATAGCTGCAAACGCGTTTGTCGAGGATTTTTACATTGATGATATTTTAACGGGAGCAAATTCATTAGAAGAAGCTATGGTGCTGCGGGACGATTTGATCACGTTGGCTGTAAAGGGAGGGTTTCAACTCCGTCATTGGGTGTCCAACGAACCGCGTTTAATCAAATACTTTACAGGGGGTCTTGTCGATGACCACATGGTTTTGAATACAGCTGACGGCAAGAAAACGCTCGGTCTGTACTGGAGGGCTCAGCAGGATACCCTCGGATATACGATCGCGCAGGTAGAACCATTAAAGAAGGTCATTAAGCGGAATATATTGTCACGAATTGCTCAACTCTTCGATCCGCTGGATTTATTGGGCCTTGTTGTTGTGCAGGCAAAGATACTAATGTAAGGTCTGTGGAAACAAAAGCTTGATTGGGACGAATCAGTGCCATTAGATGTTTATACCGCATGGACTACATTTCATTCAGTTACCACTTTTAGAGGACATCCAAATTCCTAGATGTAACATTTCGGGATGTCCCATACGTTTTCAATTACACGGGTTTTGTGATGCGAGTGAGCGAGCATATGGTGCTTGTATATATCTCCGAACCACGGGTAGTGACCAACAATACAGCACACAGCTTATATCGTCGAAATCAAAGGTAGCTCCGCGGAAAACGCAGTCATTGCCTAGGTTAGAGTTGTGTGGAGCAGTGTTATTGATAAAACTGTATAAGACGGTGATCAAGGCGATGAACATTTCGTTCGAGAAAGTGACGTTTTGGTCAGACTCAACAATTACATTGCACTGGATAAGCACTGCGCCACATACATTAAAGGCATTTGTCGCTAATCGTGTTAGTCGAATACAACAGGATGGTCTCAGTGGTCTCATGTACCTTCGGAGCAGAACAGCGGATTTGTTGTCGCGAGGTGCTGGCGCTCAGAATTTTATGAAGGCGGAAATGTGGTTTGGTGGACCTTTTTGGTTATCGCAACCAGAGGACACCTGGCCACATTATGACATGCAACCAATCGACGTTCCTGATAAACGGAAGATTGTAGTGTTGCATACGACGACTGATTCAGACTTTCAGCTGCTTGAGAAATTTTCTTCGTTTGCATTACTGCAGCGAGTACTAGCTTATTGTTTGAGATTTTACGATGTTACTCATCACAAGTTGAAGCGGGTGGGGTTACTCACTTCTGATGAGTTGAAACGGACTCATCGTTCGAACACACGGTCGAATCATTGGTTTACTGCAGCGTTTAGCATTCGCGAAGGAGATTCATGATTTATCCACTGGCCACGAATCTGCTGGTAAAGGTCGGTTGACGGCATTAAGACCATTTTTGGACAGTGACGGGCTCATGAGAATGGGTGGTAGCCTGAAGCAGTCGTTGCTGTCGTGCTCGGTCAAGCACCCATTATTGCTACCTCAAAACCATACAATTACGTGTTTAATCATTCGAGAAGTACATATAAAGCACGGTCACATCGGGGCGCAAGAAACTTTGCACGCGGTGCGTCAACGATATTGGCCGATTAACGGAATAGTGGCGGTCAAGGCTGTCCTTCGGAGGAGTACCATTTGTCAAAAGTTAAAGCCCATAATTCCTGAGTATACTATGGGTCAGCTTCCGAGGGACAGAGTCACATTGAGCCGGCCGTTTTTAATAACTGGTGTAGATTATTGTGGTCCGTTTTACATAAAGGAGAAGAAATTCAGGAATACAAAAAAATCAGAACTTACGTGGCGGTCTTCGTGTGCTTCAGTACAAAGGCGGTACACTTGGAACTCGTCAGTGAGTTGACGTCCGATGCATTTCTGGCAGCGTTAAAGCGATTTTTCGCTCGGCGAGGCGAATGCACTGATATCTACAGTGATAACGGCACCAACTTTGTCGGAGCCGATCGTGAATTGAAAAGAATATACAACGTAATTTCATTGCAGGAGCCTAACGAATGTTTGTCGAAATATTTGTTAGACCAACGGGTACGTTGGCATTTCATACCCCCGCGTGCACCCCACTTTAGTGGATTGTGGGAAGCCGCCGTAAACTCACTAAAATATCATCTAACGCGCGTTTTGGGAAACACATTACTGACGTTCGAGGAGCTTAATACGTGTTTGACGGAAATAGAGGTAATTCTTAATTCCCGACCTTTAACTCCGTTGTCGTCTGATCCTAATGACCTAATTCCATTGACACCTGGTCACTTCCTAATAGGTGACTCTTTAACAAGCACACCTGAGTGCGATTTTACGAGTGTTAAGACAGGTCGATTATCATCGTGGGAGCACGTTCAACAGTTTCGCCAACATTTCTGGTCGAGGTGGTATAAGGTATACTGGTAGTCAAGAAGAAATGGCACGAGGAACGATCAACCCAAATAACCGAAGGCATCCTGGTTATCCTGAAGGAGGATAATGCGCCCCCGTTATACTGGCCTATGGGTCGAATTGTAGCCACTCATCCAGGCGAGGATGGTATCGCCCGAGTGGTAACCGTAGAAACTGCAAACAGGGAATACAAACGTAGCGTGAAAAAATTAAGTCCATTACTTCTCGACAAGGTGTAATTGATTTTGGTGGCATTGTTTTGTATTGTTTCGTAATTACTATGTATTCATGATAGTTATAGACTTACGTAACGGTTTTTTGTGTGGTTTATTTAATAGTGTGTTGCGTGTAACTGAATAGTATCGTGTAAGATTAGTATGCTTGTGACAGATATAGCTATAAGATTAGAAATAGTGTTCGCCGCGTTACCTGTAGTCTTTAAACTCATTGTACACATCTCACATCGTATTGAACGTAATCGTTCAAGAGAGGGCGGCATGTTGAGCGTCAGTTCGTTGCCGGACCACCAAGGACGCACAAGGGCGCCTTGTATTTTCAAAACTTTTATCTGGCAGACACTTGGTCTGTCAGTCCGCGTCTCGTAGACCTGGGACCGTGGTAAACTTATAAATTCACTGCATCGGAAATGCAGGCGATCAGCCCATGTCAGGGTCAAGGGTCCTAAGATCGCCGTGGCAGTAACCAGGCGGTCTTGCGACAACTATCTCACGGATACACCAACACATTCATCTGGACCTCCCTTTCCTATACTTTAGTTACCACCTACAACCAGATCATATTCCGCTAATAGACAGCGTTCCCCACGACTGCGTTACTAAAACTCCACCCCTCAAGCGAATCTTCGACTTTGCTCTGTAGCCAGCGAGAGAGTCCCAAGTCAGTCGAAAACCACGACCCACACGGGTATCATAGTGAGACTGAGTATATCTCGTACACATATTACTAGATAACAAAATACAGTTCTAGACTATTGTTGTTATATGTTGTGTCAGTTATTTCGTTACAATCTAAGTTTCATTCCTACAAATCCAAGTGAGTTCTTGTGGTCGTAAGACACCACAGAGAACGTGACGTTGCGCCGTCGGAGATTTACGCCCACCAAAAACAGGCGACGCATCAACTCACATCACCCTGGTTTATCCACGGCAACCGGGAATACCACATGTCGGTTCGTCCGCTACTAATAAATTGCAACAAACAATCTCAAATCCTCGACTTTGCAACCGACAATCTTATTGTCCTCAGCCTCGGCCCAATAACAGTTACAACTAATTTTATCATTTAAGTCTTTTAGAACAATACTTAATGTGTCACAAAAAGATCCAGAAAGAATTTTAAAATGTGTACCCCCATTATTGAGCAACGGTGGAATCTTGGTCATTGACATAAGGGTTGAAAATAGTTATTTTAAAATTTAAACACTCGTGTGTCGACTTCTGCATGCCAATGTAAAAGAATTGTTATTGTAAAGAAATCGCCGGTAACTCGGTATTCTCGTCTCCGCTACTTACCCCACCAAGCTTAGTCCACGCGTTCAGGGATCTTTTCAAACTTGACAAACTACGTGTAAAATGGACAAAATAGTGTTAGGTGTCCCTCGTATGGACATCAGTAGCTGAAAGGGTAGGTGAAAATAGAATTGTTTGTTAGTGTAAAATCTAAAAATATTTCGTTTGGTTCAAACTCATTTATTAATCGGAGCCAAGATACAGTCTGTCCTCGAGGCAGTACTTTTACAATAACATGGTATTATATCTCTTGAAAAATAAGAACTGTACTAGGTTAGTAATAGTATAAATCGAGAGTATTAGATATTTCGCTGTATCTAAGGACAAAATTTAATTTACAATATTAAATTTACATATTCAGGCCACAGCGTTGAAATACAGTTAGACACAATAAACAATAAACATTTCATACAAAGGGCATAGTAAATGTGAGTGAGAGGTAGCTACCGTTCGTTTCAACATACAGAAAGCAATATGTTGTTTACGAAACGATTCTATACGTTCACGCGAAAATAAAACTCTTTGAATACACATAACATCACATCAGTTTTAAAAATAAGTATAGAAACTTGCAAAATATAATTTCTTATTTATCGAATGAAGTGACAACCTTTATATCGCGGCAAGGGTTTCCATGTGAATCACTTGATAGTCGGAAAAAACTAATCTTCTAGGAAATCTATATTGTGTATGAAAATAATTTAACAAAAAATTACGAAGTATTATTTTCCATTTGTTAAGTCGTAGAACGAAATGCATATAGATAAAGGTTAAATAGAAATTCTGATTAATAATTATCTGTATTCATTTGTTGTATTTTTCCTTTCTTGTTCCAAGTACTTCTTTTTATTACAATAAATTATTTTCAAACACATCTCAACCTGTTTGATATGATAAATAATCCGGAATCACCTAAACAGTAGTTTTTATACAAGTGTTAGAATATGTATATTATCAAACACTTAGATAGTAATGTATTTCTTTGTTTTTTGTCTGCAACTATCGTACATTTAACTACTATCCTATTGTTAGAGCAGTAAACAACGTTTCACTTTCACAAAAGATCCGAGAAAAACATCTTTATCTCTGTTATGTATTGGCTTTCTTCCTTCGCTTATCGATTATTAACACACTTCTACACTTATCTTAGTATAATCATCATTTAATAGTTTTTCATATTTTTCTTTATCTTGTCAAATTCCGCAATATTTTCATCTCCTGCGTACAAAGAAAATTTCTGGATTTCGTGGGTAAATCAGTGAGACGATCAAACGTATCGCCCCAAAAAGATGCCGCAAGTTAAAGGAATCAAAGTAGGATCAATTCTCGGCTCTCTTCACGGTCCCGGAATTGAAATAACCTTTCGAGCACATGCATCCAGTTTCTCGTGGATCGCTTTGCCAACAATTAATAGTAAGTAGATCTCGTGACAGAAAGGATATAAAGGTGGTTGAAACTTTACGAATGCGTATATTGTCCGAGGAAAATTATATCCGGAAGTCGACTCAAGTCGAAGAAATTGCAATCTAATTATATCTCTGCGAGACGCATTATAATATAGTTTTATGCAGTTGTTTAGTACCATTAACATCAACTATACAGTTATTGCTATGGAAGCAGTACGACGATTCAGAGCCTCAATAAATTCAAATGAACTTATTATACATATATATGTACATGTATGTGTTGTATGCATAAGCATATGCTACATGTGCATATGTACATACGCGCGCGCAATACATATATACAGGGTCAGCGTTTTATCCTGCAACCCGCGCTCGCGCGAACAGGTAAAATAGCAACAGCGCTTCACGGACGCATTCCACTACAAACATGCACCGTCCTGGCGTTCGGAGAGCTACCAGCGACCGCTGGACAGCAGTGATGCCCGAGCTTCGAGAATTTTGGGATGGTCTCTTTCAAATTAATGTCGCAAAAAGCTTTTGCAAACTGTTTATTTGATACTGTAGTCAATGCTGTTTTTAAAATTCGTGGTGTTAATAAACAATAGGCCAGTTGTTTCTCTACCATTACTTTCATAAAATGAGAAATTAAATTTCTATTCAATTATGTGTTTTTATTCAATTCTGGTTTTCTTTTTTATGATTTTATCCTTAATGCAGTGCATACCTAGATCAGACGTAAGGGGTAACTAATGGGACGTGTCTTTGATTGCAGCGGTGTTTGAATTTTTTTTCCAGAATTTTTGTATCTGAATGTTTTAGCTACTCAACACCACGCCTATACCGGATTCCGTTAATGTCATTTTTTGGAACGATGCGCCATTATTGTGGTTTTTACACGCAGGTGGCGAAAAATTTCTCCGTACAAGGGTATAGCACCGCAGTCAACCCTGTCGTAGCTAAAATTTTTGAAATTGAGGCGGGTACGAGATCAGTTGACATTATTTTCATACCTCATTACAGTAATCTGGGGTGCGAGTGGTAAACCTGATTACCTGGGCCGGGAAATTCCCAATAACTCTTTGCGGCGTTAATTTGAAAGAGATCATCCTAAAATTCTCGAAGCTCGGGGATCACTGTTGTCCAGCGGTCGCTGACAGCTCTCCGCTGGGTCGGTGCATGGTTGTAGTGGAATGCGTCCGTGAAGGCGTTGTTGCCATTTTACCTGTTCGCGCGAGCGCGGGTTGCAGGATAAAACGCTGACCCTGTACATGTATATATATATACATTATATTGTCTTTACGTAATCTAATCTAATCTACATATAATCTTTACAATTATAGTAGTTTCTCTTTATTCCCGTCGATACATATTATAAATTCAATTGAATTCATCATCGACGCTGAAATAGCGTAACTCACAACACGTTATTATACAAACAACTCTTTTTTTTTCTTGACGTAATACTTCCTACTGCTTTTATTATTTTATATACATAGCATATCTAGCGATAACTACAATTGATAACAATTAATATATGTTTTATCAATGATGTGACGGCGTATTAGGATTATATGTCGGAATATAACCCCGATGGTCCGGCATCGTGGATAAATTATATATTTCACTGCGTTCAACGTTTATCCAATGCACTATTATCTCAATCAATTAATTACGATTATTGTCAATACATTCGGAATAACGTCGCTGCGTCTTCATTTCGATCAGTTTGCATTATTTAATTTAGGTGTTTATCGTTCGAACAGTGTTATCTGTATATATGTACGTGCACGGATCATCATATTCCTATTTTCCTTTTATCGAAGAACAAGCGACGACAAAACGTCATTCCACGTGAATTTCGCTAGTCTCGCTGTTACAGGACGTCCGAATGGATTAACGAGTGCCGTCGATTAAAAGGCGAATTGTTACATAATTGTATGTATTGACTCGCGCGTAATAGAATCATTTTCTTATTCTAACCTAAATACTTAGTTCCTTTAATCTTATACAACTATATCCGCTAATAATTTCTTTAATGTTTAATCGCAGCCATTCCATGTTTCTTCTGTTTTAACTGCCCGATCGGTTTATGTATTTAGTGTATACCATTTACCTTAGCGGTTTATAATGTTTTATATATATATATATATATATATATAAAACATTATATATATATATATATATATATGTATGTATGTATGTATGTATGTATGTATGTATATATGTATGTATGTATGTATGTATATAGAGATTATTACACATTCTGAGAGATCGCGCATATATATATATATATATATATATATATATATATATATATATATACTTAATATTATTTGTGTTTATACGACTTGTGTAAATACGACTTCTTTTATATTCTTCGCTGAAAGATGTGCGTGTGTATTACCTGCTTGTAAAAGTATCGCATGAATATGTTTCCTTTGTGTCTATTCCTCTCCCCTACCGTTCTCACTTTCACATACACATCACACACACACACACGCGCGCGCGCAAGTGAGTGCATACATACCCTTTTTTTAACTCTTTTATTCCATGTAACATGTTTTCTGTGTGTGCGTGCAAGGTCCGCAATATGTCCGATTTTTTCGAATTTTATTCTCCTGCTTAATATGACAGAGCTCATATGTCAAATGTGAACGCTAAATTACAACAGATTGGTGCGCCATTCCAAATTCGGATAGAAATCGAACGATATTCTCATAGTTGGTACCATTTCTTGTCCTTGTACTTAACCATCAATCCGTGTGCAGACTGTGAAAAACCTTCCGCCTCTGACATCATGCGCGCCGTTCGGTCCTCGAGTTGCGACAGTTTGTCTCCGCGCTCCAGAACCATCTGATGGGCCATGTTTACTTCTCCACAGGCGGTCGTCACGCGTTCGCGAATTGGTTCTGTGGTAGCGGTCGGGCCTGGTATGTGTTTCGCAACCGTACGGGACGCTCGTCCACTAGACTCACCAACTAAATGTAACATTAAGTAAATTAGACAGTTAATTGCACAAATCTTATAATTTTTTTTAGCCAATTGTGTCTGCAACAAATGGCGTACAAATCAAGGAACATCCCGTTTTTATAGTTTTTATTTAAGTTTCTAACTGTAAACGTGATATACGGAGTATGTCACTGCAGGTAGCAATCTTTTTAAAGGGTGATTTTACGGGTCAAAATAAGACCAAAATGCAGAATAAAACTTTTTTCTAGAAAAGTGGCTTTAAATTTTTTCCAAGTACACGTAAGTTCATCGGTTAAGTCAGTTCGGAAATATCATGTAATGCAATGTAAAAACCACGGGTTTAAGAAAAGCACGTTTAAAACTTTGCTCACAATTTCAACTTTCGACTCTGTTTTCTATTATTCTCTATCTAATCTTTCCTTTTTTGATACATGGTAATGATTATCACGAACGTATCGCTATTACAGTCCTTCCGCGCTGAGCGCTCGCGGGTCGGACCCAACGTTGAGCACTCATCGTGACGGGAGCCCTAATTCCAAGTGATCGTTTCTCCCTTCTTTCTGGCCGAAGGGGGGAACGAGATGGAACGCTTTGCGTGCGCAGCGGGCGTGCGCGACGGGCGTGAGCATTCAGACGAAATCGTGACTGCTCGACACATACACGCTACGGTCAGATAGCCAGGCACGGCACGAACCTGGGTTTTTTTGTGCGCCCTAAGCGAAGTTGTCAAATTGCGCTCTTTATTATAATACATTTAATTGAGCTTCTTGATGACCTTACTCTGAATTTTTACTCGTAGTTTAAAACAGTTGTAATACAATTTGTAGTATTTCATTTAAAAATTTATTTTCGACAATGCCAACAATGAAAAGACCATTTTGCACCGCTTGTCAACCTTACGCCATAGGCAGTTGTCTGATTTTTCAGAGTAAAGTCATAAATAATCACAATTAAATGTATTATAATACAGGGCGCAATTTGACAAGTTCGCCTAGAGCGCAAAAAGACTTGAGCCGGGCCTGCGTCAAGCTTTTGCGGAAACCGTTTTCATTTCTACGATGAGTGCTCACGGACATTGCGCACGCCCATCGCGCACGCAAAGGATGGAGTGTCGTGCGTCCGAATGACGGAGCGAGACAAAATTTCAACGCGTCGTCTGTCTCGTACCGTTCTCGCTCGCTTTCACTCGCTCTCGTTTCATCTCGCTCTCACCTTCGCCGGATACGAGTGAAACAAAAGTGGTGGGGATAGCGAAAAGTCCTCATCGTGTAGGCCAAACCAAGCTCTCAGCGAGGAAGTACTGTATATGTATGTGTTATTACACACTAATGAAACTGCAAATTTTACGTACTTCAAATTCCGAGTTTCGAAACACAGTTTCGAAGTATCAAGTTTTCAGAAAATGTAGTAAAAAAAAAGTCTTTTCTTGGGCCTCTCCACATGGGAATATCCTCCGAAAGAAAGCAAACAAATTAAAGCATTTTTGTTTGCAGATTTGTCTCAGAAGTGGAGGAAAACGAAGAAAAATGAGTGTAATATAATTAATTTTCTTCGTATATTATTTGTTATTCTCAAGAAATAATAGAGGAAGAAACGAGGACACTTCGCATGTCATGATTTTTCACTCGCAATTCCAATTGATTGAACGTGGAATATTTCTACCTTCTTGTCAATTACAAGAATATTATAATAAAAGCATATGTAGGTATGTACAATGTACATTTTTCTGTGTTGTTGCATTTGCCCCATCGAACCATACGTCTGTGTCCTTAACAACATTTTCACATCTTCTAAACTCCCGTTGTATTTTTAAACAAATAATTATGTATGTAATAGTTTTTGATTTTAGAACAGTAGAATTACAATGAATGCTAACAAAAAAAAGACTACAGAATTGTAAACACGAATAAAAAGGTGCTTGTATGTATCAGACTCAGCGTTGCCGGAAGAACTTCCCGCGCGTGACGTCATATAGCCATACATATATACACTAATGTGCATGCCAATCACGCCATGCAACGTCACCACGTCACCAAAACAAATATACCGTTATTGCTGTACGTGTTCGCCTTCTACTACGCGTAGGGGGTTCTTCTCCCGGCAACCCTGATTAGACTGTATCATTTTTATGAAGTTCAGTTTAGTTTTATGAACCATGCTGAAATATGTGCGATTATAGAACCGTACGGAATGTGTTAATTGTTTAAATTGTGGAAAAGGTAAGAATGTAAGAAAACAAGAAAAGTTAAGTAGAGGAAAGTTTAAGAAATAAAATATAATGAGAAAAAGAACCAGTTATACCGGGGTCCCAAAGTTCAGGGACTTTCCGGAACATGAAATATACTGATGCAAAAAGAAATTGAAATGTCCTCTACCGTTTTGGGATCCGAGGCTTTGTTCTCGAGATATTAACAGTTGAATATTAGCGGTCGAACTTCCGAGTCGCGCAGTTTAAAGCCTACCCAGCTGAACGCGCGGTAACACACACACGCGCGCGCCAGCGACCCTCCAGTGGACGGTGTACAGGGGATCCCGTTGCCTGGGTTTATGATATGACAATTGCTATCGAAATGTAGAAAAAACTCGGACTCGCCTAGGATGTAGTTAGTATTCGGAGATTTTCCTGCTTATAAATGAATAAAATTGCCGTAACGACTCGGCGAAAATACGGATGACAGTTCTTGAAAATATTTATTAGCTAAGTATTGTTAGTTATAAGTATCGGTTTGTGGAAAACCACAACACTATAATTACGTACGTTTTTAATCAACGTCGTATACATAATAACACATCTTTCCATTCAGTGTTTCGTGAGAATGTAATTAACAATTATCCCTCTCAATGTATGCATCTGACTACGTTCTTGAAAGTCCTATTACTTTCATCGATATATATGTACATACTTTTGAAAAGAACAAAATGAAGAAATTAAACGAAGTGATTTAAATAAAAATTTATACAAAATGAGAAATAGAGTACAGTGTAAAAAATAACAGTTTTATTAACACTTTCAAGTAAAAAAGTAAATGTATCTAAAAAACTGCTAGCCAGAGTAACTCTGGCAGCGAACACTGGGGCACCCCAAGGAACCTAGTCATGAGGTTAGGCTTGAGCCTATCCTACGGGTACAAACCTGCGCTGCACGCTACTACCTACACACCTACAGTTTTCCCTATCCGTGGCGCGCCCACGTTACCATTGGCTTTCGAGCTCCCCTTCCGCGCAACTATGGTAAACATCGTGGAGACCGTGCTCCCAAATGGCCTGATGTGGCCAACGCTGCTCTGAAAGTTAGAATCTAACCAAATTGTTCGGAATAGCGTGTAAGTAGCGAAATGTTTTTGTTGAAGATAAATCGTATTTGGCAAAAATTTTTGTACACTAACGAGTGTATTAATAAAAGCCAAAAACATTTTTTAGGATATGTTCGTAGGAGACTCTTCCAGGTAGGAGTCTTCTTCTTGTAAAAAATTCATAAAAATCACTTATTTTTTTAACGTTTTGATCGAAGGGTCCTCTTAAACTACGCGGCCTGAAAGAACTTTCCACTCCTAATATTTAACTGTTAATATCTCAAAAACGAAGCCTCGGATCCCAAAACGGTAAAGGACTTTTTGATACATTTTGCATCTGGATATTGCATGTTCCGGAAGTTCCTGAATTTTTAGACACCCTGTATAATTTAGTGAATTAAGAACTAAAACCAAGTGCATCCACCAAACAACAAAGTTTCTGTAAGCAGCAAGTTTAGTATTCATATAGATCCTTACAAGTGTAGATAATAAATATACTTTCAACACAAAATGTAAGATATAAATATACATTCAATGTTAAGGCGGCCACACATGCTCCGGCTGGCCGGACGCCGGACAGTGGTCGGAATAGGGATAGTTATAACATTCGTGTTGTATAACTTTTAAACTATAAAAGATATCGGAATGTCGCCAAAAAAATAAAATGAAAAAATTATTCCTTTCCAATGATTTATAATTGAATATATGTACGTTCATTTAATGTTCTTTCTCAATTTTTTCAACTTAATTGTTATAAAAAATTTTGAAAACTTTGTTTAGTAGTTTATTTAATGCTCTTTAAGCGATTTAAATCGTTTGTTGGGGAAAGTTTTAGTTTACGATTATAAGGAAAAACCAAATAGTACAATTAGAAATTGTGACGAAATCTACAGTTTAGTTAAACATTATTATTCATTTATTATTAATTTATTCAACGGATTTATTCATTTCATTGTATTAGGAAATTCTTTATTCTTTATTGTATCAATATGGAAGTGATTCCTTATGTTTTTCCGATGAAAATCATACAAAATTTCATGTAAATCGGACTATTCTTAACAAATTCAGCTTGAAATTATATACTTCGATTTTTCATGGAATTTCCTTCATTCTGCTCCGAATTATGTCGTTCTTGGTGTTACTTTCATCGGCGAAACATAAGGAATCGGTAGGCGTCGTTTTCGCAAAGATCTGGTGAGAAATGCGGAAATCCTAGACATTTCTGACTTCTTAATGGTATTCCAATCCTTTCGAAGGTCGAGAGCTATCAAATTCGGTGAGGCACTGGAGGTTCCTGTCCTTGCCACGAGGTACCAGGCGGCATCTCTTTGACAGGCATCGCTGGAGAATCACCCTATATTCAGTAGATTTCGATAGGAGAACGTTTATTTTTTCTGCGCAATCCAGTCTGTGCAGGCCGATTCGGTCTGCCTGAGGCCGCGGCCATATCTGAACCGAACGCCACTTGAAACTCCCTATTCTCCCTAAGGCCAAGTTCCTACGTGTGGTACGTATATTTCTAGCGATCGTCACCAGTTTAGACAGAGACTCGTGGCTCGCGACAGCTAAAGATTGAAGGACAGAGAGTGTTTAGAGTAGTGGAGACCAAAGGTTTGCCTGCCACATGACACTGAGGAAGGGACCTCGGGACCCTCGACCAATGGAAAGTTAGGCTCGCCGCGATGTTCGGGCTGTTTCCAGCACATGTCGGTAAAGTCCCGTCGCATCAAAGAAATGGGTCACAAGCTACTGTCGTCCTTGGCATTGAACGTTTTAAGGGGGGATTCTACCTTGTTTGGCCGAAAAATAGGTGATTTTGGTGAATTTTTTGTACAAAAACGGTTTGACAAAATAATTTAAGGTTTGACAGGCTGTTTTATTGTATCTTGAGGTATTGTTGTGAATTTTTATGTGACGGTAAAAAAAAATTTTGGCTGGTATAGAGCGCTGACTTGAGACGTTGAAAAAAAATTGGGTGGTCCTGGCATTGACGGAAAATACCCTAAGGGTAATCTGAAACACAAAAAGGAAAAGAGATTCTTAATCTGTATGAATGTGGCTATTGATGGTTGTAGACTCATTAAGGTAAATAAAAAAATGTTAAAATGGCAGGCTTCTGAATATGATGAATCGAATTTTTCTCAAAAATCGGCAAAACTTCATTAAGTAAAATCAGGAACGGTAACAAATGCGGCAATAAATCTACTACCATACATAGACAGACGCTTGCTCAACATGCATTGCTTGCTTCATTGATTTTCGAGATTTCTTCAACGCCAGGTCGAAAAATGTAGTTTCGAGAAAATCGGGTTAAAAATTCATATTATGTATAAGGATAGAAATTGACTACTTACCATTATTAAGCTATTCCAGGGCCATAAAGGACTCCTTCTACTTCCTCGTATAATGCTTCTTGGTTCACTACTTCCATTCTGCGGGCAGTTCTCCCCTCTTCACGCGCGAAAGAGTGTCGCTCCTTAGCCTTTTGTACACGGTCGGCGTCGCGTTTTTCTGAATATGCTTTTGCTATACGACCAATTTTCACTCCCACAACTTCCATCATTTTCAAAATGGATGAGAAGCCCTCATTAAATACAGAAGCAGCAATGAATGCTGAAATTTGCGTTGTTTTTAAGGAGTTAAATGTATGCTTTGGGGGCATTATCCAAATTGTACTATTGAAACTTTCATTTGCATTTTGGGTGTGGCCTCCGAGGTATCGTTCCAATAAATCCCTCGATGACAGGCTATCATAAATGAGTTGAATTACAGTTTGCACTGTATCGGCTAAAGGAGGGGAGTGGTCGAATTCGTCTTCTTTTCCTTCGGCTTCTGCGCGACGCCACTTGCACCATGAATCCGGTCCAGGAGGACAATTCATGTGCATTGGTTTCTCATTTGTTGAGCATTTATGGTAATACGTTGCCCAAATTTCTTTTAGCATCTCGTCAACCGACTCTGGATGCCTCCGTATCGCCAAACCGTAATACTGCGATAAATCACATATCAGTTTGTCCGTTAGTTTTCCGGAACCTTTACCGCCGATACCTTTATTACTTTTTTTTGGCACTTCTAAGCCTCGACCCCATTCTCTTTTGCACGTGCCCTACGCATTCACTTTTCTTTATTGTGAATTCCCCGTACGGTTGTGCATCTGAAACTCCTTTGAAGGTTTTAGAATCTCCATCACCAATATAATTAATTTACTTGGCGCAATGAAGCTGTTCGGATCTATTGAACATTTCGATGACAACATCTACCTCCATTTTGCCTGCGCTTCCTACGTGGTTTACACTGCATGATTCTTGGTGTAGTTCGAACCATTGATCATGATCCTCCGTTCCAACTTCATTCCTATGTAGTGCACACGCATGGCAGTAACGTGACTTGATCTAATACTTTATTAGTATATTTTCCGATTAGGGTAACCACTCCGAGTAATGAGGTAAATCCCCTCTTACTCCACGAACCATCTCCTGACACGGTCAATTCCTGTACTGTATTTCCAGCCTTTGCGTTATTCACTTTCTCGTCTTTTCCCGCCTTTTCTATGAGTACGTCGAAAACGGATTGGGCAGCATTATAGACATTTTCAACAGCTGCATAATAGGCATTAATCGACAGTCCCTTACAAATATCCATCACTGCACAAAACATGTTCAGTCCAACAACGCCGACGCCTAAAAGACGCACAGCAAACACTATCGTGCGATTAATTTCGAACGATTTAGCGTTTACTTTCGGAGAAGAGTTCACATATTTTGTACCACATTTGCAATTGATAGCAAGTTGGAATCCTAAGCCTTGCTCACCTTTTCGACTAAATTCCACTTCACCATTACATTTCTTACACTTCAAAAATTCGCGGAGTGCCGAAAAAATTAAAATAAAATGAATTATTGAATAATCCTGCATCGGATCCATAGTTATTTCACGATCACCACTATTTCTAAATTTTTTTTCGGAAGTACTCGCGAACTCTGTCTCGTTTTCATTCGTGTGCGCATTCCCTCTGAATGTACTTTTTGCGAATTTACTTCCCGGGCGAAGCCAGCCTGATTTTTTACACTTAGTGTCTTTGCCAGGATGCGCCGCGCGCTCCGACTTCTGTCTGCGTACCGCTCGCTTCAAAACGCTACAACCGCACCAATTTTTCGAGTTTGGCTATAAGCTTTGCAGAGTGTATACACAAGACTCATATCTTTTAGTAAAAGCAAAAAAGAAAAAACACAATTTTTCAGTCAAACAAGGTAGAATCCCCCCTTAAGTAGTTAAAAGGAGCAAGACGAGTAGGTCCTAAACGCTCAAGATTTATTGGATTTGCCGATTGTCTCCAAAGCCTCCAAGAAATTGAACTTGATGGAACAAATGTAGAGAATTGAAATATTGCAACAACTACAATCGAAATAACTACTTAAACAACCGAGCCGAGCGGAGCCGAGCCGAGCCGAGCTGAGTACCCGTAAAAACCAAGCGGCCCGAATGTACAGGTGATTCTGGAGCTACGCCCGTCAAAGAGAAGCGGCCTGGTACCCCGTGGCGAGGTCAACCCCCCGCAGTGCCTCACCGAATTTTATGGCTTTCGACTCTCGAAGAAGGGGTTGGATTGTCTATTAAGAAGTGAAAAATCTTCGACTTCCGCACTTCTCATCAGATCTTTGCGAAAACGAGACCAATTGATTCCTCATGTTTCGCCGATGAAAGTGACACCAACAACGACGTAATTCGGAAAATAATGAAGGAAATTTCATGAAAAATTCATTCCCATAACCTGAAGCTAATTTCGTTAATAATAGTCCGATTTATATGAAATTTGGTTTGATTTTCATCGAAAAAGCATAAGGAATCCATCGGCATCACTTTCATATCGATACGATAAAGAATAAATAATTTTTTTTTCTGAAACTGCCGGAGCGTGTGGATGCACCATCCGGCCAGCCTGTCAGGCCGGGCGGAGCGTGTGGACGGGCGTTCGGCCGATCTTGAAAGTCCGACCTGCGCAGGCCGAACTGACAGGCCGGCCGGAGCGTGTGTGGCCGCCTATATGAACGAGAAGTATTTCATTTCGTTCGAAACCTGCTTAAATACATCAAAACGTTACTTAAATATATTTTCCACGCAACGAATATTTGCACAGATGGTATATTGTACTAATAAATCTTGAATGCGGTCCTATCGTTACTTTCACGTTAGGTTTAAGTAAGTACTTTAAGCAGAAATATTTTAAATGTAAATAAAACAGTATTTCAGAGGGACTGATTTAAACTTACATAGTTCTTCTCTGTCGAGACTTCGGGATCCTCCGCCAAAAAGGCCTTTAAAGAAACTTTCTTTAGGTGGTTCGGGCATATCGTGGCCAATAAATAAGTCCCCCATCATTTCCGTTAATTCCCCACTGAAAATATATTAAAAACGAAAATCTGGTTAATATTAGTTAATGTTGAAGTATATGAGAGTTTCACGGTCCGTGCTGCTGTTAGTGGGGGCTTACATTTGTAAACTCTGTCCTTCAGAAATATTGTAACACTTTGAGTGGCGTTGGCATGTTTTCACGTCGAGGGATTTGCATCCTGTGTACAGTGTTGGCGAGTTTTCATGTCGATATTTTCTAGAAAGCAACGAAAGTACTGTTCGAAAGTTCCCGAATGTTTACTTTGAAAACAAACCAAGCAAGGAGTTTACACACTGTGTAGAAAACTTTCCCAGCAGTGATGATCGGCCGACAAGGCTTGAGCAACTTAAAAGGGCATTTTTTCAAATGCTTCCGCCTCTCAAAGTGTTAATGTATCAGTATGACCTTGACGAGGATAGATGCAATGCTACAGTACATGCAATAGTACAGAATAGTGTTAAATGCTGTTAATATATGTATATTGGTCGATATTCATTTGCGTACACTGTACCTCCAGTTGATCTACAGACGCGCGAATCGCGTGCGCATGCGCAATTATTAGTCGTTCACCTGAATAGCTCGGGTGTAAATCGAGATTCGTATACGCTAATATTACGTTTACTAGACGCTTGGTATACGTTCGCTTTGCGTTTGGAAAACGTTTGATATACGAAAAGCTGACAACGCATTTTTCTGTTGCGTAGCCTATTCCTGGTGCATGATAATTCTAACCTTCTGATTGGTGCGCGTCTATAACTATAAATGGATATATATACAGCCGCACAAACCGATGGAACTCAAAGAGGAGACTCTCGTGCAACGCTGCATCGTTCGCATCGTTCGTCCCCGTAGTACAAGTATCCTGACTATCTAATTACTCAACCACTCAGCAATAAACCGCGGAGGGTATAGCCTCCTGTACATCCGAAATCCAAACATTCCAAGTAGGAACAAGTGTACGGAATAGAAATGCATTCTGGCTGGGTAGGGGGGGGGGGGGGGCCTGAATGTAAATAAGGCCCGGGACCCCGGGTGCGCAGCAGCAAGGATCTCCAGGTACTGAGACAGAAGTGATGGGCACCCATACTCACAGGGCCTAACCGTACAAAGCCGTTCAGTATCCCTACAAAACTCACGGAAGACGATAAATCTAACCTACATGCCAGAAAAATCCAGCATGGAGGAAGTTATTTCAAACGTACCGGTAACGAACCGGTTCCAAGCCTTCATTGATAGTTACCACACCGAAAACGACCATCGTCCCCCACGGGCGACACAGTACACGCTACAAAACAAACTAATGATCACGTCATCGCCTCTCAGTCGAGCGACACAGTAAACGCAGCCCAGAAACCAACCTCCAAAACAATGGGGAAACCTCCCCCAATACATATAGTTTCAAGAGGCCGTAGGCAGCAAGTATGAGGTTAAACACTTAGGTCCCCAATATAATATCCAGCTTCAGGATATGGAAGCATATCAAAATTTCCTTACATCCTCAAAAAAACAACAACGTACAATATCACACCTTCTTACTACCTGAGAACAAGTCAACAATCGCCGCTCTAAAAGGCCTCAATAAAATGAAAATGGATGACAGCCGAGCGATCACGCTCTGGACTAAAACCATCTAATGCTCTGAGATACAGAACTCCTCATTCCCTCTAACCTATGTACAAATGCAGTTTTGAACCCGGTATGACCCTTCAAACAATCAGGAAAACAGACCACCACCCCTTCTACACCAAAATATACTGGGAAAAATACGAATCCAAGAGACCGTACATACAGAGCTGTAGGTGCCAGGCATTCGGACACGCGTCAACCAATTGCAACAAGTCCCCCAACTGTGTGAAGTGTAGCCAAAACCACTTCAGAAAAGAATGCACCAAATCCCCACAGACCCCGGATAAATGTTTTAATTGCGGCGAACCACACCCTGCAAACTACAGCCAATGATTTTGACAATTAACATACCTGAAGAAAAGGGAGAGAGCACTCCTACAACAAGCCTTCCCAGCTCTTATCACCAAACCCATCCTGAATCCACCAAGCCTCCACAAGTCTCCACCCCTCAAAACCGACGGAGCAGTACAACACCTATGCACAAGCCACAAAAACAAACCCCCAAATTACGAAACACCCAGGTACCGACACATTTGCCAACCTAACTTCAATTTTTCAAGAAATTAACTCGCTCTGCAACCTTGAATTCATCCTACACGCAAATCCCAGACCAGCTTAAATTATGTAAAACCCTCTCAGAACAAATTCTGACCATCCTTAAGATAATGTCAAACCTCAATGGCTAACTTCCCCGACAACATCATCACATGGAATGCCACTAGTATTAAACCTAAGGCGACGGGGTTTCTAGTCTTTCTAGAGACTCAAAATATAGATAAGTATAGTCCTTATTTCTGAGACCTGGCTTAAACCCTCTGACATCTTCAGCATCAAAAACTATAATTCCATTCGAAAGGATAGAACTATCAGCCAAGGCGGGGGCGTAGCAATACTAGTCCACAACAACATAAAATTTAACAACATGCCACAACTAAGGAAAAGCCAGGTCGAATCGGTCCTCAGACGAAATCCAAACCAGAAATAATAATAGGGTCGATATACCTACCCCCACAGCGTAAATTAACCCACACTGACCTGAACGCACTAACAAACCACGGGTGCCCCTTTTTCATTGGTGGCGACCTAATCTCAAAGCATATGTCCTGGAACAATAGATCAACAAACCAAAACGGACACTCACTGTTCTCCTACATGAACAAATCCAACTATCACCTCCTCCATAGCGATACCTACACATACAAAAACCCATACAGAGCTTCCTCTAACGTAGACATCTTTCTCTCAAATCTGACTCTCTGTTCACACTGTAAGTCCATCTGCGATGTATCATCAAACCACATTCCTGTAATCTGCGAAATCACCAAACGCACCACTTCCTTCTCAAATCATACCCTGGTAAACACCGACTGGGAGAAATTCACGGAACTATGCCAGAATTATAGAGTAAACGCTGATTTCAATTCGGAACAGGACATTACAAACGAAATACACAAGCTCCAAACCTCAATCAAAACTGCCTTCAACAGAGCCCCTGAGAAAGAAGGTATACCTCAAATCCGTCACCCCCGACACTGAATGATTAAACCTAATAAAATCCAGAAACCAGAGGGAAAGAAATTTAGAAGGAAATTTAAAAAAAAAACAACTAAGACCTGCACAAACACCTAAGAAACTCACTTGCCAAACTGATCAAACAATAAATCGCCGAATTCAAACAGAAAATTTGGGACAATAAACTCAAGAGTTTAATTCTTAAAAGCAATTTCCGCTGGAAAAATCTACAAAGCCATGAAAAAAGCCTCAAACCATCACCCCTCTCACTGTAAACGGCAACATAACAGCATACACGAGCATAGAAGAAGCGAACGCACTGACCAAAGCCTTCACCAAAACACAACAGAACTTCCGTACCATCACCGCTCCGTATGATACGGACCTGGTAAATATGACTAGCCGGGCCAACACCATCTGTCCGCCCACCTTTATCACTCCTACGTACATAAAAAAACCTGATCTGCAAGTTGAAGAATGGCAAAGCTCCCGAGACAGACGGCATTATCGCACAACACCTGAAGGCACTTCCTTCAAAACTGATCCTCTAACTATATTACAATTAAAAATAATCCTTCAGACTGGCCTATTTTCCGAATAGCTGAAAAAAAAAGTCAAGATCCTAACCATTAAGATACCGAACAAGCCACCCACCGACCTGAAAAGCCATCCGTCCATCAGTCTCTTCAGCATCGTTCGAGCGATTTTAGAGAAAATAATACAATCTCGACTTCTGAACCACCTGGACACTAATCATATCCTCATAAACGAGCAATTTGGATTCAAAGCACACCACATCACTACTCACCAATTTCTAAGCATTACAGAGGTCATATCTCCCTAGAAGTAAATAAAAACTGCAACACTGTTCTGACATTTCTCGACCTACAAAAAGCATTTGACTCGGTCCGACATGATGGCCTCATAATGAAACTCCATAGGATAAATATCCCCCCCACATATCACCAAAGTCATGGTAAACTACCTTAGCAACAGAACACTGGTAGTCGCTGTCGGGGACGCCTTCGCCTCTCCGGAAAGCCTAACAGCAGGAGTACCACAGGGGTCCATCTTGGACCCAATTCTCAATACTAATATATACATAAACGACATTTCCAACCATCCAAACACCAGCCTGGCCCTATACGCAGATGATGCAACACTCTTCGCTTCCTCTTGGACACTAAAATAAGCTATAAATCATATCCGGTCGCACCTAGACCTCATCATGGATTTCCTTAGCTCCTGGAAACTAAAAATAAACGCATGAAAAACAGAAGCCATATTCTTCACCAACAAAACAGTACCACCCCCCCCCCCCCCCCCACCACCACCACCACCAAATGTCGGTAGACAACCACCAAATTGAATGGTCGGACAAAGTGAAGTACCTCGGCGTATAGATAGACAGGAGATTTACGTGGAAACATAACACTCAAGAGAAGGTAAATAAAATCCTAGCAACCGTGAGAATCCTGGCCCCCTGGTGGGCAAGAACCTGAAGCTATCTTTACACAAACGCTGCGCCAGATCAATTCTCATGTACGGGGCACCAATCTGGTAAATCCTAGCAGAAACACACAAGAAAAAGCTACAAGTTCCTCAAGACTAATACTGGGAAAACCCAGGGATTATCCCATCTTTCTACTACACCAGGACACCGATATCCACTACCCACACAAAATAAAATCTAAAACTTCCAAACTTATACTGGACGCAGCAAAACAACATACAGGACCCTGAACACATACTACAAGACACATTTCCATGCAATAGTCTTTTTTTTTTAAACTTTTCCCTAGATTTACTATACGCTTAAACTTTTATTTTCACCCTTCAGGCCATCACTACAACTCAAGAAACGCGCGAGTAATAGGAATTGCCACTCAGGGCAACGCAACTACTCAGAGCAACCTTCTTAAAAAAAAATAAAAAAAAGTTGAAAATCAGATCGCAACGGACGACGTTTCAACACTCGTGTGCCCTCAGCCTAATGTGACGAAAAAGCGGCGCTAGGGTGAGGGGAACGCTTCTCGAGATAGCGGCCGATCATTGAAGACAAAATTGTTTGTGTGGTCTGGTTGTCATAAGCAGGGGTACCCGATACCAAACGTTACTTCCGTTTATCATAATGCAGTAACAATTTATAATCGACAACCAGGACAACAATTCCAACAGTTTTTTAATTAATATCTTAGTAGATTAAATACTGAAATCGTTAAAATGCCTTATCAGTAGGTATCTGTCATAACGTTAAATGTTATTGTATATAGTAACAAATTAAAGTTTATACTTAATTTGTTAAGCATCCGCGTACCCAAAGAATTTTCAAATTCGATTTCCTTTACATCTGCGTTTGTCAGAACTGATAAAATCAATAATGGAAAAAGTCAAAAACTAATATCCACTCAGTGACTCACTATCTTCTCGGTTACCCATTCTCATAATGACCGAGAAAGTGCATAATTATTTTATTTACATAATTCCTATAAATAATATAGACTAATAAATAGAGTTAAAAACAAAAGTGCGTAATACTCTCTAATGCACAACCATATATAAATTATGAATAAAGAAAATTCTATGTCGAAGATTGATTTATTGCCAGAAATCTAAAACTTTAGACAACAACGAAAGTATGTTGATGATTTACAGCATGATAATAGTAGATACGTTCTGTTATCACGATTAGTTACAGAAATAGACGACAGAACTAGTATAAATCAAATACGTTCGTAAACTCGTGGACTTTCCGTAACTTTTTTAATGTTAAAAAACAAAGAATTTCTGACATGATTGGCTTAAAATTGCCATGGAAACGGTGTTCCTACTGGGAAATTTCTATATGATTAATGAATTATGTGTAATTATAATGATAATAATCTTAAATGTAATAGGATTTCAGCATTATGATTTATTTAATTTTGTAACAAAGCAGAATTCATACCAAAATTGACTGGATACGGAAAACTTCTGGATCTCAGTGGGTGATGAGAGGTATAGACCGTGGCCTCGGTTGCTGAAGCAAAGTGTCTTTGCAATTCTGTAAAAAAGATGTGAAAATGTTAATGCAACGTATTTGTTCAATCCGTAAAATTCGTATGAAAATATGAAAGTATCGGGGTATAATATGGAAAGTTAAAAAAATGTACTTTTATGTACACGTTTAACACCGTTGAATGCCGCGCTACTTTTACATGGATTGCCTGTGGCGCCACGGTGAATTTCTTATTCTGTGATACATATTATTTTGAAATATTCTCTACAACAGATAAGTTGAGGTGTATAATCATGCTTAATGAATTTATCTTAATGAGGGTCACCGGTGACTCCCGTAATAGTGATAGTATTGAAAAATTCATAAGTATTGACATTTACTCTAATAATCTGTTTTAACAAATCTTGGCATCGCCGGTCACCGGTGCTGCGGCCAAACTAAGTGCCGGTACCGGTGATCCCCATGGCATTCAACGTGTTAATAAGCTTTATTGAATAGTAAAGATAATAATAAAAGATGAAGCAAATGCTCGTATGACGTTTAAAGAACTATCATGAATAATAAAGGAGCGTACGCATGAAATTATGTATTAGAAAGAAATTAATTGTATACAGCACGCAAGGCATTGTATATTGTATAAGATACATTTTGTGAAAGGTGTATTTTATAGATCACTTACTGATCGGTATCGCCATTAACAAAGAGTTGATGACCCCATATGGACAACATGGGGTCTACAATGCCATGTTTTGTAGTCTGAAAACTGTTAGAGATTACAGAGACAGGAGAAAAGTGAGCGTTAAGCCATACACGAGTAAAAAAAGATTTTTAGCTTGCACAGTTAAGCATTAGCTCTTTAAACATCGAAATTTCTTTTATTTTTATGATATTTTCAAAAATTTCATTTGAATGGAATACATCATCTCAGTATTTTCGAGTATATAACAGAATGTAAATATGTGATGTAAAAAGGAAAAATAATAATGTAAAAATGTTCCCTGTAATAATTCCCTGTAAATGTAATTTCGATTTCAGATAATAACGTAATAAGTTAAAGATTAGAAACATACATCAATTAAATTTTCAGAAAGTTTGTAATCCTGAATCTAAGTACTAAAAATTTTTAAATAATAGCAATAACAAAAAAAATGTAAACATGTAACATGAGTTAAATTTTCAATAATGCCTATTACATTTCTTCTCTAACTAAATAATGCTAAAGTATACCACGAAGCATAGAAGTATAATCTAGTAATACTGGCTTGGGAATTAAGTGATCTTTTCGGCCGAGTTGCAGAAGCCCTCTCTCTCCCGCCGCGCGCCATGACTCCCGCGACGGCCTAGCTGCTTGGAGCGCCTCAGGCCCGTACCACGTGAACGGCGCGTAGCGTATTAGGGCGACATTGTATCAATAGGTTTCCACATCATCCCAAAGAGCACGATTGTCGATGCGATTTTTTTTATGTTAGTGGTATCCCCTGTAGGCCTATTCGACTAACTTTTAGATTTACCCAGCACGTCTAAACGTGCACGAAAATCTAGTTTTCCCAAACATGTTTAAAATTTTGATAGTAAAACGCGTTTCTCCAATCTATTTTTTATCACGCGACCCAGTCGAATAGGCCTACAGGGGATACCACCGACAAAAAAACGCATCGTAAATAGTACCCCATAGGTGATGTGGAAACCTATTGATACGGGTGTCGCCCCAATGCGCCACGCGCGGTTCATATGGTACGGGCCTGAGGCGCTCCAAGCAGCTATATTGGCCGCCGCGGGGGCCAAGACGCGCGGTGGGAGAAAGAGGGCGTTGCTTCTGAAACTCGGCCGAAAAGATCACTTATATGATTTCCAAGCCTATAGTAATGTATATAGTTATGATATGAAATACAGTGATATGTTACGACAATATAATGTTATATATGGATGGTGTTAAAAAAGGGGTCTAGAGGTTTAGGGGCTTACAGTAGAAATTATCGAGAGAAGTAGAAAATACTTAACCAACATACTTATTACTTGGATGAGGTATTCGACTAAAGAGAATTCATTTTGACAATTATTTTAAATAAATACTTTTTTGAAACAAATCAAACAATGCTCAACTTTGTAGGGCAGAGGTGCACAAATAGCTGCTCGGAGCAAGATACCTCTTTGTGATTCTGGGCGCCGGGTCAGAGCTGAGCGTGAAAATGTTACGTTGCTAATCATAGCAAAATGTTAGGGTAACTGCAAGACTGTATGTGTGTATAGGCTCGCACCACGCACACTACTGCAATTTCCTCCACCCACACTGTGGTTAGCAACGTAACAGCTCCACGCATGGCTCTGACCCGGCGCTCTGAATCATAAAGAGGTCTCCGGCTCCAAGCGGCTCTTTGTGCATCTCTGCTGTAGAAGGAATTCTATCATGTGGCATACAGAAATACAGGCTGTAAGCAGGAAGTTATATGTGTGAAAACGAACCTGGAACAGTGACACAGATGCGTTAAAACAGCTCCACACATTCGTTGTTCGCCGAATCCCGAATATTAAATGTGTGCCATTCAGCAAGTACAGTAAAGTCTCGTTAGCCGCTCGCTGATCGTGACCGGCGTTGAGCCCGTATCGTGAACGGAGCCCTGCCCTAATTCCGAGTGTGAGTTTCTCGCTTCTTTCTGACCGAAGGGAGGAGCGAGATGGAACGCTTTGCGTGCGCGGCGGGCGTGCGCGATGGTCGCAAGCGCTTACGGTGAGCACGGGACCGCTTCGCAAAATCTTGACGCAGGCTCAGCTCAAGTCTTTTCTGTGCCCTAGACGAACTTGTCAAATTGCGCCTTTTGTTATAATACATTTAATTGAGCTTTTTCATGTCCTTACTTTTAATTTTTACTCGTAGTTTAAAACCGTTGTAGTACAATTTGTAGTATTTCATTTAAATATTTATTTTCAACAATGCCAACAATGAAAAGATAATTTTGCGCCTCTTGTCAACCTTACGCCTTAGCAGTTGCCTAATTTTGCAGAGTAAAGTCATAAATAATCTCAAATAAATGTGTTATATTAAAGGGCGCAATTTGACAAGTTCGTCTAGGGCGCAAAAAATCTTGAGCCGGGCCTGCGTCAAGATTTTGCGAAGCGGTTCCCGTACTCACCGTCAGCGCTTGTGACCATCGCGCACGCCCGACCCGCACACACATAAAAATTGTAAAAATTGTAATTGAAACATTAAAATTTCCTTATTTTTCACAATATGTTCAGGAAAGTATTAGCCTGATACCAAACCAATGATAATACTTTCCTCAACATTTTGTGAAAAATAAGGAAATTTTTATGTTACTATGTATTAATGATTAACCGTCTGAGATGTCTACGCTATTGCTTTGGCGTTTGTCGATCAGATCGCTCTATCCCACTCGATTTCGATGTGTTTTGTTCGCTCTCTTCGTCACGCGGTGCGACAATGTATGTGTCTACTTCAGCCAATAACCAAAATACGCGTGCGCCGTCTTTAGAAATGTGCCCAAATAGGTGACTCGACCAATCGTCACAGCGGCGGATTGCATCGTCCGAGACCGCCTGCTAGCAGTCTTCTTTCCGCGCGGTAACAGTACTCGGTGTTCGGCAAACAATTTGATAAATAATTAGGAAAAAGGCGAATACTCGTCATTTGGCGAATACCCAATGTGTGAAGCCGCCTTTAGAGTCATTCTCCATCGAGACACGGTAACAGTATGAAGCAAATGACAGGAAATGAATTTTTTGTTGATAGAAATTTAACTATGCCATCTGAGATTTACGACAATTTGATTAAAAGTTGATTTCCCTCGCATATAATGGAGACTTGGCCAAGGAAGTCACAATCAAAGCGCGGAACAATATTCGGCATGTTGAAAGGCTACGACGCAAGTACTAATGGTTCACGCCATTACGGAACACAATTTGGGAATTTGTCTGATCAGGAAACCCTGTCTTTAGTACCTACTTACGCCCGAACAACCGAATGCGGCAAACATTGTATCGCATGATCTTGGAGGAATAGAACTCGCGACAACGAGCGGAAAACTGAATCTATAGGAAGATGGCTGCTGAAAGAATACGATACAGTCGAGAACATACTTTCGGAAGCTGATGCATGTTTTGCAATCTGTAGTGAACAATTTCAACTTGAAAGAGTAAATTACAGAAATGGTAGAGTATGACAACTTCTACAGTTGAGGTGAGCTGGCCACCCAACACTATGCTCTAAAACAGCGTTGGCCACGTCGGGCCATTTGGGAGCACGGTCTCCATGATGTTTACCATAGCTGCGCGGAAGGGGAGCTCAAAAGCCAATGGTAACGTGGGTGCGCCGCAAATAGAGAAACTGTAGTAGTGTGCGGTGCAACCTCATGACCGTACGATAGGCTTGAATGACTGGAATTCTTGGGGGCCCCAGCAACCCTCCAGTGGACGGTGTACAAGGGATCCTGTTGCCTGGGTTTATGATATGGCAATTGCTATTGAAATGTAGAAAAAACGGAGATTTTCCTGCTCATAAATGAATAAAATTGCCGTAACGACTCCGCGAAAATACGAATGACAGTTCCCGAAAATATTTATTAGCTAAGTATTGTTAGTTATAAGTATCGGTTTGTGGAAAACCACAACACTATAATTACGTACGTTTTTAATCAATCTCGTATAGATAATAACACATTTTTCCATTCAGTGTTTTGTGAGAATGTAATTGACAATTGTGCCTCTCAATGTATGTATCTGACTACGTTCTTGAAAGTCCCATTACTTTTATCGATATATGTGTACATAATTTTGAAAAGAACAAAATAAAAAAATTAAACGAACTAATTTAAATAAAAATGTACACAAAATGAGAAATAGAGTACAGTGTAAAAAATAACACAATTTTATTAACATTTTCAAGTAAACAAGTAACTGTAACTAAAAAACTGCTAGCCAGAGTAACTCCGGCAGCGAACATTGGGACTCCACAAGGAACCCAGTCATTCAAGCCTATCCTACGGATACAAACCTGCGCTGCACGCTACTACCTACACACTTACAGTTTTCACTATCCATGGCGCGCCCACGTTACCATTGGCTTTCGAGCTCCCCTTCCGCGCAACTATGGTAAATATCGTGGAGACCGTGCTCCCAAATGGCCTGATGTGGCCAACGCTGCTCTGAAAGTTAGAATCTAACCAAATTGTTCGGAATAGCGTGTAAGTAGCGAAATGCTTTTGTTGAAGATAAATCGTATTTGGCAAAAACGAAAGAACCTCTTGCAAGAAAAGTTTCCTAATAACTAACTACTGTATTAGGGCGGAATTTACTACTGTTGTAGAGAAGTGCGTAAGTAATTTCGGTAACGTTCGAAAAATTATACAAATAAGTAAAGTATGTTCTTTGATTTCATGTTATATTGTCTCAATAATGTTTGCCAATACTCAGTAAAAGTGATGTAATTAAATGTTCATAACATCTCTGTTAGAAATATATTTAGTCACTGATAGCTGGATGGTCCAATCGACATCAAATGCGACACCTAAGTTTAATTTTTCTTTTGTTTCTTCCGTTTCCATTCTGTTACTTCGCTCGCGATCATAGTATGAGAAGCATCGCATCATATGCACTAAAAGTTTTCTTTTCGTCTCATTTATATGTACAATCAGTATATTACATTCTATAGTAAGTACACTCTATATACATAATAAACCAAACAATCTCTTGAATGAGAGAAATAAACTTTGATTTATTTGTAAATACAGAATGACGAAGTGTGTTATTCTAACAGTTTAGAAGATTTCTGTTGAGGGTATTTTATCTAAACGAGGGTGCCAACATTTGCCTAGGACTCAGCCAGTGAGGCGGCCGAGAAACTAAATTTGCCTTAAGCATTGACTTACAGCGCTCTCCTCTTTCCTTACACTCTTAAGTTCAGAATAGAAGGGCTATGTTTCCCCATCAGAAAAATACAATATGTGTGGTTTTTAAAACCGGATACAGACATGTATAATGCAATAAGAACTTTCTGAATGCTGAACAAATGTTTGAAGCACCTAATTAATCAATGAAATCTATGATATGTGGTGAGTTATAACAAACATGTCGAACGACCACGCCATTGCTGTTCGAACAAGTCACACCGAATGATTTCAAGACGTTGAACACTATATGAATACACACACAGATTAGGTAATTGAGTAAAGTGACGAACACGTGTTTATGTACAGAATGCATCTTAATATAAAAGTTAGAAAATGCAAATTTGTTGAAGAAGATAACTATAGCGTGTTAAACTACAGGTGAGCATCCTTTAAAACTACAGGTGAGCAGACCAAAATAAGGGGAAAATTAAGAATGAAGAGAAATTTCAATCTGAGACTTCGTTTCTGAGTTATTAATTGTTGAAAATACGCGTAAAAGGCGTGTGATGCGAGGGACTGAACTACAGCCAGCGCGTGTTAAGGCGGGATTTCTTATCCGCCTCTGGACGTGGTGTCCAGTGCGGGTAGGAAACCCCTTCCTTAACCTTCACTCTGCGTACTAATAGTTTAACGTTAACCGTGTACAGGGGTGTAATTACACTCCACGCGTTTTCAGTCCCAAATGTACAGAAAAAACTGTAGCTGCGTAAGTATTTGTGAAATTTTATTAACTTTCAAGAAGATAAGTGTACAAAAAATTAAACCATTTAATTCTAATGCTTAAGAGAAAAACACTACTGTAGAAAAACATCAATAAACACAGCGGAGAATAGTTCGTAATTAACAAGGAATCTTCAAATATGAAAGTCATAAAGTTATAAGTTAAAAACGAAAGAAAATAAATAAACTCACACTCTATTCTGAATAAAGAAAAGTGTTTCTTATAGTATAGTCATAATTGTGGAATCAGGAACCCCCATCATAAGAGAGGGCACGGAATAATCCATGACCTGGGGAATTGGCGGTAGCCGAGGTGGCTAAGGTAGCTGGCCAGCGTGCAATGAATCTGGAGATCGCAGGTTTTGAGTCCCGTCCGAGGCTTCCCTTTTTTTCGTAATCCCACATAATTTACCCAACACTTACCTCTAATTCAATAAAAAAAAACAATCTTACTTCTTTGAAACGTAAGACCGACTTGAAACTGCATCAAAACATTGTAGAGATAACATAATAAAACGAGAAGAATATTTCGCCAGAGCTGGCGCCCAGCTAGACAAATAGTAATGATTCTACTTTTAGTCGAGCCAGGCACGGCGAGGGCGGTGCTGTAGCCACCTAGAAAGACCACTTACCTCGTAGTCGAAGTGATAACATACAACGCCTCGCGTCAAGGGGATCTTTCTATAATCTGATTTACTAAAGAAGGCGCCTGGGCGGCCCGTGGACTGGCACGCGTGGCTCGAGAGAGACCCAATGTCCGCTCCGTACTTCGTGCGATGTTGTCACGTTGTGTAGCAGATCGGAAGTCTCCTTCTATCTTCAAGCGTAACTGTGTCTCTCTCACTGGCTCGGTAAAACAGATTCTTTCATCTACAAGTTACTCTACGCCAAATCGGTCATATTTTTAGAGACTTTGATCAGAATGCAATATGTATTATGTGAATCACATGAAATTATGAAAAGGATTGAGTCAATGTTTAGCTGGTTTTGAACTTAGTTATAAAATATAGGACATTGAATTGTGTGATTTCTGCATATGTTCGTGAACAGATGCTGTACTTATGAATTTTGATCTCGAAAACTATCAACAGCATTGAGTTAATTTTCTTTTATTTTAATCGAGAAGAATTAATCTTTCAGATGGAAGTTTTGAAATTGTAAAACTATTTGAAGAAATATGGGAATATATGAAGAAATACTTTTTTACATTTGGAAACAAGCGACCTTTGACGAGAAATTTGCAAAATAAAACTTTGGTCATAATTTTCAAAATGACAAAATTAATTTTTCAATCTAAAAAAATATTATTAGTATAGGCCGCACATTCTAGATTAAAATGAAAAAAGAATGAATTCAATACGATAAAGAGTTTCAGAGATAAAGATTCATAAGCACAGCTCGGATTCAGGAAAATAGGGAAAAATTATACAAATTATACCAACAAAGTGACGAAACCCTCTCTTAATAGTTTAGTTTGAACAAAATCCCTGACATCGAATGCAAAAAGTGATTGATTTGGCGTGGAATTACCCTAAATAGAATAAGAATTCAATGAGCCTGTATTCCTCCACTTGTCCGCCATTCATTCTGCATGCCACGTGCCGTCCGAAATCGCCAATAAGATTCGACATTCTGTCAAATCTCTATGGGAAGGACATTGGCCTCGCTCTCTCAAAGAGGATAGCGATATACACCCGACAAAGCCAACGATTACTCTAGGCCCACAGCTAAGTAGTCGAAAGTCACTGGCCAGAGCGTAGGGAGCCGCGTAGGAGAAGCACCAATCACGAACCTGGAGTAGCGGCAACACCTCAAGTTCTGGCCCAGGCCCCAAGGCACATTCTTTACTAAATTCGACTATAGGTGGCTACGGCACTGCCCTCGCTGTACCTGACCTGGGGGTGTGTTTCAATTCACGCATTATGCGCATAGACTGCAGAGAAAACCGTTCCGTTTCAGTCTATGGCCGGTATTCATAGTCGCTACTTATTCTAAAGCAAATGCTTAATCATGCGGCATCCTCTACTAACCTAGTAGCTAGTAAAGGATGCCGAATGCTTAAGCATTTGCTTAACAATAAGTAGCGACTATGAATATCGGCCTATGCGCATAATGCGTGCATTGAAACACAGCCCTGGCTAACACGTCCCGGCAGCAGTCTACTTGTAAGTCTCCGCGTCAAACGCTTCCTGCACGTATGTTCAATAATTAATAACTCGGAAATGAAGCCCCCAACGCAATTTCGTCATTCTTGATTTTCGTTTTATTTTCGCATACAAAATAACACCTTAAAATGTTTGACACTTGTTGCCGACCCTGTATGGGTTTACCTTTACTTCACCGACAATCATTTCATCGACGATCATTTCACCGACACGATTTCATAGACACCGTATTTCGCCGCCAGTATTTACTCACCGACATGTTTAGATCACCAACAATCATTTCACCGACAATCATTTCATCGACAGTCATTTCACCGATCAGGGCCGTCGTAATAAATTTGCAGTTTCTTCCCAATCGGTGCAAGGCGGTACATCCTATAGATTTAACGGTTGTCGTGAAACAAAAATTTCAACATACTCCATTCTTAAGCGCCCTTGAATCACCGGCGGCTCTTTCTTCTTTTCTTCCGACGGCCCGGGTCGGTGAAATGACTGTCGGTGAAATGATTGTCGGTGATCTAAACGTGTCGGTAAGTAAATACTGTCGGTGAAATATGCTATCGATGAAATCGTGTAGGTGTAATGATTATCGATGAAATGATTGTCGGTGAAGTAAAGGTAACCCCCCTATGTAACGTAAATGATAGTAATACTTTCCCTAATATAAATGAAATACTTAATATTTCGCAAAATATGCCTGTAGTTGGTACCTATTGATTATTATAATCAGGATATGAATATTCTTATTATTTACTATATATATAACACAGTAGAAATGCTACATAGGAAAGAATAGATCTTGCAGATGCAAATTTGCTGTAATTTGAAAAAGAACTGTGTAAAAGTTACTATGTAAGAGTAATAAATGGTGCAATAGAAGTGTTAAAAGTATAGAATTCTACGTAATGCATGCTATTAATATGTTAAGGGTTAAGAAATCTGTAAATTCTAATAAATATGAGATCACATGCTGCAGAGATCAAGATTACTTTTTATCCCTAAATATATCCCTAAATTATCTTGTACAGAGTATGAAAAAAGGAGTTTAAAACTTTAGAAATATATAGTATCCATTAAAAGGAGTCTGACTTTATATTACGTAATAAATATAAATGTGCAAATCATCTATGCCATTCAATTCAGGCTCGTGCGTAGTAGTATTATAATCTTATGAAGTTTGTGTAAAGTATTTATTATTGTTATCACTATTCGTGCTGCGATTATATTTATATCAAGTGTCATATGTATATACGAATATTAGTTGATTCTATCACTAGAACCGTGAATGTTCAGTATCAGCCAAGGAGTTCAGTGGGGGGAAGACTTCCCCTCACTGGCGAGGCAACTGGAGGAAATACTTCTAAGTTGATTCGTTCTTCGACTCAAGAGTAGTACTACAATTATGAAACTGTATTTTGTTAAACGTTTATTCATGTAGTTTCATGAACATTTTATTATACAAAGTATCCGTTATTTGGCGATACCACAAGGGTAGAAGTGATTCTTTATGCAAAAGTAAATAAAAAAGGTAGAATAAAATTTTGTAAATAAGCTTCAGTATTTGTAAAAACCTACTCCGAAAGTGCAATAAGTACAGATTAGTGCAGTAAATTTAGTTACAGCTGGTAACTCATGTATTTATGCTGGATATTCCAACGCAATGGGACGAGTAAAAAAATAACAATTCCTCATACAAAAAGAAAAACTCCTTTGTTATTTTATAATTTGAAGCTTCGTTTACAAAATTTAAACTATTAAAAATTAGGGGTTCAATTTCCGAGACGCGCTGTGTTTTAGGCGACTGAACGCGTTGTAACATAAGTATACGCGCACTCACACACGAGACCCACGCGCATCTGTATGTTCACATACAATCAGTTAAAGCATTACCAATAAGTGAACCAATTTCATAAGCACATTTTCGCATCATTTACCCAAGTCTTACTTGACAGCAACTATATCGCCAATAACGGGTTAGATATACTGTATAATCGTTCTCAGGTATTCGATGGTTTATAAGAATATGGCGTCTACCACAAATGACATTCTCTCGCAATTTTTCTACTGTATAACAGCTAATACATTTTTACCAATTATTTTTCTCACTATAATATGTGAAGAATTTTATAATCATTTTTGGGTCCTAATGACACTGAAGCATGTTATAGAAACTTGATATCACCATGGCAAGCACGAGATAATAGCCTTATTGAATTACTGCAGAACAGGACCGGCCAACTCGTGGCTCCAGGTGCCACGCCTCCGAGAGCCGCGGTTAGTGGTGGGACAATCCGTAAGTGCATTGCCCGGAGAATTCCCTACAGTGCGAACAAGTGTCGCCGCGTCGTTAAAGGTATTAATAGACCGGTTCACAATCGCCGGATACATGTATCCAGCGAGTTCCCAACATCTCTGTGGGATGCCGCAATTCCTGCCTTGCACCAAACGGTCTTCTAGAAATCGTTTCATTCGGGCAAGAACATCGTGCATAGTACGATTGTCACCTGGTCATTATCTGGTCATTACTGGTTGATATTATTACCAAATTAATATGCATGTTGATTTTTCCAAGTCGCCAAGAAACACATAGTCTGTTTCCACAGACTTAGTGATGTTTCCCATATTTCCCATCTGAAACGGGAAGCATGGCCCAAGCAACATCCTTTCATATTATGCTGCTAGACACTCGGGCAATGTTGCTGTCACCATCAACTTGTACCCAGTTCTTTGGGTACAAGAGAGCAACTTGTATCAGAGCGATTGTTGCCCAGTCTGTACGAGATTTAATATAAATATACCGTTATCGCTATAATCTGTTCCCCCTCTATTACTCCCTACTATGTCACTGAATTCCCTATGCGGCCATTTTTCCCTACTCCTGGGCCCCAAGAGTGTCAGTTATTTGAACCTACAAGTACGAGCCTGCACGCAGATTACTACAGTTTTCCCCACCCTGTTGTCTGCCCGCGATATCGTCGGCTCCAGTGGCGGATTTAAGAAAAACAGCCCAGATGGTAAACGTTCTGAGGGGCCCATTTTTTCTGGAAAATGAAGAGGTAGTTTACTAAAAACGGGCTAAGTGTAGTAGTACAGAAAAAAATATAGTATTTGATTAAAATCATCATTTTTTAAGCTAGGGCCCTAGGGGGTCTTCTGGGCAGGGGCCCATTCTTTCGGGAAAATGAAGAGGTAGTTTACTAAAAACGAGCCAAGTGTAGTAATACGAAAAAAAAATGTTTAGTCAGGGGGCCTTGAGGGGACCTGGGCGGCAACTGCTCATCAGCTGTGTTGTTAAATCCGCCACTGGTCGGCTCTGCGCAAAGTTGTCAGGAATTTTCCTACCATTTTGGAGGGGGAACACCTATAGCAGTGGCGGTATATGCGTGCGTGATGACGCCATGATACACATACACCGCTACGGCTGTAAGTGTCCCCTCTCACTACGGTAGATCTATCGACTAGCTAGTTGGGCCTGCTGTAGAGTAATGTATTAAAAAGGTTAATAAATTGAATCCAAATAGAAGATGTAAAATATAGTAGAATCTATAAACAAATATTCGCTGATACAATACACAATTTTGTTGAAAGAATATTTTTTACTTCCTATAATATTAATTGGAACTATAAAATATTTTCTTTTCTTATAATTTATTTTGGTATGATATGAACCAAAATAACTCGTTTCTCACATTCTTATCGAATTCTATGGTATTATAAAATTACAAATCATTATCATCATATCATAAATGTGAATTTTTACATTGGGTATTAACGCAAGAATCAACTGCTAGCTGTTCCTCGGATAAAATGGAAAAAATGTATGTTCTTATGTACCTTTCGACGTTCAATTGAATGATGTAAAAATCATTTTAGAATCAAAATTATCCATTATTTTGAAAACAAATTTTTAGGAAAAAAAATGATCGGATTACAAAATCAATAAATTCGGGTGAAAGAATTTTTAACCCGACAAATTAATTCTTGTTGAAGTTTTTAAGCCTTTTAAAAAATGATTTTTTTTTCAAGATACGATAACACTTCTCGACAGCTGCTCTCTTATGCTTTTGTACACAATGCATTTTGTACGAAGTGTTGTTGAAGTTTTTAAGCCTTTTAAAAAATGATTTTTTTTCAAGATACGATAACACTTCTCGACAGCTGCTCTCTTATGCTTTTGTACACAATTCATTTATGTTCACCGCAATGTAGTCATAACTTTTGACTAGAAATACATAAAAAGTAGTTAATATTTATTAATTAGTTGGTGTATGGTCACCATGGTAACAGCCGAGCGCATAAACCGTTTATCTGAAACGAAGCACTTTGCGGTCTTTAATAGCATCTATCCTATAGAGACAGCTTCAAAGACACCAGACTGATCTTTGTTGGACTTTTAAAAACGTGACCTTCAGGCAATATTTGAAAAACAAGAATTTGTTTATAACTTTCATGTTGCAAAAATGAGTTTTGGACCGAAAGTAAATTTTTTCGAGAACGGCAATCCTTTCTGATTAAAATGAAAATAAAACCAACGCAGCGTGACTTATAGTTCCAAAGACAACAATTCATTTATAGATCCCCTTCTGGTGAAAATGGACAAAAATTATAAACTTTGACGACCTGTAATTTTTAAAAAAAATTCAAGACCTGCAAAAGATGACTTGTTTCGCGGCGACTGTTATTTGTTACCTAACAGCCTCTACAGTGAACCTCTTTTTGTGTAAAGTGTAAATCCTGTTCTCTCAGAAACTGCACGTACAGTTTGTATTATTTCTCTAGGTCGTTCATATTTCGCTGACTGTCTTCTCTTCATATATGGACTGTTATTTCCTTCATATATGGACTGTTATTTGGCCTTCGCTTTTGCCAAATCGTCAATGATTTTGTATTTGTCATTTTAATTTACAGTGAATATAACAAAGGACACACGGAAGCGATTATGAATTCATTCCCAGACACTAAAATGATAAATTCGAAATTAGTCACAGTGGGGCGAAAGTGAAGCCAAAAAATGACAAAGTAACTTTCACAAATGATTTTTTCTCATTTTCCTTAAAATTTTTTATGTCAGCGACCCTAATTTAATAGCGAATTCGGTATCCTTGCACTGACTCTGTGCTGATATAGGCGAAGATAGCTCCATAAGAATCAACCAATCAATGTCATATACGATCATTTCTGGCACCAGCACAGAGTCAGTGAAAGGATACTAAAATCGCTATAAGTAATAAAATACATATAGAAGTACAGAGGAGTATATTTTTTATGAGTATGTATCTTGAAAAAAATCCAAATTCATTTTGCGATGAAGCTTAATAACTGCAACCAAAATGAAGCTTCCGGGCCAAAAATTTTCTTATCTACTGTTTGGAAGTATCGAACAAGTGAGGGTATTGATTTTACCACCGATAGTAGTCACTGATAGTTTTTCGTGCGCTTGGTTTATCTTATAGTTCATCAGAACTCAGGACGATCGTATTTTTAACTTTAAAGTTTTACTTACGCTACAGAAATTTGTCAATCTTCTCAAATTAAACTGAATATGCTTATCGTTACAAATGGTGCATTAAATTGTATAATTTCTAACTACCGATATTCTAATTGCGACTCAAAATTAATCAGATTTATTATATATCACATTCTAACAAAAAATGTCCTACAATACGTATTTAATATTGAAATTACAACAGTCATGAAAATCAAATAGATATTTTATTCCTCGCATTTGCCATAAAATTTTCTTCACTATATCAATATACCATAACACTGGCTAATATGCAATAAAAAACAAGTTCACAAGGGAACATCACGAAGTGACAATCATCGTTTTTGATGTTAGTAGAATATTAGTTACGATATTACGATATTAGTAGAAAGTAGTTCTTATAGAAATATTTGACACTGTGACAGCACGCTTATGGTAACCCGCTGGCGACCAAAAGAAATCGGTGGCAATAATAATTGTATGACAGTCCGCAACTTGAATAAAGTATTTTAATAAAAATCTCGTCATGTTATTCAGTCATCAAAACATGTTTTTTTAGCTGCCATCATCCATGTTAAAGATGTGAAAGCAGCCTTCAAAGTTGGGTATGAGAAAACTATTTAGTCGAATACCCCGAAAACTATTAGAGGTGAAAAAACGATTTGAATGTCAACATTGTGTATTTTTCTATAAGCAATCCACTTACGCAATCAGATTTCCAAATAATCGATTTGTTTAAATAATATATGAAATAGTAACACTTTCTTGTTAATTTTTCTGTTCAAATGTTAATCCGTTTTCCTGTAAATTTATGCCTGAAAAATATATACCTAAATATAAAATATGGATAAACTGGAGTTTTGATTTTCGTATTGTAAAAAAAATGATTATATTTGAAATTTGATATTTTGATTGAATTTTGTATTCGACATCTCACAAAAGTAAATTTCAAATATAATCACTTTTTTGATATGCAAAAATCAAAATTAGAAATTATTCATATCTTGTATTTAAGTCTATAGTTTTCACGCATACATTTATAGGAAAATGGATTAACATTTGATGAGAAGAATTAACAGAAAATGTGTTATTTATTATAATTTTTCGGAAATGTGGTTACGTAGGTGGATACATTATAAAAAAATACACAACTTTTCCATTCAAACCATTTTTCTATCTCCAAGAGTCGAAATATTCGTCTACATAGTTTTCTCACCCTCAACTTCGAGGGCTGTTTTCACCCTTTTCACATGGATTATGGCAGCTGAAAAAATACGTGTCACATATTTCTGGCAGAACCACTTTCTACCAAAGTCGCATCAAAATCGGTAATTGTCACTTCGGGATGTTCCTGTATGTCCATATTAGAAGGAAACTGTGCATTTAGTGCAAACAGTACGATGTTTGAAACATTACTACATAATTATGCTTGTATTAAAGGTCAAATGAGTATTGGTTCATAGAAAACAATGAATTTAGTTAGTTTTAAACATACACATCCGGTAACATCGAACAGTCTCTTTGCACAAAAATAATAGTGATAAGTACTTTATATTTGTTTTGTTATAAAGAAAATGTAGTTAATAAATAATGACTCCAAAATATTTTACAATGTTCCCGATGGCGATATTACCAAATCAATGTCATTTTCTATTTTGTAAACTTATTTATTTTTTTAAAATATTAGTAAAAGCAAAGCTTGTTTCTGTTGAAAAATGATTATCAACATCGTTGCAATTTTTCCTTTAACGAAGCTAAATCTTCGAAGGCTTTAAGAATTCTCGCTTAAATGGCTTTAAGAAAATCATCACTTCTTTTTATATTATATTTGTAATATATTCAATTGAAACTACCCGTCAAAGAAGTAATCATGTAAATATGAAATGACTTGTTGGCTACTTTTAGCAATATATAAAATGTTGCAGTGTTACAACGTCGCAATAGCATATAGTGCATTATTATACTGTGTGCAAGTATAATTATTATTTAGCCTCGGTAACTGCCATAAAGCTTGCTTGATAAAAAAATTATTCCTCTTACCTTAAATCTATAAGGGGCAGAAAATCGACATCTATTAGTGGTCTCAGGCTTGGTAGACTATACGTAGCTATGTGCCCATTTGAAACGTAGCATACGAGACAAACATTATCTAAAGAAAAATAACAATATTGTTTAACTTTTATATTAATTCTAATAATTCGTTTGCAAAACATATTGTATTGTATTATTTTTGTCTATAAAATACGAAATTACATGTGAGATAAACTAACTGTTTGACTGGCACGGACATGTTTTCCCGTCCAAGTGATTCCCATAGGACTGTTTGAGTACTGGAAGAGAACATGTTGAGCTTGATTTGGTTCGAATATCCAAACCAAGTCAAGTGCTTAAAAATCATCCAGTTTTACTCCCCTCAAATTTCAAGCTGTTCGAATGTTTCGAAAAGTCCTAAATATTATCCGCTGCCTGCCATTGGCACGTTTTCACACCGCGATGCTGCCACAGAGGCAGACAAAGAATTAACTTCAATAATATTGCACATTTTTCTTGCTGACGATGAGTGCCATTTGAGACCACTACTAAAATTACAATCGAGACTTTGCCATGTTTAATTAGGGTAAATTTGTAGGCAAAATTGATACTCTTTTGAAGATATAAAAATGGAAACTATGTTAGCCGCAACTTGTAGTGTTAATTCTAGGATTATGGAAGCTCTCCTAGAATTAAAACAGTAATAATAATAAATTACTGTGCACAGTTAACGCGGTCATAAATAGAACTGAACATATTTCTCCAATATCGGAATATTCAACATTTGGGGAACAAAGTCGAACTTTCTCTTTATTCAGCTCAGAAGATACAAAAAAAAAAATTGGAATATATATGACTTACAAGGGAAGATCGTTGAGTAACACATGCCGATTTCGATGAAACTTTGCTCGATCGTTTGTTGGACCAACCTAAGAACTTTACCGTATTCGGTTGGTTCTACTTTTGCACTTTCAAAAGGGCGAAAACACCCCTTTTAGCCGAGTCGCCCCCTTTACTTATGCGCTTCTAACTCGTAAATTACAAAAATATTAAAAAAACATTAAAATACATTTTATATCGTTTCTGAAGGTCTACATATGTATATCAGTCGAAAATTCTTTCCAACGTAGGTACCAAGTAATTTACGCGTTATAAGCTCATAAGTAAAGGGGACGATTCGGATAAAAGGAGTGGTTTCCCTCCCTTAAGCCGGATCCAGACTTGAATGAGTATACGCTAAGCAAGGCTGAACGCGCACGAATATTCTGATGTGGACGGGAGAAACGGTAGCCAGGGCCGCATGCTTCTACGTCAGAAAGGGTGAACGTGGACGTACATGCTAGTGTGGACGTCATTCGTGGTGACTCGACGCATGCGGCCCAACTCACGAATGCCGACGAAGACATATGGCCTGAGACGACCGTTGTCGGTTTTCTTAAATGAGATACTTTTCTGAAATCCTCGGTGTCTGAGATTTTCATGACACTATTGAAATATATTGTAGCCCATATGAAATTAGAGAGGGCTAAATCCTCATTTTTCCAGATTCGAAATTGTTTAAAAAATACAAATTATCAATGGTACCTGCTTTCGATGATTTTTACGAAACGGTTTCAAAAATGAATTTGAATGGCCTAAATTATTGAAGGCATGAACTTGCGTCTTTTTTTTAATCATGTTGTGTGAATGAATTTAATCCATTGCTAATATCATCATAAACAGTTAATGAAAAATAAAAAAATTACATTTTTAACAATATAATGCATTTATCATATGATAGACTTTGAAGCTCTATTTTAATGAATAATTTGTCTTTCTTTTCTTCATTACACCCTGTATTGTTCTCAATTCATACAACCTGACCGACTCGCTGTTGTATTAAAAAATCACACGAGATTACTCGCGGGGAACGGCAATACGCTTCGTGGAGGGACGCAGGAAGAAAAGGGGTAGTTCGCTGATGGCGCGTGGTTCCGCCTGGCATAGTCCTTTCTTCAAATTAACACAAATCCCTTATCTCTCGAGTATAAACGCGCGCTTTAATTTCAATACCTTCGAGGCCATCTTTACGACTGCGAAGTGGACTAAGCTAAGCACAGAAGTTGGTGACCAAAGATACATGGCACTTTCGACCCCTCCACATGCGTCATTCGTGCGCGTTCAAGCCTTGCTCAGCGTATACGCATTCAGGTCTGGATTCGGCTTTAAAGGACAAAAGTAGCACCAACAGAATACGTCAAAGTTCTTAGGTTGCCTCAATAAACGATCGAGCGAAGTTGCATAAAAATTGGCGTGTCACTCGCCGATCTACCCTTGTTAGGCTGAAAAGTCGTGTTGGGGGGGGGATACTTATTATTTCAAACAGGGAAAAATGACATTCGGCTTAAAAGTATACGCCCTGGCCGTCATTTTCTTCGCAATACGTTGAGTGGCACTCAGATTTGCATCCTGTGTACGGTTTTGGCGCGTTTTCACGTCCATAATTTCTAAAAAGCATCGAAAGTATTGTGCGAGTGTTCCCAGTGCTTGCTCAGAGCATGTTAGGCAAAACTTTCTGGAGAAAAGCGATCGCTCGTAAAGACCTGACCGACTTGAAGAGGCATTTCTCAAAACCGTGCGCCACATAAAGTGTTAAGCTTGAAGTGTCATTTTGATCGTTTTGTTGCCAGTCAAAGAGTTAATAAAAACTTAGTCAATACATTTTTCGGAAACTATTAACGAAAATCTATTGTTGTAATTGACATTTAATTAACTCTTTGTATACGGAATAAAATTATGGTAAAAGTTATGTTGCAAGAAAAAATATGAGCATAAACAAGAAGTAAAAATATAATATACCTTTTATGGTCGTAATCTCTGCCTTAATTACAATATTAGTTTCAGCCAGTTGTTGTCTGTATAAACAGTTTTGTGATGGTAACGCTAAAACTCTTGCTTGTTTCTCAGATGCTAATACAACAAATTGACGATCCTCGAAGCCGTCACCAGTACTTATTTGCGTGTTCATCGACGGAGATGTCCGACTATTTGTACATTTACCCTGGCTCCCTTTAAAAAGAAACAATAAACATTGTGAGTTCATCATATGAAAAAATAGTGTTATAAATCATGCGAAATACACTACGCTCTCGTTATAAGCCCGTTCCTACCATGCGTTGTATGCCCGGCAACAATCCCCACCATTTCTTGGAATCCTTCGAACGAGAGTGAGAGAATCCGAGAACGAGCGAGAGGCTCTTTTGTTTCCTCTCGCTCGCTCTTGGGTTTTCTCACTCACGCCATTCGAATAGTGTCCACAATGCGCCGTACGCCCGCTGCCAGCCTCGTTTGTCAGGCTTATAACGAATGCACAGTGTATATTTTTTAACGTTATCTTCTTAAATAAAATTTTTAATTATTTCAGTTCACTACCGTGTTTTGGAATTCTTCCTATTTGTTTGAATTGAATTTGGAACGATTACTAGGTAGCATGAATACACAAGGAGATTCGAATATTATAATCAGTTAAAATATTATCGTGAATTATCTTTTTCAAATAATGAATTCTATGAATACATATGTATTGAGCTTGGTAATTATTTACTTTAGCGATTTCTCACCGATTTTGATGAAATTTGGATACGTTGTAAAACTCCACATTTAGAACAACTTTTTCTTATACATGTTACCGCCGCTCAACCCTAGTTTCTGAGATATTTACGAAAAACTTCTGTTGATTTATTCCGACACAACGCATTCCACTTTCCAACTTGTCCCGGATATTAGTATAGGTTGGGGTTAGATTAGTGCCGGGACGCGTAAAGCGTGATAGCAACTCGATGTACATTTGGAGATTTCAACCAGAAACTTGCGGATGCCCGTCAACTCCGACTCTGTTCGGCGGCGCCGATGCCGCCGGATATTAGGATGCCTCTGGTTCTAAAACATAATTGTTTTGCTAGGAAGAGGGTGCTTTCGAGAGCACCCATTGCATGTGTGCTTTACGCGCCCGCGAGCGGGCGCGCGCCCCCCGCACTTGTGGTGAACGTGATAAGCTCGTTGATGTATGGGAGAGCGACACTGAGAGCTTATGCCTTTTTAGAAACACGAGGATGAATAAAAAGATGGCTGCTGGTATAAGGACACTTTTATTGCGCACTCCTTGGACATTTGAGGCCTTCTGCCGTTTTCTTTCCATGCCCACAAGTTCTTCTACTTACAATTAAGTCTTACCAACTACTTATACTAAAATTCTTAATCTAGTGACTAGTACCTAGGAACTTGTTATACTAACTTAACCTAACTAAAACTAGTGGGCGCGTCGAGCGTTTCCGACGCTGGTCGCCACAGTACTCTCCCCCGAGTGGGTTAATGTATCTTAACTCACGAATCTCAGTCTTTTGTTTGTGTAAGTCTTTGGAGTATCTTTGGCTACGTTATTCTGGGTGGCTTCGACGAAAGCCGGTTTTAACCTCTCCACAGAGATGTTGACCTCTCTACCTTTATAATTAATTTTAAAAATGTGGTCTGTAATGCGTTCCAGTACCTCGAACGGACCTTCGTATGGCGCCTCAAGTGTTTTTTTAACAGCGTCGATTCGAACAAATACATGAGAACATGTGTACAGTGTCTTATGTGTGAATGTTTTTGGAGTACTATGGTGTGCCGGTGAGCTAGGCTTTACTTGTCTTATGTGTTGTGACGTAGCGTCCCAGCGCGAGGAATCGAGCGCGCAGCGGTGCGACCAGGAGTGAGCGAGAAGGCAAGCACCCGGGCGACCACGACCGAGCATCGCCGAACCGCCCCGAATCACGCCGGTCTCGCGACGCGTCAGACGGATGACGCTCACTCCCCACTGCGCCGCTAGATCGCGTCGATTTCTCGCAGCTGAGGATTTCCAAGAATCGGGACATAAGCCCCGGCGTCACGAAGCCAGGACAGTTCGAGTGGGGCTACGGATCCCCACTACCAGCCTGCCTGCCTGGATGTTGCCCGGTGCACGCAAACTGGAGAAATCCGCCGTACCGTCGATCGAGCGATCGCACTCCCTCCTCTACCGTTCCGAGACAGAGACGCCTGGAAGTTGCCCGGTCTCTTTCCTCTACCGTTCCGAAACAGAAACGCCCGGAAGTTGCCCGGTCTCTTTCCTCTACCGTTCCGAAACAGAGACGCCTGGAAGTTGCCCGGTCTCTTTCCTCTACCGTTCCGAAACAGAGACGCCCGGACGTTGCCCGGTCTCTTTCTTCTACCGTTCCGAAACAGAGACGCCCGGACGTTACCCGGTCTCTTTCCTCTACCGTTCCGAGACAGAGACGCCTGGAAGCTGCCCGGTCTCTTTCCTCTACCGTTCCGAAACAGAGACGCCTGGACGTTGCCCGGTCTCTTTCCTCCACCGCTCGGAACCGAGACGCCCGGACGCTGTCCGGCCTCCACCGCTTCGCGAAGCGACACTTGGCGTACCGCGAGCCGAACCGCGACGACCCCCCTCTCACAAAATTGTAGAGCACGCGTGTAAATAGTGTAAATAGGCAGTCGGAAATAAAGGAAGCGATTCATAACGAAAGGAGTTCATCAAACCCTGGCATCTCGACTGAGTACCTCCTCCTAAATCCTTCTTCCGGAGTGACGACGGTCACAGTGTTGTCGGTACTTTTCCAAAAATATCTGCGGGTCGATTTCTTCGTCCGCACTGATGAAAAATTCTCCAGGTAACTTAATGGCAGCGCTGTACAACATTTCAGCGGCAGATGCTTTTATGTCTTCCTTGTAACTGGCTCGGAGTCCCAGCAACACAGTTGGAAGGATTTCAACCCAATTTTTGTTTTCGTGGCACATTATGGCTGATTTTAAAGACCTATGCCACCTCTCGATCATGCCATTTGATTGAGGGTGGTATGTTGTTGATCGCATTTTGTTACAACTTATTAACTTTGTCAATGCCTGGAATAACAGCGATTCAAACTGTGTGCCTTGGTCTGTTGTTATTGTTGCTGTGGCTCCGTACCTCGCAATCCAATTTGTGTACAAAGTTGTTGCCACTTGGTCTGCGGAACAGTCTGTAAGCGGCACTGCCTCCGGCCACCTGGAGAACCTGTCTATAATGGTTAAACAATATCTGTAATTATTAATTATCGGCAATGGCCCAACTAGATCCATATGTATGTGCTCGAATCGACCCCTTGGTACCTCTATTTTTTCAGGTGCCAGCTTACTGTGACGATGAACCTTACTTAATTGACATGGAATGCATGTGCGAGACCACTCGGCTATATCTCTGTTCATCAATGGCCAGACGAAATTGTTTCCTATTAATTTCCTAGTTATTCTCCCACTAGGATGCGACAAGTTATGTGCATTGTTAAAAATTTTTCTTCTAAAATTCTGTGGTACGTAAGGCCTGATGTTATTTTTAATGATGTCTCCATACAAGTATTTGTCTGAACTGTCCAAAAATATTCTCTGTAAGTTCCACTTGTTGGAATTTTCTGATAAAGTCTTTGCCAGTTCTTGGTCTTTTGCTTGTGCCTGCATTAATTCTTCTGTCGAAACAATGACAGGCATTTCTATGGTCTGCAGTCTGGAAAATGCATCAGCCACCACGTTCTCTTCACCGTCCACGTGGACCATTTTGGTGGTGAACTGGCTGATGTAATCCAGCTGCCTGGCCTGTCGTGGGCTGGCCTTGTCGGCTCTTTGTTGAAATGCATATATCAACGGTTTATGATCCGTTTGTATGTGCAATTTCCTGCCCTCCACAAAATGCCGGAAAAATCTAAGGCTCTTGTATATGGCCAACAACTCCCTATCCTATACGCTATAATTCGTCTGGGCTTTTTCTAACTTTCTTGAGAAAAAACCGAGTGGCTCCCACGCGCCTTGGTTGAACTGCTCTAACACTGCTCCGATGGCCACATCTGACGCATCTGTGCGCAATGCCAACGGCGCGTTCTCTTTAGGGTGACACAGCAGTGAAGCTGCTGCTATTTGTTTTTTTGTTACCTCGAATGCCTTTTCCGATTCATCGTCCCAGCTCACCGGTCTCCTGTCTTTCTTTTTGGCCCCCTTTGAGGCGCTCATGTAAAGGGGCCAACCAGTCCGCTGCTCGGTGGAGGAACCTGCGATAGAATCCGACAACCCCCAGAAACCGCCGCAATTCGTCTATTGTTTTCGGTTTTGGGTATTCCTGAATCGCTTTGACCCGCTCGTCCAATGGAGCGATTCCCTTATCACTAACCTTATAACCTAAATACTGGACCGAATTTTGTCCGAACACGCACTTAGCTACGTTAATTGTAAGACCGTTGTCCTTTAGCTTACTAAACAACGTACGCAAATGTTTCTCGTGTGTCTCCACATCCGGAGATGCCACTATTATATCGTCCACGTAACAATGACAGAAATCTAAACCTCGAAATATAGAATCCACGAGTCTCTGAAACGTTTGGGCAGCGCTGCTCAGACCGAACGGCATGACCAAGAATTCAAATAAACCAAACGGTGTTATCACTGCCGTCTTTTGTATATCTTCGGGCGCCACCGGTACGTGGTAATATGCCCTGGTTAAGTCTATTACCGAAAATATTTTGCACCCGTGGAATTGGTGTGCCACATCGTGGATATGTGATAATGGATACTTGTCCGTTTCGGTCACGCCATTCAGCCTGCGATAATCTCCACATGGTCTCGATCCGCCCAATTTCTTTTGGACCATGTGTAGAGGGCTAGCCCATGGACTCTTAGACGGGCGGCAAATATTGTCCTTGAGCATTTGCTCAAACTTCGCCCGTGCTGCTTTTAATCTTTCCGGGGACAGACGTCTCGCCCACTCCGCAATTGGGGCTCCTCGCGTAACTATATGGTGAAAGACGTTGTGTTTATGATTTCCCCTGACGGCCGGCATCGTTATTTCCACGAATTCTTTTAATAAATTGGTAAATGGGCCATTTTGGTCTATTGTCGAAACTGACGGAATGTTACTTTTGACTATGGTGGCGTTTCTGAACATGTTGGTGCTTCCATCCAACAATCTTCTCTCGCGCAAGTTTACTAATAAGTTGTAGAAATGGAGAAAATCTGCTCCTATTATGGGTTTCGCTACATCTGCCACCGTGAACCGCCAGGAGAAATCGCGGCGAAGCCCTAGATTTAACGACAATAATTTTTCGCCGTACGTGTCTATCACTGCCCCATTCGCGGCGTAAAGCTTAAAAACACCGGCCTCCCGGCCCTTACCTCCAAAGCCCTTCGGAATGACCAAGACATCCGCGCCCGTGTCTATCAGGAACTGGATGCGCGTGGCGGGGTCCGTTATGACGAGGCGATGCTTCTTCTGGCCGTCTCCAACTGCCCCGAGTTGAGACGCCCCGTCTAGTTTTCCTGGCGCTGTTTATCGGGACCGGTCCAGGAACACGGCTTCCGACATTTCCAAGACTCCTCCTTGAATCTGCCGTGGTAATAGCAGAGGCCCTTGCTGTCGGCTGTTGCTTCTTTGGACCTTGAACCGCTTCTCCGCCTATAATTCTGCTGCCTGCTGTTGCTGTTGTTGCGGCCACGTTTTGGTAACCGGGACTCCAGTCTGGATAGCCTCTTCGTAATGGCTGCCAGGTCGCCATTTTGGGATTTTTGCTTGGCGGCATCGTCTTTCGGGTCCCACGTGGCGTGGGCAGCATTTGAAATGGCGGCTACCTCTGTTACCTCCGAACGTTCTGCTATTTTGTCAGCGAGTTTCGCTAATTTTTCGACGTCGGCATCGTCGATAATGGCCAATACTTCTTGAAGTCTTGTCGGGAGCTTCTGTATCCATAGCGTGCGAAGTGCGTTTTTCCCGAAATCCTTTCCGGCCAATTGCGACATTTCCCTTAACAACTCGGAAGGCTTTTTATTCCCGAGTTCAATGCCGGTGAGTTTTCTCAGGTTTTCCTCATCCGATTTCTCAAGTCTATCGATTAGCGCTTGTTTGATGTCGTTGTATGTGGATTTGTCCTCCGGGGCCTCAATCACGTCCAAGACGATTTTCATCGTCGCTTGATCAAGATTTCGAACGACCGCGGCACTTTTCACCGCGTCTGACTTAACAGTGTATGCTGCGAATTCTCTCTCCAGCATCGTGAACCAGAGTCGCGGTTCTTCCCTCCAGAACGCTGGAAGCTTCACGTTGCGGAATTCGTGGGCCTGGATTTCTTGCCTGGCGCTTGCCTGGCCCTCGTTCGTCGTCTCGTTGAGGGACATTTTTTTTTCGTCTTTAAAACTTCTTCTTTACCCTTTCCGAATCGGGTTTTCGGCACCAATGTGGTGAACGTGATAAGCTCGTTGATGTATGGGAGAGCGACACCGAGAGCTTATGCCTTTTTAGAAACACGAGGATGAATAAAAAGATGGCTGCTGGTATAAGGACACTTTTATTGCGCACTCCTTGGACGTTTGAGGCCTTCTGCCGTTTTCTTTCCATGCCCACAAGTTCTTCTACTTACAATTAAGTCTTACCAACTACTTATACTAAAATTCTTAATCTAGTGACTAGTACCTAGGAACTTGTTATACTAACTTAACCTAACTAAAACTAGTGGGCGCGTCGAGCGTTTCCGACGCTGGTCGCCACACACTAATCTTGCCCCGACCAATAATAATACCCGAGACAAGTTGAAAAGTAGAATGCGTTGTGTCGGAATAAGTCAACCGAAGTTTTTCGCAAATATCTCGTAAACAAACCCAACACTAACCTAAATTATAACAGCAAAGCAAGAAATTTAAAAAATGTTTTTGCGAATATCTCGGAAACTAAGACCGAGCAGCGGTAACATGTATTAGAAAAAGTTGCTCAGAATTTGGAGTTCCACAACATATCCAAATTTCATCAAAATCGGGGAGGAATCACTGAAGTAAATAATTACCTTGAGCTTAAAAGTACATATTATATTTCAACACAAAGGAACTTATTTTTAATTCATTCTTTTACGGCAAATTTCGAAGTTGTTTTTATTTTATTCATGATGAATCCATATGATTTTAGTACTACATTCTTGTAATCGACGACAGCATAAAGTCATCCAAGCAGGTCATGCTGATCTTTAGATACTTTTAAAAACCCAATCAGCAGACATTTTATTTGTCATCCTGTCAGCTCTTTGAAATTAAAAGCCATAAAATTCATATTTTAATGAAGTAAATATTCATAGCAATATTTTAAATGACCAGGATAACGGGAACACCCTACATACAAGTGTATATAGTAAATGCGGGAGACGCGGTCGGGCCGGAGAGTTGGTCGAGTCGCTATATTTCAGACTCTACACGTAAAAACGCGTTAAAGTGCAGCCCCATTACTTCTCTAGAAGCCAAACAATTGAATGAATAGCGTCACTTCGATTCCTTCTGTATTTTTCTAGATTTACAAGCTATAAAAGGTAAACTGATGTTACATTTAACCTCTTTTGTCAAACAACGGTGTACAAAATCGTATTTAAAATATAGTTCTAAGTTTATTTTCGTTTAATGTTTGGGAATAATAACATAGTAGAGATCGATATTTGAGGGACAATGTAGCCAAAGTATTTAGCGATATTAACTCTTCCTCTCAAAACTAACGAGAAGACCATCTCTCGCTGCAGAAAGGAGAGTTATGATTTTTTTATTATTTTTATTTATATTTTTATTTTTTATCATTATTTTAGTATTATTTATGTTTATTTATTTTATTTATTCACTTTTGTATTCATTTGCCTTGCTAATCGCCGACAGGTAGTTCACTTTATCTTTGATGTGTTCTTTACTTGTTTAGCGTAAACAAATTAAATATCAATGAATCTGTAGTTGTATACACTCATAAATAAATTTGCTTTCTTCTTTGTTATTTTTCCATGAATAATTATGTGAGTGGTCTCTGCTAACGACGAAAACCATTTCTCCCGGCACCTCGGGAGAAGTGGTCAGATGTCATGACTTCAGTTTTTAACCCGATTTACAATAAATATTGTCTTAAAGCAAATATCGACCAGTTTTTCTGAATCAACATAAAATTCTGAACATATTAGGTTTGTTCTCATAAAATAAGTAATATCTGTATTAGTTTTAATAGCCATTTTATATTAGGTCGACCGCGTCTCCCAGATTTACCCTATTATATGTATATGTGCATGCGAACATTATAATTATATTAATGACCCAGATATCAAAACATACTGTTACGTTCTTTGCCATCCACACTGTCATCTCTCCAGGATTCGTAAGAGTAAGGAATGAGGGCACCATTGCAATCTAAGAAAGACATTGATAGAATGCATCCCTTCAACTTAAAAGTAGATCCATCTGTGGAAGACAAAATACCTGCTGTTGTACATAAATTACACTCCTTTTCTACATCTATATATTTTATTAAGAAAAGTTATACTTACTGCAGGAAGACACAACAACTGCTTGAGCGTGTCGTTCTCCACGAGCAGGCGTATTAAATGTCACTGTTTGTATAGATCCCAAAGATGTACCGATCCACAGCGTTGGCACAGGAATGGTATCTTTGGGAATTAAAGAATAGTTTTTATAACAGTACCTACTCCCGGTAAACTGTCACTTCTTGCAAATGCAAAAGGTTCATTAAATACGAAACATCGATTGATAACGTACCACTCTTTTTCGTGTAGGAATCTGCGAATGTAAGGCAGCTGATGGTTTCTGTAGTGATATTCTCAAGCGACGACATGCTCGAGCTCCTTGACCGTTGAAACGAACTGTCATACTTGTCTACCCGACCAGCAATCCCAACAATAAGTAGAAAATTAAATATTGAACAGACAACATTCTCCTATAAATTATGGCGAGCATGCAAAGTCTATCACAGTACACATCTCTGACATGTTAGCGTTCTTAGTAGAAATTAACGAGGATCGATGACAGTCGGTCAGAGTATGAAAGAAAAAATTGATAAGGTTTCAAGTAATGACACCAATGGAAAGAACAGCAATAATCACAACAACAATAATAATAATAACAGCGACAGCAGCAACAACAACAACTATCACGACTAGTCTCTTTCTTGACAGGACATATCACAGTATAACATCTTTCATACACTTTAACATTCATCAAGTCCACCGAATATATTTATAATGCTATAGAATCAATTAACACTTCTAGTGAAGGAATAAGGCTGCAGTTATACTCAAGAAGTTAAAGTATATCAAGCAAATACATGATGGGTAGTGAATCCCAATCTTATTTGTTTATGATGCCAAGCAGAATTTGTTGCATCCACGCATCATCAGTCATATTAATCTCAATACTTACTCCGGAAATATAATGAGATATATAAAGACGTATGATATTAGTCAATAACATTTAATACGTTATGAAGAGTATAGTGTTCGAGTTTCTACATGAATGTAAAATTTTAAATTACATTTCCTTAAAAATTTCGTAAATCGAAGAATGAAACTTTTTTAAATGGTCACTGTTATCTATTCAAAATGTTGTTCAGTGATTACAATTAAAGTACTGGAAACTAAGTATCACATCTCGTAATTTTTCTTCATTCAAGTAAATCACTTTCATTTATATATTGCTGTATCTAATTCATGACGACATTACACAGAACAATCTTTCATATAATTTACATAATATTACAATACACAATTTAGGCAGTTAATTCTACTTTAATAACAATATTGTATTCAATCATGGATTACTTATGTAATTATTGCACGTTCAACACAATCCACACTCTCAAAGACAATTGAAAGCGCAAACGTAAAGGATGACCTGGTTTTAAAAATCAAAATGTATGGATTCAAAATGAACACAGACAACTCACACTCTATGAGAAGAAAGGAAATTTCAGTAGCAATAATATGATTATACAGTTTCCACTAAAAAAGGCATTCTTTAACACCCTTGAAATCGCTAAAAAATTTCCTACGTATTCAGTATCCATACACGCACGTGCGCGCGCGCACACACAAAATTTTAATAAAAATCTAAACACATTTTCCCAAAATCGATTCTTTACATAAAAATAGTAAACAATTTAAATTTTCTAAGCCTTTTAACACAAAACACGGCTTAAATGTACCGCTGCGAACGCATGACTTTTGTTTTTCAATGTAAAATAAATAAAGGCTCCATATAGCACAACGTAATTTACTTGTTTAAAAAAAGCATATGATAAAGTAATATGAGTTACATAATTACGATAGTATTGCAGTAATATGAAAAATAATTGCAATCATTTATAATATAATGTTATACTATATTCTTTGCACATATGCATATATGTAGTTTTATTGTAATTTTAATGTAGCTTTGGTATAGAATCGATCTTGAGAGAAATACAAGTGATCTTTATTAATACCCTATGTATTAAATGTTTCATACATTATACATTGAGCCAAGAAGTTAATTTAAATATATTATTAGGCCACATCTATTATAGAAAAAGCCAACTGAAAAATGAGGCAGATAGAGAGGGAAATCGGAGAGAACGCGGAAGAACATCTTCTCGTCAAAGGTGCAGAGTGAGAACTAGAAATCACGCAAGTTAGATGGTGTGCCGTTTTGTGTTCTTGGAGAAAGTGGTTTGATCAAGAGCAAGTAAACAGATCATTGAGAAACAAAGATGCAATGCAGAATACTAAAGTCTGCCGAAGTTATGTATCCACACTCATGTCAGCAAAGACCAGACAGTATTTATTGATCAGACACAGCGGGCAGGATACAATGACGAAGACCAATCTTGAAAACAATGACTTTTGAAAATAGAATCCTATTGGCATCTCCAATAAATATCCTAATAGCCCGATGTGGGGAGCAGAATCTGGCATCAGAACCGTAGTCATCTGTGCCCACATTTGGCTGCGTTCTGAGGTGCAGAGCCTGATGACAGATCGACAGCAGATTCAGCCGTCTGCTTGGCACAGCCAACAGCGCCATCTGAGGACCAAAATTACCAAACAATTCCCTACACGTGACGTCACATGGCTGTCCCTACACACCAACCCAAATGTAGCGCTATTGCTGTAGATGTATCCCTACCCCTATATAACCTGCCAGCAGATTGTGCAGTTCATTAAATAATTAATTCTACTTATTTCCAAAACTATTTATTCTTTCTTTACAATTGTTAGAGAATAATATAAGTAGCGCATATAAACTATTTTTCGGTTTTGTCGGCACTGACTGCCACTGCCAGTGACTGCCACCGCCACCTTAGACCTCGCAAACAAACGCAAATTGGACGTACAGTCTTGACCAATCACGAGTTTCAGCACTATGCTGAATAGCCCATTGTACCGAGCGTAGCCCATTGTACCGCCACATTGGTACATGTGTTACATCTACGTACCGTTTGTTCAAAGTGGTATCCGTTGTGCTTGAAGACGAACGCACGAAAAATATTTCACGCGATTCTAAGCATCAATATCCAGACAAATCATCTCGAAGTATCCAGAAAGCAAACATAATTACATTATCAGTCACATTATGATTACATTATCTGCAAGACAGAAAAATAGGGTTATGCGCGAAGTGCGAATGTTTAGCGTCTTGTTTCGTAAATAATAATTAAGCACCTGTTTTCTTATAAATGTTAATGTTCGCAGGAACATGCATGATCGCGTACGGGGTGTGCTATGCGGAGATGGAGCTGAAGTAAGTATCGCATGTATCCTGTTTATTCAAACGTTACGTTTAATTTGATACTAATGTTCTATTTGTTTTCAGCACTAACACAATACTTTTACAGAAAAATGAAGTTGAAAATATAGAGAATTTTCTGATATCACACCTAATAGGTACCACTGGTTACCAGACGTATTGTATATGGATTTATAAATGTAAATATTGAATGTTCTTCCTCGAATTTATATGCGCTACTTATATTATTCTCTAACAATTATAAAGAAAGAATAAATATTTTTGGAAATAAGTAGAATTAATTATTTAATGAACTGCACAATCTGCTGGCAGGTTATATAGGGGTAGGGATACACCTACAGCAATAGCGCTACATTTGGGTTGGTGTGTAGGGACGGCCATGTAACGTCACGCGTAGGGAATTGTTTGGTAATTCTGGCCATCAGATGGTGCTGCTGGCTGTGCCAAGCAGACGGAAGAACCTGCTGCCGATCTGACATCAGGCTCTGCACCTCAGAACGCAGCCAAATGCGGACACGGTCGACTACGGTTCTGAGGTCAGACTCTGCGCTCTCATGTCAGACCCTGTTACCAATCTGATGTCAGACTGGAGACAGATGGTTATCAGGGTATGTATTTCAATTTTGAATAGGCATATTAATAAATACGAAGCTGGAGATGAAAACGAAAGTAAAGGTATAATATTTCTTCCGCGCAGCTTTTTGCAGTTACCATTTTCCAGAGATAATGCAGCAGTCTCTTTCTTCGACAGACAAATATGAGAAATTATAACTATGCAGTCATTAATTCGAAATGGATGGATAGAGATATAGTTTAGAAGTTACGATGTCCATTTCTGTAAATAAATATTCTTCGTGCAAAAACAGAATTAATTGAAACGGAAAATTTTGGAATTTAGTTTATTTAGCACGACAATTATTCTTAGTTAAATATACATATTAGCCTTCCTTTCTTAACCCTTGGACGGCGGTACCTGGGTCTTTTTGAACTCAAGCATAATGTCGCAGATCGTAATGGTATGTAGTAGTAGAGAAAGTTTTAGAAATTGAAAAAATGAATTGCTGTAACGAGAAAGAAACGTCGTCTAAAATGCGTATAGTAGGAGGACAGTTAGTAGTTACTACGGATCCAAACAGACCCAGGCACCGACTACTGTGCGGTCACCCGTACTGTTCGCCGTCCTAGGGTTAATTGTCCTTACGGTTACGGTATACGAACTTCTCGAAAATATCCAACATGTTTTCTGTATAGTGTATTGTCTTTTTCAATGGTTGATTCTATACGAACGTATCCAAACACAATAACGTTGTTCAAGATATTCTGGTCTCCATCAATCGCACCGAACCTATCATAGAAGAATCGCTCTATTCACAATGAAATCAAACCAACAACGAAACGAAGAAAAAAGCAATCAGAGAAGAATAGAGTTGTCTCATTCAGTAACACAGAAAAAAATCGATGGTCTACATAATTTGTATAGTAATTGCATAAAAATTATAATTCGTTTAATGATACTACCGAAGCTGTTATACTGTCTGGTGTTGGAGAGAATATTCTGGTAGTTCAAAGTTTGTGGACCAATCGGCGTATAGCTTCGCATCTCGGTGCTACGGTGGCTAGAGAATAGGGAAGCCGTTGGAAAGTTGTTCAACGACGAAGGATCCACCTCATAATGGTTGGTAGTAGTACTCAGACACTTCTGGAGTTTTCTCATACTCTGAGCACGAGACTGACGTGGCTCTACAGTTAGGGTTTTGCGTGGATTCGCATTAGACCCACTGATATCGTCATCGGCGCTATTTATATTATTGCGAAAACCCGACCGAGGGGTGCAGACACCGCTAGCACTTTCGTTATTGCAACCACCGTCACCAGTGGCACCACAGGAGCTACAGCTATTATTATCGGCGGTGTCACCTTTCTCACCACAACCACTACCGCCAACGACCATCGTACCTCTTCGCGTAACTGGCAACATGCACATCCCGTTCATCTACAAAGTAGCGACAGATCAAATGTGGAGAGAGTAATTTATAATCTGGCTCAAATTCTGTTATACAGGCTGCCCCACAATGAGTGGAACAACTGAGAAAGTGATAATTCTACGTATAAAACCAAGTCGAAAATGTGGAATGAAATTGTTTTATAGGAATCTTCGTTTTCGAGAAAATGAAGTTTCTTAATTTGTTTGATACCTATACACCTAATTGAAAATTAGCACAATGTACCAGTAAATACAATACAAATGCGGATGAAATGAATCCTCGAGTAAAATTAAATTGGAATTTTTAGGGTATCTTTTTCTCGAGCAATCCTTTATTTCTTGAGATAATTCATTTTTTGCACTTTCTCATTTAAAGAAAAGTTATTCTACAATATCGAATTATTTTTCATAAGGATTCATTTCATTCATAACTGTGGCACATTTGCTACTGCATTCTGAAATTTTTTTAATTAGGCGCATGCGTATCTAAAGAATTTTCGAATTCGAAGGCTTCATTAAAAAAAAATTAATTTGTACATTCGATTTGTTTTTATATGTACAATCAATTCGATTATAGGTGTGCCACTCATTGCAGCACAGACTGTATAACCAAAATACGGTCAGAAGACGTTTAATTTTGTGTTCAAATTTAAGTACCTGTCAATTTTTCGGTATTCATTCTAGTAACGAATTAATTGTACAGACAATTCTTTCTTTTAAATTACAAGATTAAACAATAGCATGTAAGGAAGAACACTGGAAGCCGGCCTGCTCGTATAATCCACCACGTGTTGCTGATCATTTCAGGTAAACAAGATTTAAGTACATTCGAAGAAACAAAACAGTTACTAGTTTACTGTAAAACAAGAATGGTTGAATAAGCTTGTAATCTTTGATTTAAATATTCTACAAGAAGTCTGTTAATTAAAAAAATTCATTGATATGGTAACACTTTCTTAAAACATTATTCTAAGGAAACGCATTTGTATGTTGGGTGATACGATTAAAAATTTGTTAAATTTTGTATGTCCCAGGCCTTCTGACAACTTCTTGACAATATATGCAATATAATGGGATTCAATTTTGCTAAAACGTCTTTTAGTATATCGCTCATTTGCTGCAACAATGACACAACTCCAAACATGGCGTATCAACAGCTCTGATAGCCAGATCTCGGGAGCAGAATCTGACATCAGAACCGTAGTCGTCTGTGTCCGCATTTGGCTGCGTTCTGAGTGCAGACCCTGATGTCAGTGCCCGATGTCAGATCGGCAGCAGATTCTGCCGTCTGCTTGACACAGCCAACAGCGTTATCTGAGGGCCAGAATTACCAAACCATTCCGTACGCGTGACGTCACATAGCCGTCCCTACACACCAACCCAAATGTAGCGTTATTGCTGTACGTGTATACCTACCCCTATACAGGGCTGTCCACTGAAGACTGGCGGCGCTCGCGCGAGTACAAATGAGAACGGCAACAACGTCACACGCATACTTGCTACTACAATCATATGTCGATACATCCGCCATCTATGGGCTGTTGCTAAAAGTATAGGTTCTTGTAGATGACCTATACCAGGGCTCTCCAAGGTCGCTTACGCGTAAGCTAGGGGTTCTCCTACTCTTATCCGCGTTGTCAGGGATACCGCGCGACGCTAATCGCGAAGACGCTAGCAGCGTCTGCCCGTCATGGCAGCTTCGTAGTGTCGCGCGGGCTCGACATATGATTGTAGTAGTAAGTATGCGTGTAACGTTGTTGCCGTTCTCATTTGTACTCGCGCGAGCGCCGCTCCATTAAATAATTAATTCTACTTATTTCCAAAAATATTTATTCTTTCTTTGCAATTATTAGAGAATAATATAAGTAGCGCATATAAATTCGAGGAAAAACATTCAATATTTACATTTATAAATCCATGTACAATTCGTCCCCTAACCAGTGGTACCTATTATGTGTGATATCAGAAAATTTTCTATACCTATTTTTGACTTCTTTTTTCTGTAGAATCACCATATTCCGTATTGTGTTAGCGCTGAAAACAAGTATAAAATTAAACGGAACGTATGAATAAACAGGATACATGCGATACTTACTTCAGCTCCATCTCCGCACAGCACACCCCCTACGCGATCATGCATGCTCCTGCGAACATTAACATTTATAAGAAAACAGGTGTTAAATTATTATTTACGAAACAAGACGCTTAACATTCGCACTTCGCGCATAACCCTATTTTTCTGTCTTGCAGATAATGTGACTCCCGATTTCCGCGATGTAGATAATTGGGAATTATTCAATATCATAATTATGTTTGCTTTCTGGATACTTCGAGATGATTTGTCTGTATATTGATGCTTAGCATAGCGTGGAAGATTCTTCGATTTTTCCGGCACTGATTGCCACTGCCAGTGACTGCCCACCCAGTGATGCCAGAATCGTGGGACGCGGGACCAAACGCTTACCCCCACTATGACCTATCGTCGTCTCCCACTATATTCTGGCATCACTGCTGCCACCTCAGACCTCGAAAACGAACGCAAACTGGACGTAGAGTCTTGACAAGTCACGCGTTTCGGCACTATGACGCAACCAATCCGGGTGTAGGCCATTATACCACATTGGTCCTCGTGGTAGATCTACCTACCTACATACGCTTTGTTCAAAGTAGTATCCATTCTGCTTGAAGATGTACGCTAGGAGAATATTCCACGCGATTCTAAACATCAATATCCAGACGAATCACCTTGACGTATCTAGAAGGTAAACGTAATTATGGAATTGAATAATTTCCAATCATCTACGTCGCGGAAATCGAGAGTCATATTATCAGCAAGACAGAAAAATAGGGTTATGCGCGAAGTGCGAATGTTAAGCGTCTTGTTTCGTAAATAATAATTTAACACATGTTTTCTTATAAATGTTAATGTTCGCAGGAGCATGCATGATCGCGTAGGGGGTGTGCTGTGCAGAGATGAAGCTAAAGTAAGTATCGCGTGTATCCTGTTTATTCATACGTTACGTTTAATTTTATACTTGTTTTCAGCGTTAACACAATACGGAATATGGTGATTCTACAGAAAAAAGATGTCGAAAATATAGAGAATTTTCTGATATCACACCTAATAAGTACCATTGGTTACCAGACGTATTGTATATGGATTTATAAATGTAAATATTGAATGTTCTTCCTCGAATTTATATGCGCTACTTACATTATTCTGTAAAAATTGTAAAGAATGAATAAATATTTTTGGAAATAAGTAGAATTAATTATTTAATGAACTGCACAATCTGCTGGCAGGTTATATATATATAGGTGTAGGGATACACCTACAGATTGCCCTCAGATGACGCTGTTGGCTGTGCCAAGCAGACGGCAGAATCTGCTGCCGATCTGACATCAGACTCTGCACCTCAGAACGCAGCCAAATGCGGACACGGTCGACTACAGTTCTGACGTCCGACTCTGCGCTCTCATGCCAGACCCTGCTACCAATCTGATGTCACACTGGAGACAGATGGTTATCAGGGAGTGTCATAACTCGGAATAGGGGCTGTTTTAAAGGTAAACGAAAATTTGTGGTACTAAATGAGGAAAGTATAATACTTCTATCGTAATTCAATATTTTAATATACCAATTTGACATTTCAATATGATGTTCTTACATAATTATAATGATTCGAAACATTTAAACTCGTTTGCCGGAAAATCATGATTTTTTGGTTGTATCACTGCTGCAGCAAATAAGCGATATGGGGCCGTCCTTAAATTACGTAAGAGTAATTTTGGCGAATTCTTATCCCCTCCCTCCCCCAGTATAAGAAGTCGTAAGATTTGATATTCCAACCCTCTCCTTACGTAATATTTTTTACATTTAATTTTTGCAGTTATTAAAACTTATTTAAAGGTTTATATAATTCATTTAACTCGGTTTCGAGAAATATAAACTAAAATTACTTTTCTGGAACATTAATGATAGAATTTGTATTTATTGAAAATTAGGTTAAAAAATATTACGTAAGACGCTACCTGACTCCCCTCGCCCTTATAAGAAAACGTAAGAAATTTGCAAACCCCGCCCCCCAGAAAGCCTTACGTAATTTAAGGACGACCCCTATGTCAATAAGAGTTTTTCTCATTTAAAAAAATGATTGAAAAATTAGATATACATTGTATTAAATAATTAATATTATAACATTCGGTGAGTGTAACTGAAATGTTATAGATACTGTATTACTTAATACTATAAATTCGTATATATAAAAATTTGTTGTGTTAATTTCACGCTCGTTTGTAATCATGGTCTACCAGTATATACAGGGTCATCCGTTAAAACTGCAACCTACGCGCGCGCCAACAGACGAAAATGGCAACACCGCCTCACGGACACATTCCACTACAACCATGCACCGGCCCAGCGTTCGGAGGGTTAACAGCGACCGCTGGGTAGCAGTGATGCCCGAGCTTCGAAAATTTTAGGATGGTCTCTTTCAAATTAGCGCCGCAAAGAGCTGTGCAGAATTTCCCGGCCCAGGTAAGCGAGCCGCACGCTCCGCTTTTATGATCGGTTTACCACTCGCACCTCGGATTACTGTAATGAGGTTTGAAAACAATGTCAACTGATCTCGTACCCATCTTAATTTAAAAAATTTTAGCTACGACAGGATTGACCGCGGCGCTATACCCTTGTACGGAGAGATTTTTCGCCACCTGCGTGTAAAAGCCACAATAATGACGCATCGTTCCAAAACATGACATTAACGGAAGCCGGTATATGCGTGGCGTTGAGTAGCTAAAAGGTTAAACATTCGAACACAAAAATTCTAGAAAAAAGATTCAAACACCGCTACAATCAAAGACACGTCCCATTAGTTACTCCTTACGTTCGATCTATGCATGCACTGCATATAAGGATAAAATTATAAAAAAGAAAACCAGAACAATAAATTCTGAGGTCTGCAGAACTAACACATAATTGAATAAACATTTAATTTCTCAATTTATGAAAGTAATGACACAGAAACAACTAGCGTATTGTTTATCAACATCATAATTTTTAAAAAGAGCATTAAATACGGTATTAAATAAACAGTTTGCAAAAGCTTTTCACAACAATTATGGTTAAAAAATTGATAAAAGAAAAATTAAGTAAACGTAAAATATTTTGTATTATCCATCATTAACAGGGAATAATTTTTCCTCATTTTTCGGCGCAAATTGCATTCTGATATCTTTTATAATTCAAAAGTTATACGAAAAAGGCGCCAAATTCTTCAACCCCGGTCGGAAAATTTCAAATAGCTCCTTGTGACGTTAATTTGAAAGAGACCATCCTAAAATTTTCAAAGCTCGGGCATCACCGCTCCCCAGCGGTCGCTGGCAACCCTCCGAACGCCGGGCCGATGCATGGTTGTAGTGGAATGCGTCCGTGAGGCTGTGTTGCCATTTTTGTCTGTTCGCGCGCGCGTAGGTTGCAGTTTTAACGGATGACCCTGTATATTTACTTCTAATTAAATTTGTAAATGACAAAATTTACCCCAATTTTTCAATTTAATGTATTACCTCCTACAAACTTGTATAATTCCAGCAAAATTATTATAAATTAGATCAAATGCAGATAAGAAAGAATAATATTAGAATGCTGAGATGAAAAAGAGTCATAAAATTGATCCATTCAATTCAAACGCGGGTCTGTTTGAACTGTCGATGTTGTTTCTTGATAATTATACTATCTATGTAACTCGCAGAGTTCTCCTCAAACATAATGCTTATACGGTTGTTACTTCAAGTGCATGTACATTTGTATACGTAGAAAATAAAATTATATTTTTAAATGTATTTTTATAATTATTCTTGTATGTATGATCGTATTTATATTATATGTTTTTATGTACTGTTAAGCTTTATGAAAAAATTAAATTCTATACTAGTGACGATGCATTTTGAGGGGTGTAGAATTAATATAGATATATACTGCTAATAAAAAGTGATGAACGAATTATCTTAAGATAGTACTTGTGGGTGTTTATTCAAATTATTTATATCCATATGCTGAACATTTAATTATGTTTCTACTAAAATAGTCTCTTTCACTTTCTTTGAACCTATCTTTCTTAGATATACGAAAATGTAAAAAGGAGCACTGCCAAAATTTTCAACGAGGTTGAAAATACCCAAATGCATATTGAATATTTTAATCGTATTTGTCATTCGATGAAAAATACTATGATGCAGAAACAGATTATGTAATATTGTTGTACCAGCAATTTACCTTTTGGAACTAAGTTTTAAGCTTCAACAACTTAAATAGAAGTAACGTGGAAATTTGATTTAGAGCAACGACTCTTTTAGAATAGGTAGACAATATGTTTTATTCGCTAATAAATACAGAGTGTCACCAAACTGGTTGTACAACCTAAAAGGGTGTGATCCTATACGGAAATCTAAGTCGAAAATATAGGAAAACATTTTTTAATTTGGGGCTTCGTTTTCAAGAAAAATGACTTTAAATATTTGTCAAGACAGAATGCAACAACAAATATGGTACGACTGTGAATGAAATGAATCATTGTGGAAAAATAAGTCGAAATTGTGAAATAGCTTTTTTTTCAATCGAGGTACCTATTGTTTTCGAGAGAAACGATTTTAATTCTGTTGTTAGTCAAGTGCACGTAATCTCGACGGATGTTCAAACTAGATTTCCTGGAAAACAAATCCTCGTGTGAATAAAGTTACTGTACAATTTTGACTTATTTTCGCACAGGAATTCATTTCATCTTTGCATTTGCACAATATTTACTGCTGCAGTCTGCCATTTTCTAGTCAGACGGAGGCGTATCACAGAAGTTTCCAAAATCGACTTTCTGGTAAACGAAGTTTCCTAAGAAAAAATGGTATTCTATATTTTCTACTTATTGCTTTCACACAGAATCACCTTACTTCGTATTGTATCAGCAGTTCGGTGATGCCATGTATTTCTTATGCAGTATTTCTTTTCAAGAGTCGATGATCTTGACCCCTGCCGAGTCTAGGAGTAAGTTTGGTACTCTATTTACTGAATGAATTAAATGCACTAAAAGTAAGCGTGATAGAGAATCAGCGAAAAATGTTCTATCGACGCCCGACTGCCGAAAGGAATAAGTTGGCATTCAGAATATATCATCCATTAAAGAAAAATAAAACTTTTATAGTTTCCATTAAATCTTCGCGGAAGTATGATCAATGCATTGGTGATATTTATCCGATGAAAATGAGTCGAAACACGATATACTTCACTCTTTCTAATGTGTGGATTACCCGTTATATATAGATTTTTAGTCTTCGATGAACGAAGCGTGGATCTCTTTAGTGATCCTCTAGAGAGTGATACACGAACAACGTGTATCGTCGCTGATTGGTTGTTGCGATTTGGAGCAAAAACGGAAGTAGACAGAGAAAGAAACTGTAAGAAAGAAGACAGAAGAAAGAGACAGAAATACGGATAGAAAGAGATAGATAAATAATCTGCTTGGAAAGCAGACGATTTAATGAATGTTTAGGTTATGTTATTTCCGGTTTTGCTCCAAAATGGCTGCGGTTATACCGATCACTCCATAGAGGATCACTAGATCTCTTTTAACCCAGACGCCATTGCCTGTGCAATACCGGAACCATCAGTAATTGAAATGTCGAAAACAGAGTGTAGTATGTCATGTTTGGTCTCATTTTCATCGGAAAAACTTCACCAATGATTGTGCCATGAAAATTTAGTAAAATAAATAAAAATATGAATTTTAACATTTCATTAATGAATGATTCGTCTTGTGCGTGGGAGCCAGCAGCTTGTGTAGCATATAATGCTCGCCCAGCGTGAGCACGAAAAAGATGACTGTCGGGTACACACTGAGGGTGAAAATTGGGTTTATAGGGAGAGTATACTGTACCATTTAAAAGTAATTTAACATACATATAACACGCTGATATGTCCCTCAGAGTATACACAGTAAACAAACTGACCGCAGTATGCCAGCAGAGTGGCAGCAGATTCGAGCAGATTCTGACGTCAGATTCGGTGCCTACTATGTCCGCATTAAACTATGGTTCTGCGGTAAGAGCCTGACATCAGTATCTGACCGCAGATTGATATCAGATTTCGATCAGATCTTGCTGTCAAAAACCGACCGCAGATTGGCGGCAGAAATCAAGCAGATCCTGATGTCAGGATCTGACCGCAAAACCAAAGTTTAATGCGGGCATAGTAGGCAATTTTATATAATAGTATAGATTTAAAAACAGTCCGAAAGCCTTAAGCGTAAATAATATGTAGAACACATTTATAAGACGGACTTGAAAGATCTGATTCTTACCATATTTTATGGACGAAAGAAAAGTTGGAAAACCATGTATTTAGACGGGTATTATAACATTTTTAATATTTTACTTAGTAGGTTGTTAGTCAATTGAATGCCAGGGAGGCTCAAAATAATTATTTAAACTTTTAAAGACAGTTCTTCCAAATATAAAAGAATTAATGATAACTATTCATTCAGCCATCTTAGAAACCGGTATACCAAATATATACTCCGCAGTGAAATGCCGGCAAATGCGAGCGGTATTCCAGAGTCCTGAATGATCGAGCCTTCGGCCACTTATTCCCGCCGCGGTACTATTTCGTAAGCGAGGAGCGCTCGCCCGGTCGCCGCCTGGCGGTCGCGTCGTGAACTACTATTATTTAAAAATCATTATTTAAAAAAATAAAAAGGTTAGAACCTTCCTCTCGCCAAGACGAACAAAGTGATGTAACACACTTGTGGGTGCAGCTCATATTTACTGAAAAACCGCATTTCAAAGTATGCAACTTCAATTTTATATAATAGTATAGATAGGTAGATATAGATAGATGAAATGACAGGCTATGTCAGCAGAATCTGCTCGATTTCTGCTGCCTATATGCCGTCAGATCGCGGTGCGCAAGATCTGATCGATTTCTGCCATTAAATTGTATCAGCAGACTCTCCTTACTTGCTGCCACCGAACTGCTCGCAGGCTATGTCAACAGGATCTGCTTGATTTCTGCTGCCTATCTGGCCCCAAATCGCGTTGCACAAAATCTGATCGATTTCTACTATTAAATTGTATCAGCAGAGCCTGCCGCCAGTCTGCTCGTAGGTTAAGGCAGTACAATTTGTTGGCTTTTTGCTGTCAGTCTGTTTTCATCATCGAATATAACAAATTCTGTATCAAATCTGTAGTCTTTCTGTCACAAACATTTGTACTCAGGCGTTGAGAAAAATCTGCAAAACGAACGTGGCTGACTGGGTACAGGATCATCCACTTAACTCGGCACCCGCGAATGCGTGAGAACACATGAGAATGGGAATAGCGCTGTATTTTCACTACCCCAATCATATGTCAACGGCGCGTGGCTCGGCGAGTACGGCTAAGGCCAATCGCTCCTAAAAAAGTCCTAGCAAGAAGCTTAATTTGTACACAATACTTCAAGGAATATGCTGTTTATAAATATATAACCAATACATTACCTACTAAAAAATGTATCGCAATTTTTAAATTCAATACCAAACCTTTTTTACAATATAACTGCACCAAAAAATGTACAACTCCGAACATACAGGGTATCCCGGAATTGAGGAACAATCTGGAATATGCAATATCCTGATGGAAGAAGACATCGAAAAGTCCTTTACCGTTTTGGGATCCGAGGCTCCGTTCTCAAGATATTAATAGTTAAATATTAGCGGTACAACTTCTGGGCCTTGCAGTTTAAAGCTGAGTCAGTTCAGCGCGCGGTAGCGTACGCTCGCACGCTCATGCAGAAGGTGCGCATAGATACAGACCTACGCACACACATAGTAGAGCCCACCGCGCTGCTTTATTTTCACGGTTTGAATCAGTACGGTCGGCTCTACTGTGTGTGTAGGTCTATATCTATGCGCACCTCCTGCATGAGCGTGCAAGCGTACGCTACCGCGCGCTGACCTGACTCAGCTTAAAACTGCGCAGCCCAGAAGTTGTACCGCTAATATTTAACTATTAATATCACGAAAACGGAGCCTCGGGTTCCAAAATGGTAAAATACTTTTCGATGTCGTATTCCATCAGGATATTGCATGTTCTGGGAAGTCTCTCACTTCTGGGATACTTTTTCTATATTACATCAACTTTTGCAACTGATAGGATGATACACAATGTAAACGCAGTAAAAAAATAAAAATACTTTATAATGTGCACATCAAATAACAGTTGAAAATATCTTTAATATTTGCAAAATAGAAGTAAAACAATAAAAATTGTTCGAAATAAAAGTTGAAATAAATACATTGCCTTGAGCGGATACGAAACTCAAAACCTCCCACTTATGAACCACATGTTCTTCGCACCCATCTACCACTTCTAAACTTAAGATGTTCAGGGTACAAATCAATTGCCATTGGCACAAAATATTCTACAGAATGTCATCATATGACTTCTAGTTTCATCCCTTGAAATATCAAAATCTGAGGGAGGTCGACTGTAGGGTCTCCTTGACGGATGCGGTAATGAAAACACTTGTAGCACTGTTGCAATCCTCATCTGTCTCGCACGCCCGGATTCCGGTTAAGCGGATGACCCGTATATACACGGATTGCAAGCAATTCTCAGGCACCAAGCGTACTCACACAGTGAAACAGCTTATCAAAGTGAACCGTGTAAATTCGCCTGTAGGCACGCCCCTCACTTGGTCGGCCCTATCATTGTGTGAGTGCGGTTGATGTTCAAGAATTGCTGCACTCTGTGCACACCGGGCGAAGATAAATCTCAAACAGTGAAAGAGGCACGAAGCGTGGCATTGCCATCTGTGATTCGCTGTTCTGTGGCGCAGATCACAACGCCAAGCGCATGTGGCCGTTCAGACGGTATTCGAGTCGTTTCAATTTGAGACTTCTGTTGTAACAAACTTTCTTCGACTGCTGCGCTGATAATAATGCTAACACAAAAATGATACGAATGCGAATATAATATTACGAACAATATTCATAAACTACAAATAAATAGCGCTATCAAATGCCTTTTTCAGTACGCATTCGTTTCTTTATTGCAATAATGAAAATAGTTTTTCTAAATATCAAATACCTACAGTCATAATTTCAAAAAATATAACTTCCTTATCAAGGACCTGGAACAAAATGTTTTTTTCGTTCCGTTTCGGTTCAGCTCTGATAATAATAATTTCGTTTCGGTTAATATCGTTCCTGCTGAAAAATATTTCGTTGCCATCAGAACGAAAAACAAATTTTGTTTCGAACCGGTTATTTCATTTATAAAAAAAATTCGTATAAACTTATTTTAACAATTTTATTGCCTTTGGTACTTAAATTATAAAATATTATACGTTATAGTTATGTATTATAGAATGTTATACATTATGTCTTAAGAAAAAAATTTAGAGTTTTGATGCTTTCGGTTGCAAGCCGTGCCCACGAGGGCAAGTCTCCCAACGCCTCTCCCAGCACCGCAGTCAGCCCTATCAGGGGTCTGAACCGTCACGAAACATGATGAAAATAAGGGGCGCGCTTAATTTAAATTTTTTAACCTGAAGTGTACAGAATGTTATTACTCGGAATTTTTATTTTGGTTATATCGTTTTCACTCCTGTAACAGGGTTAAGAATTTCGTTTCGTTTCTGTTTCTGTTCCGGAAAAATATTTCGTTCTTTCCGTTTATCGTTTTCGTTTCTGTTCCGTTCCGGATCCCTGCTGCCGGGTCCTTATACATGTTCGATAGCGGACGTATACAAAAGCAATTTCTGTGGAATAAAATAGCGAAAAAATTGTAGAAAAGAAATTTAGTTCATTTTTAATGTATTTTCCACACATTTTTGTAAACACTCATATTGTTTTTACATATTAAATACATATATTCTGCGTGTACGTTTATCTATTGTTAGTATTTTGCGTACAAATATTAATATATTTTACATTACATACACACTATAAAAAGGAGAATGCAACATATTCTGCATGCCGAAAATGGCATTCCATAGCGCTATTTATTTGCAGTATATGAATATTGTTCGTAATATCATATTCACCTTAGCATTATTATCAGTGTACAAGTCAAAGAAATTTTATTACAATAGAAGTCAGGAATTCAAACGATCGATTGTGTCGATTATGTACTCTCAGAAGAGCCGCGTGCGCCCGGTCGCGCTCAGTGGCGCTCAGTGGCAATGTGATCCGCGCCACGGACCCTCGTGTTGTAAGTAGATGGGAATGCCGGGGTTCGTGCTTCTTTCAATGTGTGAGTGCGAGTTGCTCGAGATTCATCTACGGCCGATGTACACGTTTATATACGCCCAGTGTGTCTGAGTTAACTGAGAACAGTTAAATATTTCGTAAGCGAGTGAAGATATGAAAAAGTTGTTCCTACAATGGTTTTTTTTAATAGAAACGGGTACATTACATGGTGAACAATGTATATAATTATTTGTGGATACAATGGTGGAGGCGCTATTAAGGTCGGTTTAATTTGTTTAAATGGAATGCTATACCTTTTTATTTATAATAAGACAGTTTTTTGAGGCGTATTCAACGAAGTGTAACATGAGATACTTCCACTCCATACAAGATCGTAAATTCGCGACGCTCCAAGGACTCAGGTGGACTGTCTAAACCCTGCTTGACTGAGCAATTGCCGCAAAAAAAAGCACACCGTATTAGGCCCAATATTCGTGTTGTAGAAAAACCGACACCAACACTCGGAAATTTAGTTACAATAGCTTGAGGACACTTTCAATTAACATAAAGATGGTCTCTGTAACAGTGCAGAGATTACATTAACGGAACACATGAATGCAGTTTTCTAATACTTCCATAACCCCCGAGCAGATAGTATATCATTGTTGGAAAATGTTAAAAGGGAATTTGTAAAAAGAATACTACAAATAATATTCGGTATTCCAAATGAAATACAATAGAAAGTGGAAAGAAGTCTGATTAATTTACTGAGATCCATAATTCTTCAATGGCATTTAGCTATTAAGCAATTCCTACAATTGTGTTAATTGTGACACAGCAGGAATATTAGACCAAAAATGGTGTGGTCTGTCTTGTATCAACTGCATGGTCAAGGAGGGTCCAGCTGGCTGAGATAGTCAAAAAGTCGAGAGTCAGGTTTACCTGAGTCCTTGAGGCCTCTCTAATTTTCGACCTTCTTTAGCAGACATGCTCCCGACTGAGCACGTCTGTTTTATGGGGTGGAAGTACATACCTCATATTGCATTTCGTTGAATTAATCGTAAAAGATGCTATCTTAATATATCAAGCCGAAAGTTTATATGTTTGTGTGTTTGTCTGTCGCCTAAAAACTTCCAAACGGTAAACTCTGGGATCACGAAATGTGCTTCAGCTCCATATGTCTGGCTAATCCATATGAATGTGACTACCCTGATAACCAAATCGGGCAGCAGGATCTACCGGCAGTCTACGTCCGCATTCAGCTACGGTTCATTCACAGCAGATCCGCAACAGATTCTGCTGTCTGTCAGACACATCCAACACCGCTATCTGAAGGCCACAACTACGAACCAATTCCCTTCGCGTGACGTCAGAATCTGCTTGCTGATTACGTGGGGGTAGGGATACACCTAGAGCAATAATGGTACATTTGTGTTGGTGCGTAGGTCCATGTGACGTCACGCGAAGGGAATTGTTTGACAATTGTGGCCTTCAGATGGCGCTGTTGGATGTGTCAGGCGGGCAGCAGGATCTGCTGCGGGTCTACTGTCGATCTGCCGGCAGAACCGTAGCTGTATGCGGACGTAAACTGCACCGTAGCTGCCGGCAGTTCTTGCGCTCCCCTGCCAGACTCTGCTGTCAATCTGCTGGCAGATTGCAGGCAGATTGCTATCAGGGTATTTTCACCCAAAAAAAAATTTTTTTTTCACAAAATCAGAATCTAAATTTTTGACAATGCTGGATAGTAAAGCTAGTCATATTATAAGTACAAAAAGTATAGTATTCCGTTTACAAAAATTACCTAGAGAAAAATTATATACACCACGCAATGTCACTCTCTGCACCAAAAAACTTTTGTAGGCACCATTTGTTCATATCTTTACCAGCTTACGAAATATTTAACTCTTCTGAGTTAACTAAGACACGCTACATGTAGGATATTTCTGAATACTAAAAATGAAAAGTTATTTTATTTGTCATAATTATTCGATTTCGCTGTATGAATAATATTGCAATTATTTTAAAACTGCAGTTAATAAAGAACTCCTTGATTAAGCAGATGATTAAATGTGTAATCATTCTGGTTTAGATTACCACCAAGTTAAGATTTTGTGCGATAGGAAAGAAAATCGACTTGTCAATGGCAAGAAATATTTTTGTGCATAAGGTGCCTATTTCCAGAATTCGCTATGTGGAATATTAACACATACTATGCAGAGTCCTTTATAGCAGTCAGTCAATATTCTATCGACAAAGAAGTTTGAGAAACGTAACTCATAAAACGCTCTGTCAGCCATCGAAATAATATAATCATTTAATTAGAACAATTCCTAAAATATATGAACATTATATGTGGTCGTTACATTGAAGAAAATAAAAGAATATACATAGAGAAGTTATTTCACGTCCTGTTGTCATTGATAATATGCCGTGACCATCCGTGTTATTATTATTACTATCGCTATTGCGTGCAAATCATGAAACAAATGTCCAAAAGCTTTGTAAGCGATGTTGTACCGAGAGAAAGGTGTCAAAATAACGAATCCTATGATACATAATCATATTTTAAACACATATCAGACTAAAAATAACGAGTATATATATACATATACGGGAATGGGACGGCTTGTATGTTAACACTGTTTAGTATCATCTGTACTGGATCTATTATGATTAATGAGCCACTAATACATACTTAAGCGAATAGGTATGAATACGTAACGTTACCTAGGAAAGTGTGTAAAGTGTCGCAACACATATACATATATACTTTTCTCTCGGTGATAAAACAACTGTCAAAATATGAAAAACCTTGTTTTTACCTGAATCAACCTTGCTGTCGGGGAAGACCGCAAAACTGATTTGAACCTGAAAAAGCGTTAAAGTAGAATCTCTTCACATTCATTTAACAAATTGATTATGCTCAAGGATAACTTATCGGTTTATAGTTTGTTTTTATTTTTTCGAGATTGAAGAGTGTATCGAATTTAGAATCTCTTACTGTAGATCCGAAGGAATATGCGACATTTCGCAAACAAAGGTAGATTAACATCACAAAGAATGGGTGGAGTTTATAAACGTTCCAATAAAATCCACACGAATGGGGGTCAAGAACAAATATGGGTATACAGTCTTAACGTACATACACTACGCATTCCAAATATTCGTAGGTGTACCTAATATGAATATACAGATGCTGTTATAAATACATCTTCTAGTAACGTACAAGGCATGTGGGATACAAGCTGTAGATGCACCGATGAAATATCGCAATACAAGGGGACATCGCTGTGAAATACAGTACAAACAGATACATTTCAATAACACTTCCCTTGACTTTGGTCTAAAAGAGTGTGTCTTCTTTCCCATCAACCGGTTGTTGAATCTTGTATATAAAATACGTCGCTACTGAATCGCAATGAGCATAAAAATACGGGTACACGTAAATGTTATATCATAGTTCTGCACCTTACAACAATGCTCCTTTTTTTTTGTTTAACATCGTCAAATTTCAGAAAACTCTAGTCGCTAAATTTCAGACTTTAACATTGTAAAAAATGTTGGTACCCTCTGAGTACAACATGGAAGCCTATTTTTAAATCAGTTACTTCAAAATTGCCAGTTTGCACTCTTTCATAAACTCGAAATTTAGTTGGAAATTTTCTAATTTCCTAAATTTTCGAACATCTTGAAACGTACTTTCATGCCGAAAATGAATAGGATAACATCCACAAAACTGATTGACTGACTCTTATATAGGCTCTACATTTACCATCATTTATTGTGAGAAAAATTCAGTGATTTATTCCACATAACATCCTATATTTACACCATAATGTCATTGTGTTATTATGAAAATAAGTATTCTTTCCGTGGATCATTTCATGCTTTTTATGTAACGGTTGTTGAACTGTATAAAAAAATTTAAAACACTAAGTTAAGTAACAATAGTTATTTTAAAAAATAAAACATTTTTACAAGTCGCTAAATTAACGAATGGTTAACCAATGTTTATGTTAGAAATACCTACTAGATATGAGGCCTCGCCAACTTTCGTAATGACATGTATTTAAAATTTTGTATGTGGCATTTAAAAAAAATTCCCCGGTTCTTTCCAATATACAAAGTGTCCCAAAATTATGTGACAATCCGGACATGCAATATCCTCATACAAAAAGACATTGAAAAGTCTTTTAGCGTTTTGGAATCCAAGGCTTCGTTCTCGAGATATTAACAGTTGAATATTAGTGAAATCGTGAAAATGAACCAGCGTGGTCGGCTATACTGTGTGTGGGGATCTGTATCTACGCGTGCCTGCTGCGTGTGCGTGCGACCGGTAACTGCTCCGCGCTCAGCTGTCTCTGCTTTAAACTGCGCGGCCCGGAAGTTGGAGAGCTAATAATTAACTGTTAATATCTCGCGAACGAAGCCTCGGATCCCAAAACGATAAAGGACTTTTCGATTTCTTTTTGCATCAGAATATTGCATGTTCCGGATTGACCCGCAATTTTGGGATACCCTGTACATGTCAATACTATTTTTTAATATCATATACTCTACCTTAATGTGTTTAAAACGATGGTGTGATCAAACACAAGTTCTTTTATTATTATCCATATAACCGATATTTAAAATTACAGAATCATTTCGAGGATTTACATGAGTAAGAACTTTAAAATATATGTCTGTTTCAGTTTATGTTACGTATAAGATTCTGCTTAATGGGTATTATTTTAAATCAATTTTAAACCGAATGTATTTTCAACATTATCGTTATTAAATTTTTAATTATTTTGAATTGTACACAGAAGTTTAAACGACTATGTTATTGTCAACCATGAAAAAGGTAAGAATAAAGAGAGAAAAAAGGCGAAGAAGTTGTGATCACTTTCAAGAATTCAGTTTTAAACCCGAATGAAAAATCTTTTGACTAATTTTGTTGCTCGTACGTTGTCGCTTGTTTTCAGAAGTAGGTGGTACATGCTTCGTGAAAGGAGAAAGGGCTCTAATTTGTCCTAACATATCCGATAGCACGAAACAAAATTGGAGGAACGATATTCCTACGTGATGAAGGGTACATCAGTCATGCATAAATGAATATATTCTTCTAGCTAATACAAAACAAAAAAGCTTGGGGTCTAACACCGCAATCGGTTTTAAACGAACATTCCACCAAGTACGGCACAGCATGACGGAACGATGCATTCGACATTCCATCGATAACAGTGCAGCAACGTACCGCAGACACTCCACTGAATGCAGTGCGTACGGCACAAATCAATCGCTCTTTAAATCCGTCGTACACGTGTGTAGTGTGCAGGGTGTGCCAGCTGAAGGAGGCCGCCTAAATATTTCCTTTCTTTTTAGTGATGCGAAAAATGTTTAAAGCACAATTTGAATGGTCCCGGAGGAGGAATATAGTGAAAGAAAAATTGTTTTCTAACATCAGTTCTACTTAGGTGTTTTCAAGGTCACCGGTATTTTTTTGCAGGAAAGTATATACTTTTTTTCGATTGCATCTTGTAGCGGATAAAACATGCATTACAGCATGTTGAGTTATGACCTCCAGATGACCTTGAACACCAAAAATGTGATTAAATTCTAAAATGGAGGTTTAGGTGGCCTTTTTCTGCTGGGATATACTGTATACCTACCATACCGTGACGTATTTAGACTATTTAGTGGAAGGAGGAGCATTAGAAGCAAAGCAACTTAACTTTTTTGCGCTGATGCATCGCGGCACTACGGTCGGTCCGTTATGCAGCGCCGTACTTGGTGGAATGTTCGCTTTTCTCTTGCAAGCTTTTGTATCTCGTATCTATTCTCAGATTTATGTGAGTTAATTCGTCGTTAATAATTCCCAGTAGCGAATTTTTTGAATTTTCAATCTTTGTGTATGCCCGTATTTACTTTTGCTTGCATTTACGAAATGGGCGAAGTTTTTTGTACCAAGCATTAGGAAAGATTGTATAACTAAACAATATAATATGAAACGGAACTAGAAGAACAGATACCATATGCGAGGCAAGTTTTTAAACGCGATAGGTCATTATGCAGCGTACCTTGAAAAGAAAAATCAAAATTTTCACATAAACCTTTGATTCTGATGACGTTCTTACGGCGGAAGCTTAGTTTGTATACACACTGTTCTTTGATATTACCTCTAGAATTTACACGAATCTACGAGCATCCTAGGCTTTTTCCATAATGAAAAAAAAAGGTAAAAGCACAGTCGAAATATAGCCGAGCTCTTTCTATGGTTAGTCTAGTTTTTTCCAAACAAATATACACTCTCAGTCATCGACACGGAGACATGATTTTTAGTTGTGAAGTTGATTACACGCAATAACGTTGCGATTAAGAGGAATTTTGTTAGTAAACGAATATTCACTCACACCCACACGCATGTACTTACATTCGTATGTTATGTTAAAGTCTAAGACGTATCACGTTTCTAAATGCACACGGGCAACACAGACTCTCCTCTACTCTAATTATAAACACTTACTGAATCTTCTCATTAGATTGCAGGTGAAGGATTCGGGGGCCGTGTTTTCTTCGCACCGTAGGTCACAAATCGTTGCATCGTTTTTCGGCAACTTTAAATTCGGCACGGACAACAAACGACCTTCTCGTTTTGCTTGTTTCAACTTCACGATTTTCTTCAGTCGCGGCTGTTTCAATTCATTTTCGGATAATGTCAGATTAATCGGTCGCACGGCGTCTGACTTTGTGATAACGTTGTCATTTTGAGGTTGTCGTGGCAGTTTATTATTGTTCCCTTCGGTCATCAGGCTCTTCGCTTCCTGACTAATCCTTTTCTTATCATCATTTAATGGACTTTCGCAGCCTGGTATCGAGCTCTCCGACGACAATGAAGATTCAGATTCAACACTTTCGACTGGAGATAACGAACTCGCGGATTCGTTGACGTTACAGTAAAAAACGGAAGATTTTTGACCGCTACTATCAGTGCCTACCTGTTAACAATGGGGTACTTGCATATACTTTTTCATTTCACAGGTTCATTTTTTGGTGGTCATTGTAATGTATGTACAAAGCTCAAACGATCAAATCCAAAACTACGATCAGAGGTCGCAAATGCAATCTCGAATAAAGCGATTATTTGTTCTCTTACATTTAAATGAAATAAACGGTAAACGAAACATATTAGAACAACGAGAGATGAATGTACATGTTATTTAACATTAAACTCTCGGCGGACTAAATTTTATCACATTGTACATAGAACATCGACAACTTAAAAATCTATAACAAACCAATAAAATATCGTGTATTACTTTCTTACTAAATTTTCGTTACTAAAAAAACATAAGGTTAACCCACAAATAATTTTTCAAAATAAAAAGCTAAGTAATATTGTCCGACATCAGAATGTAAAAATAACCGAATTTGTCCAAGATCATCAAAATCGGTGAGAAATACCTAAAGTAAATAATTGAGGGCTTGGATGCAATAAGGGGACTAACGCTTGAAAATGCGGACAAGTATTGTCCAAACGCTAAGAAATATTGGAAAATTAAATGTTGTTAAACTGTATTTTAAAAAACTATGGTGTTGTAAAGCTCGTCACGACACAAATTTTTTCTATTTACAGGTTTTTTTATCGAATCACTAGTATACGAGATAAAAATTATGAACAAAAAATTTTTCATCGGCCATAATCATTATTTCTTTAAACATAAATTGCGATAACTTGAATAAATATTAACGGATCGTTATGAGACTTGAAACATAAAACACAGAAAACTCTAACGAAGCCGTAACATGTATGCACAAAACCCTTATGTTAAAAAATGTAATAATATTTAATTAAAAAGTAACACTGGACATAACCCATGTTTTTCAACGTTCGCCGTTAAAAAGTATCGATGGAATTTTGAGGAACATATAACTTGCAGCGACAAAGTTTTTCCTTAATATATTAATATATTATTCCTTGTATACAAGGAAGTTTTTCAGCAATTTTCACACTGATGAATAAATAATTGTAGAAGATATGACGATATACATAAATGTCGCACGCCACCAACAATCAGCAGCTACGTACTGCGCTATTTACCACTCGCGTTACACTACAAAGACATGACTTTTTCATTATTATATGATTATATATTACAAAAAATATTGCGATATTATTTTCGAAATATTTATTAACATTTTTATTATAGTATTTACACGCAATATTTACAATATTTACACGTTGTAAGGTATCTACACCATGTTTCGATTCTGTTCTTTTATAAATCTTTCTTTTTCTCCTTTTTTCTATCTTTCCTTTTTTATTTACTGTAAAAATTAAAACATTTAATGCAGTCGAACAAGCGCCATTGGCAGGCGGAGTAGGAGTGACTGCTGAAAAACATAAAGACTTTGAAAATTTACTAGAGTATTGTTCAGTGGACAAGATTTCAGCAACAAATTTTTAAGCACGACATCTGTGAAAAATAAAGTGTGTAAAGAAGAAAAGGTAAGCAAAAAGAAAATGAAAAAGGAAAGGTAGAAAAAAGGAGAAAAAGAAAAATTTACAAAAGAACAGAACTGAAACATAGTGCAGATATCTTGCAACGTGTAAATATTGTAAATATTACGTGTAAATACTATAATAAAAATGTTAATAAATATTTCGAAAATAATATCGCAATATTTTTTTGTAATATATAATCATATATAATAATGAGAAAGTCATGTCTTTGCAGTGTACCGGGAGTGGTAAGAAGCACAGTACGTAGCTGCTGATTGTTGGTGGCGTGCGACATTTATGTATATCGTCATATCTTCTACAATTATTTATTCATCAGTGTGAAATTTGCTGAAAAACTTCCTTGTATATTAAGGAAAAACTTTGTCGCTGCAAGTTATATGTACCTCAAAATTGCCTCGACACTTTTTAACGGCGAACGTTGAAAAACATGGGATATGTCCAATGTTATTTTTTAATTAAATATTATTACATTTTTTAACATAAGGGTTTTGTGCATACATTTTACGGCTTCGCTAGAGTTTTCTGAGTTTTATGTTTCAAGTCTCATAACGATCCTTTAATATTTACTCAAGTTATCGCAATTTATGTTTAAAGAAATAATGATTTTGGACGATGAAAAATTTTTTGTTTATAATATTTATTTTGAATACTAATGATTCGATAAAAAAAACTGTAAATAGAAAAAATGTGTGTCGTGATGAGCTTTACAACACTATATTTTTTTAGAATACAGTTTAACAAAATTTAATTTTCCAATATTTCTTAGAGTTTAGACCAGGGTTGACTAACTGGCGACTCACGAGCCGCCTGGGGCCTCACCGCCTTGCTACCACGCTGAACGGCCCCCTCCATACCTACCAGACTCTGACGATCGCAGTCGAAAAGAGAAGGAAAGAAGCAGGAATCGACTGCGATCGTCAAAGTCTAGTCGATATGGAGGGGGGCCGCTCAGCGTGGCAGCAAGGCGGAGAGCAGTGATGCCAGAATCGTGGGACGCGGGACCAAACGCTTACCCCCACTATGACCTACCGTCGTCCCCCACTTTCTTCCCATCGCACTGCACACAAGCATATCCCTACTCCTGTTCGTGTGCTCGGCAGCCCAACAGGCAGCTCACACGGACAGGAGTAAAAATATGCTTGCGTGCAGTGCGATGGGAAGAAAGTGGGGGACGATAGTAGGCCATAGTGGGAGACGACGGTAGGTCATAGTGGGGGTAAGCGTTTGGTCCCGCGTCCCACGATTCTGGCATCACTGGCGGAGAGGCCCCCGGCGGCTCGCGAGTCGCCAGTTAGTCAACCCTGGGTTAGACAATACTTTTTCGCATTTTCGAGCGCTAGTCCCCTTATTGCATCCGAGCCCTCAATTACCGATTTTTTTTACATATTTGTATTCGAAAGCTCATAACTTCTGAATTAGAACCTTTTTCTATATTCCGGAATTTTTTTCCGAATTTTGAGATTGAAACAAGAAAAGATTATACCAACCCAGGTTCAACAATACTTTATTACGTACTTATAAAAATCAAAGTTTCGTTGCTCGTTAAGCAAATATGTAAAATGCTAGTTAGTGTCATGGCCCTGTGGTATCTGGTAAAAAAAGTAATTTAGCTTGATTGACAGTGTCACTTTCACACTTTTAGTGGTATCAGCGTCTTTTCATGCCGGGGGATTTCCATTTCGTGCAAGATTTAAGCGAATTTTCACGTTGATATTTAGCATCGAAAGTATTGTTCGGGGGATTAGTGGCGCACTCGGGATGTAATCTTGGGGAAGTCGAGTTGAACGAATAAAAGTATTTTTAATACAAATCCAATAAAAATCATTAGGTGATTATACAAATTGATTTAAAGAACAAAATCCAATTTTCTTTTCGTTCTACAAAGCTCTTGAATTACTTCAGTCGTGCCCTGATAGCCAAATCTGGGGAGCAGAATCTGAAGTCACAAGCGTAGTCATCTGTGTCCGCATTTGGCTACGTTCTGAGGTGCAGAGCCTGCTGCCAGGGTCTGATGCAGTGATGCCAGAATCGTGGGACGCGAGACCAAACGCTTACCCCCACTATGACCTACCGTCGTCCCCCACTTTCTTCCCATCGCACTGCACACAAGCATATTTTTACTCCTGTCCGTGTGAGCTGCCTGTTGGGCTGCCGATCTGGTCTGATGTCAGATCGGCAGCAGTTTCGCAGCAGATTTTGCTGTCCGTCTGACACATCCAACAGCGCCATCTAAGGGCCAGAATTACCAAACAATTCCTTACGCGTGACGTCACATGAACCTACGCATCAACCCAAATGTACCATTATTGCTCTAGGTGTACCCCTACCCTTACGTAACCAGTAAACAGATTCTATAGTTTACTAAATAATTAATTCTACTTATTTCAAAAAGTATTTATTCTTTCTTTAATAATATACAGGATTGGTGATTACAGTTGATACAAAATAATATAAATAGCGTATATAAATCCGAAGAGGAACTTCCAATATTTACATTTACAAATCCATATACAATACGTCCTGTAACCAATGGTACCTATTAGGCGTGATATCAGAAAATTCTCTATATTTTCAACTTCTCTTTTCTGTAGAATCACCATATTCCGTATTGTGTTAGCGCTGAAAATAAATAGAACATTAGTATAAAATTAAACGTAACGTATGAATAAACAGGATACATGCGATACTTACTTCAGCTCCATCTCCGCACAGCACACCCCTACGCGATCATGCATGCTCCTGCGAACATTAACATTTATAAGAAAACAGGTGTTAAATTATTATTTACGAACCAAGACGCTAAACATTCGCACTTTGCGCATAACCCTATTTTTCTGTCTTGCAGATAATGTGACTCCCGATTTCCGCGACGTAGATAATTGGAAATTATTCAGTACCATAATTATGTTTGCTTTCTGGATACTTCGAAATGATTTGTCTGGATATTGATGCTTAGAATCGCGTGCAATATTTTTCGAGCGTTCGCTTCAAGCACAACGGATACCACTTTGAACAAACGGTATGTAGATGTAACACGGTTACCAATGTAGCGGTACAATGGGCTACGCTCGGCTTGGCTGCGTCATAGTGCCGAAACTCGTGATTAGTCAAGACTCTACGTCCAGTTTGCATTCGTTTGCGAGGTCTGAGGTGGCGGTGGCAGTCACTGACAGTGGCAGTCAGTCCCGACAAAACCGAAGAATATTCCAAACAATTTTTAACATCAATATCCAGACAAATCATCTCGAAGTATCCAGAAAGCGAACGTAATTATGGAATTGAATAATTTCCAATTATCTACGTTGCGGAAATCAAGATTCACATTATCTGCAAGACAGAAAAGTAGGGTTATGCGCGAAGTGCGATTGTGTAGCGTCTTGTTTCGTAGATTAATAAGTTAATACCAGTTCACTTGTAAATGTTACTGTTCGCAGGTGCATGTACGATAGCCTAGGGTGTGTACTGCGTGTGGAGATGGAGTTGAAGTAAGTATCGCGTGTATCCTGTTCATTCATATGTTACGTTTAATTTTATGCTAATATTGTATTTGTTTTCAGCGCTAACACAACAGGGAATATGATGATTCTACACTAAAAAGGAGTCGACAGTATAATATTGAATAAAATTTTCTGATATCGCCCCTAATAGGTACCACTGGTTACCGGATGTATTGTATATGGATTTGCAAATGTAAATATTGAAAGTACCTCTTCGGATTTATATGCGCTATTTATATTATTGTGTAACAATTGTAATCACCAATCTTGTATATTATTAAAGAAAGAATAAATACTTTATGAAATAAGTAGAATTAATTATTTATTAAACTACAGAATCTGCTTGCTTGGTTATGTAAGGGTAGGGATACACCTACAGCAATAATGGTACATTTGTATTGGTGCGTAGGTCCATGTGACGTCACGCGTAATGAATTGGTTGGTAATTGTGGCCTTCAGATGGCGCTGTTGGATGTGTCAGACGGACAGCAGAATCTGTTGCCGATCTGACATTAGGCCCTGGCAGCAGGCCCTGCACCTCAGAACGCAGCCAAATGCGGACATAGGCGACTACAGTTCTGATGTCATGAATGACTCTGCACTCTCATGCCAGACCCTGCTACCAATCTGATGTCAGACTGCAAACAGATGGTTATCTAGGGGGTTACATTAATCTCCTTTTTCTTGGGGGGGGGGGGGGGGGGGCAGGGCCTCTCGGGTGTGCCACTGTCAAGGATCCCTGAATGTGTGCTTTAAAAAGGAACCGAACCTCGGAGTTCACTTTGTACTTCACCCCTTCAGTGACAACCTTCGCATGTCCGACAGTTGGGCGTTCAATGACTCGTATTATAGCAATGAAAATTGTAATTTCTACATTTCCTATTAGATTTACAGCACAATATTATGAATGGATTAACAAGATTCTCCTGATGAAAATGAGTCTAAACTCGACCTTATTGCCAATCCATTGGTAACACTCTCAAAATTGTCATTAGTACATGACTTATCTCAGCCTCAAAGGCCAGGTGAACGAAGGGTCGCTGCGACAACGATGTACAAAACAATTTTCGATTTCCGGTTGTTTTTAAAGTAAACATTCGTGGAGTGTTGACCAATAGTTTTAATGATTTTTACAAAGTATCTCCCTGATCAAAGATTACCGGATTTAGCGCCGTTTGACTTTTATTTATGCAGCCACATTAAACAGTTGCTATAAAGACTGAACAGGAGCTTGGAAGTGTATTCGTACACTTCAAACATTTGTTGAATTGGTAGGTACTAAACTGAAAACACCAGCATATTAGAATTATATGCAATTGGAAAGACACAATGGCTTTTTCTTTACCTAGGAACCCAATTAGCCTTGAACAATTATGGTCCTTTAATTCATCTGAATGTGAACTACACTTATGTATATTTAAAAAAAGAAGACTGTTCCGTTTGAAAAAAGTTGTTGGAATTGAAATCTCCTTGACATCTTTCGGACAAAAATTAAATTAAGATAAAAAGTGCGCCCTCTATAACACTTCAACTTTACCGAATAATATTTTTTAATATCACCAATGTTTCTGCAAATATTCAGTGTCATGCTTTATGTGGCTCACCCTGTACAAGTAAACAAGTTTTGTTACTATGTGTTCTGTTTCTTATTTATTGTCAGTCGGTAATAAGGTAATTAAATAAGGTAATTAAATAATCTCGTATGTGCACTACGAAATCAAATACTTCGAAATGAAAAAAAATACTATGCATCCAATATACAATAAAAATAGGATTTTCACTGAGTGATACACGTATTTTATTCATTCTACTCGAGTGAGATAAATGTATAATAATTATTTTGAGCGGTGTATTTAAAGCAATCAGTTTGAACTCTTCCTTTGCTAGTATTTATTTAATCTAATTTTGCTTAATATTTCTACTTATTTAACTGAGAAGTAACAATTGATCATTGTTCTTACATCGTACTTGAATGAACCTCTCACCTTGGCACATTTTAGAAGCAGCAAATAACCGTCTTTGTTAAGCAAATTAGAAATGTTACTGTTAAGCTATGATTTTAAAAAATAAGCAGAAAGAAAGGAGGACCTAGGAACGATAGCTACATATCGTGCAAGGGAGAGCATGTGACTTTTCCGTTTAAAATGTACCAACTTATTGTATCGATAAAGTAAACTATTTGGTGTACAGTATTGTCTCCGTATGTGCTCGGTTTGGTGTACACGATAGGTGTTCGTCGCTACCCCCACCACTTCTGTCTCACTCTTGTCCGGCGAAGGCAAGAGCGATATGGAACGAGAGCCACTGAAAGCGAGCGAGGACGGTACGAGACAGACGACGCGTTGATGTTTTGTCTCCCTCCGTCTTTCGGGCACCGTGACACTCCGTCCTTTGCGTGCGCGACGCGCGTGCGCGATGGTCGCAAGCACTTAGGTGAGCACGGGAACCGCATCGCAAAATCGTGACGCAGGCCCGGCTCAAGCCTTTGTTGCGCCCTAAGCGAACTTGTCAAATTGCGCCCTTTATTATAATACATTTATTTGAGATTATTTATGACTTTATTTTGCAAAATTAGGCGACTGCCTAGGGCGGAAAGTCGACAAGAGGTGCAAAATGATATTTTCATTACTGGTATTGTGGAAAATAAACTTTAAAATGAAATATTACAAGTTGTACTATAAGTGGATTAAACTACGAATACAAATTCAGAGTAAGCTTATCAATAATCTCAAATAAATGTATTATAATAAAAGGCGTAATTTGGCAAGCTCGTCTAGGGCGCAAAAAAGACTCGTGCCGTGCCTGGCTATCTGACCGTGGCGCGCGTGCGTCGAGCAGTCACGATTCCATCTGAGTGCTCGCACCCGTCGCGCACGCTCGCCGCGCACGCAAAGCGTTCCATCTCACTCCCCCCTTCGGCCAGAAAGGAGCGAGAAACGAACACTCGGAATTAGGGATCTGTTCACGATAGGAGTTCAACGCCGGTCCCGACCAGCGAGCACATACGGAGACAATACTGTATATCTCTCGCGTAAAATATTTTAAAATAATTTACATTTGTAATTCAATAATAACAATAATGATTAGAAGATATTTTTTGTTCTTTCTTATTAAAGAATATGAGAATTTACTTTGTCAATTAAACTCGCCATTTACTCTGTTCTAAACAAGAATATTTTATTTTCAATTCAATGATATTTCATGTATTATTTATTTTCTGTATACTAACTCGTTTACAAAATCTAACCATTATCTATTGCAAATTGCTCATCTTCATAGTTTTGGTAAAGAAGTACGTTGTAATACAAAACGTTTGTATTATTGAATATGTTTTGAGTTAAACTTTCCAAAAAAAATTTTGGTGAAAACTTAGAGAAATACATAAGAAAAGTTTATTACGCTTATTCGATGATGTCAGAATACTTCACTTTTTCGACACAAAAAGGATAAACATTTTAGGTGGTAATGTTACACCTGGCCCTATCGGTGACAAACTACAGTGCTGTCTCGAAAAGAACCCGCGTCTTCTGTCTTGAAAAGAAGTCATCGCTACCCTCGCTATGTACTTCTTTTGTACATAGTTTACCGCGGCGAGTGAGAGGTAGCAGAGAAGCCTATTCCGTCTTTTTTCGATAGACGACGCCGCGGCAGTACCGACCGTAATTTATGGCTTGTCGCAGTCGCGGCCCTCGCATTGATTCTCAAGATCAGTCCCTCTCATTCGCCACGGCACAGAGCAAAGAGAAGCCGAATAGAGTACCCGTCTTGAAAACAGCTCGCGCCTGGTCCCGAGGTGTGGATTCTTTTCAAGACAAAACTGTAAGTATAACGTTAACAGAACGCGTAATTTGAATGATAACAAAAAACATACAAGTACCCCATTTTGAGACGTCACCAAAGTCGGCGTGAAAGTACTTTTTATTTTCAGATCAACTCTGCTGAGCTGCCTCTTCAGGCTAAAGCCTTTCCATCCATGGTTTTTCGTGCAGTCTTCTTCGTTTACAGCATTTACTGGTTTATTGAATTCAATTACGGATTCCTCCGTGGTTCCTTTCTCACTACTGCTTCCAGTGTGCAACTCACCGCGAAGTAGATATTGTTGAGAATTCTGAGCATTATCAGTTACCATTGCTAAGAGGGTTTCAGATGCCACAGTAGAGTCTTGATGAGTCTGATGAATGTAACATGTTGGATTTTGCACAATAAATCAATGTACATGAAACATCAAAAGATTTAATTCTAATTCTAAGAGCAGATAATTGCACATATTGTATGCATACAATATACTGCACCATTGTATATGTTGCGATATTGTTAGTAGCGCTTGTTATTAATATATCCCACAAATGTATCATAATCTATAAGATATACTGGACTATAATCTTATAAATTTAAATGTATATTATGCTATATTGAATATAATACGGTATAAACATATAGTTAATTACAAATATAAATGTATTTGTAAAATGTACCCTGATTTCTATCTTCAAACGAAGAGATATCGCAAACGCATGGTCACTTGTCACTTCCCAAATAAAAACAATTAGAAATGTTTAAGACGAAGACTGCTGACAAGAGAAGGTATCTTTGATAATTTTGGAAAACTCTGATCAATTACATATCTTAACATGAATGCAAGTCATACCTAAGATGCTCATAGAAACAATATCCTAATACACTTGATACTCTTTTTTTACGCATAGAAAACCTCTAGGTATGTAAATAATATTTAAAATTAACTGCTTCTTCAGAAATTCAAGCTAATGCAGAATATTTTTATTTTTTTTAAACAGAATTAAATATTTAATCTTTCTTATCGTTCTAATAACAATGAGATTCATTCTATTTACTATATACATATACATACTACAATTCTTAACAAAATCATTCAGATATAAATTTTGACATGTTCAGCTTGACTTCTGAATAAGCACTTGTGATCACAATACACACACACACACACACACGCGCGCACACGCACACACACACACTGTAGAGGGTGTCTATAGATTTCCTGATACCAACAGAATACTTAAATTATGCTTATTCGATAACTTATCAATATTATAAAAAATAAGAAATGAGTATTAACAATCGACAGTTATAATCTATATCGCGATCCTTCATTTTCGTGCCCAGTTTCACATTTATGTGCATAATATCCAAAATGCCGAATAACTTTTGTGAAAATATCATAATATACGAAGTAGCACGTTTTGACAATGACTCGCCCACTTACGTCGAAATGTATTAAATTTTAATCATGCAGACATAGGCGCTTAAAAAAAAAAAGATTTATACACTGCGAAGATTACCTCTTTATTCAAGTATAAGGAAACAATGAGAATATCGATGAGTCGAAATCTCTTGAACGTAAGTTATTCGTAAATTAAATAAAAATCAATACATATCCTTGAAAAGGGTTACTACTAAATGCTCGAATTAATTTAGTATAAACTGGTAAAACGGATTAAGTCTTTAAAGCTGATACCAGCATAAGTCAGTTTAAGAATACACTACTTTTAATTATAAAATATACCTAGCATATTCGACGTAAAATATGAGTGCTGCAAATTGCGTAATTACAAGCGAACATACTGAGACATTCCAAAGAATTTAAATTAACATGTTTAAGATACTATTTGACACTTGAAAAAAATTATTAACTTCAGAATTCTCTAAAATGACTAGCCTAATTACTTTGCTGATTACGTTTATATATAAATAAAATCACCTGATATAACTGTCATGACCTGATTAATGTTGTCACTTACTGATGTGACATACATAAGTAGCTGAAACATTTCAGAAATCATTGTTACAAATATAAATCCATCTGTGATAATAAGACTAATCACTTATGAAGTATACTTGTTACTGCAATGTGGTGTAACTATGACATACCTTTGTACTTTCTTATTTCTTAAATATAAAATAAAATACTGCTGTAATGATTTGTTGATAATAATATTGGTACACTGGATCTATGCTAATTGTAACTTCTAAATACGCTTCCAATTTCTCGAAATTCTTAGGACAGAGAAATAAAAATACACTCCTCACATTAATTAAAGGATCACCTCTAGGAGCCCGAATAATAGAGGGAAGTTCACATGGTCATAACTTCAGTAAAAATAGTCGTATCGATATTTTGAAAATATGGTTTGAAAGCGTGGAATCTCTATCTTCAGCTGTTTTTTCAAATTGTACATGCATTGCTTTTCGGCAAAGTTATAGCAATATAAAGAGCACTTGGTCAATTTTAAAAAATTTTCTTCAACTTTGCGATGTTCCACGGGGAGTATGAATTTTTTTACACAAATTCCATTCATACCAGTCGAACGCGGCTACTTCCCTGTGTAAAAAGAGAGGAACAAATTTCTTGTGCGATTTTTTTTGGCCGAGTTATTCAACTTTGAAGTAAAAACCGTTTTTTTTTACTTTAATTGTTTCTTGCAAGCGAAGGAATAATCGTAGACCGTTCATGAAAAAAGCAATAGAAAGATCAGTCTTTTTTCTTTAAGATGCATCTTCGACTTTTTCGTTTTGGTTAAAATTTTGGTCTCTGATGTCCTTTCCAAAATATGCTTAAAAATTGCACAAATTCCATTTTCTCTTCAACTCGCTGTATCTTCGCGAGGGATGCCGGGAACATCAATGTCTTAAACTCATTTTAAAGCGGAGAGTCTGCCGATTCTTTTGAGCTCCACCGGAACCAGCTGCGATAATTTCTTACCTATGGTCTTTAAGTTTGAAGTTACCGTTTCGGGAAAATAAGGCTACAAAATGTGTCGCCACTGTCGGTCATCCCGTCGGAAGCGAGCGCTCTTGTTCGTATCCCCACCCGTCGACATAAGCGACGATAGCAACCGAAAACGAGCCGAGTCACGCCGGCGCTACCGAAGGTTCCTGTGTGTGCACACACATATGACTCATCCCATCACGCGATATGCCATCGGTGGTGCCAATGTAGCCACGCGGCCGCTGAAGTCTCCGCATAAGTTTTCCCGAAACGGTAACTTCAAACTTAAAAGCCACAAGTAAGAAATTATCACAGCGGGTTTCGGTGGAGCTCAAAAGAATCGGCAGACTCTCCGCTTTAAAATGAGTTTAAGACATTGATGTTCCCGGCATCCCTCGCGAAGATACAGCGAGTTGAAGAGAAAATGGAATTTGTGCAATTTTTAAGCATATTTTGGAAAGGACATCAGAGACCAAAATTTTAACCGAAACGAAAAAGTCGAAGATGCATCTTAAAGAGAAAAGACTGATCTTTCTATTGCTCTTTTCATGAACGTTCTACGATGATTCCTTCCCTTGCAAGAAACAATTCAAGTAAAAAAAAACGGTTTTTACTTCAAAGTTGAATAACTCGGCCAAAAAAAATCGCACAAGAAATTTGTTCCTCTCTTTTTACACAGGAAAGTAGCTGCTTTCGACTGGTATGAATGGAATTTGTGTAAAAAAATTCATACTCCCTGTGGAACATCGCAAAGTTGAAGAAAATTTTTGAAAGTTGACCAAGTGCTTTTTATATTGCTATAACTATGCCAAAAAGCAATGCATCTAAAATTTGAAAAAAAAAAGCAGGTAAAATAGAGATTCCGCGCTTTCAAACCATATTTTCAAAATATCGATACGACTACTTTTACCGGAGTTATGACCATGTAAACTTGCCTCTATTTTTCGAGCTCCTAGAGGTGATCCTTTAATTAATGTGGGGAGTGTACTTATCCTATATTGCAATTAATAAGTGAGTATGTATATTTTTAGTATGAAAAGTAATAATTTACCCGTAGTTTAAAGGTATTTATGTTCATAGCATGAACATACATAATCGAATATTCTATAGGTACACAACTATGAACAACGGAATAATTATTTTATACTGTTCAGATTTACACTATCCAATTAAGAAATAAAAGCTTTCTGTAATAAATGATATTTCAAATATTTATACTTATGTTCCAGTTCATTTAAATTTCGTAAGATGCAGAACTTTTAAGAGTTTCGTCCATTTAATTTCATTTTTCATTAATTCTAAATTCAAATGAACTACATCAACGAAAACAAATTACAAAATTACGTTATTGTCTATATACGCTATACTTCGACAAACATGATGTTTGTCATTAAAAACAGGGGAGGAAGAAATAAACACATTATTTATATTCGTTACACTAGTACCACTGTCAGTTGCTACACCGCTTTTGAATGAAAGTCTTGATTACAAGTAAATATTAGACATACAACGGTAATAGTATTTTATATGCATGTATCTATCACGATAATCATGTTCTATTAATAACTGACACTAATAAACATTTTTCTTTGTGACTGGTGGATAAAAAAATTCAGTAACAAAGATCTAAAATATTCAAAGATTATTTGGGACGATTCCATTACTTCCAAAATAATAAGAAGAAACAAATTTAAACTTAATAGCAAAAATGTCAGTAAGAAACGTATCAAATTCTATATAATTGCTTGTATTAAATGCGCTATGCACATATTAGTATGGAATAATTGTTTTATATCAGGAATCAGTGCTTGCTCCTAAATATCACCATGTAAACATATGACATATAGATACGTACATACATAAGCACGGTTTAATGCCAAAACTGTCATAGTGCATGGAACAAATATAACGGCATACTTGGGTCGGTACACACTCATGTTGTATGCAAAGTTATATCCTTGTACGTAAATCGCGGCGAATGGGTTTCGTCACTTACTATAAGTCCCAAAAATCTCAAGACAGCTATCCGTTCAATACGGTGACTAAAAACTATATTGAATACATTCCTAAGGTCGAGTTCAGATTTATTGGCCGGTAAGTTCGGTTTCGCGGGCAGCGCGCGAGAAGAAATCAGCCACCACCACCTGACGATCGTGGATTGGCAGTTGAAGTTGCTGGGCCCCCGAAGGGTTTGGTGGGGTAACGGGAACGCTGCTCGGCTCCGCCTGAACGAAGCCGTGTGGCTGTTGTTTATTCTTACCGTAGTAGTTGCGTGCGTTAGCTATGCGTAGACCAATACGAGAAGAAGCTATCCAGCAAGAATCAATCTTCTGACCAATAAAACTCCTGAATTTTTCGGAGCTAACGCACACCTATTCTGATGTATGTATTTCTACGCCAAGAACTCGGTTTGGCCTACACTTCAGGAGCTTGGCGCTATCCCCACCGCTTCTGGTTCACTCTTGTTCTGCAAAGGCGAGAACGAGATGGAACGCGAGCGAGTCAGAGGCACTGAAAGCGAGCGAGGAACGGTACAAGACAGATGACGCGTTGATACATACTTTGTCTCGCTTCGTTTTTTGTACGCCGATACTCCGTCCATTGCATACGCGACGGGCATGAGCGTTTTAAACACGCTTCAATTCCATCTCGCTCTCGCCTTCGGCAAAAAAGAAGCGAAAAACTATCGCTCGGAATCGTGTCTCCTCAATGTCTCAAATTAGTGGGGATGCTTCGCTGCGTGTGTTCGTACCTCACGGACATTAATCCCCACCGCGCGACGGCCAGGCGTAGCCGGAGAGAGAGAGAGAGGGGGGGGGGAGAGGGAGAGAGAGAGAGTGAGAGAGAGAGAGAGTGAGAGAGAGAGAGAGAGAGAGAGAACGTCTGAAAATCTGAACTCGAGCTTAGGCGATTTACTCCCGACATCTGAGTCCGTTATCACCTCCACCGTAATAATTTTGTAACGTCGCCAGATTTGTTCCACCAACTACAGGTACGTGTGTAATATCTGCTAGTAAACGTACGAGTAGAAAGTTAATGGTTGAAATTTAAATCATACAACAGCGCTGTCCAAGTCAGAGCACACGTGCTCTGTGGGGTTCTCCCACTGTCGCCCGCGTCGTCAGGGATACACGCCACGCTAAAGGGGCGACGATGACGTTACACATGACGTGTGCATTAGCGATACACGTCACCACAGCGAACCAATGCTACTGCTATATATTCAAGCGAATATTGTGTGGGGACACAGCGGTTAGAAGGAGAAGCAGGTGCGTGAGGGGCCCCACCGCTAGACAGCGCTGTCAATATAGGGTGTTCGGCAACAGGTGTCAGAAACTTCAATGGGTGATTCTACATGCCAAAATAAGACGAAAATCAAGAATGACAAAAATCCGTTTGAGGTGACGTTTCCGAGTTATTAACTGATGAAAATACGCGTAAGAAGCGTCTGGCACGAGACTACTTATTAGACGACTGGCCTTGCCGTGCCTGACCAGGGTTGCCGGGAGCACCCGGTACCGTAGGGGCTTCTTGTCGTCACGGATAGCTATAGATATAGCCGACGTCACGGATAGCTATAGATATAGCCGACGTCACAGAGAACTGTAAATATAGACTAAGCGGCTTGTGCACACCATGCGAGGATTTACCGTCTACTACCCCACACTACGTCACTGAGTTTCAACTTCTAATAGGTGTTCCTCCTCTACTATTCCTTGCTACGTCAGCACTCTGCAGCCGTCAATGCGGCCATTTTCCCCTACTTCTGGCAACGCTGCGCCTGACCTAGCTAATGCGCCCGGCAGTACTGTACTTGTATGCATACAGGATGTCCCAGAATTGAAGGACATTCAGGGACAATGGGGAACATACAATATTCTGATGCAAGAAGACATCGAAAAGTCCTTTTCCCTTTTGGGATCCGAGGCTTCGTTCTCGAGATATTAACAGTTGAATATTAGCGGTACAACTTCTGGTCCGCGCAGTTTAAAGCTGTGTCAGTTCAGCGCGCGGTAGCGTACGGTCACACGCACACGTAGGAGGCGTGCATAGATACAGACCTACACACAAAGTGGAGCCGACCGTGCTAGTTCAAACCGTGAAAATGGGTTAGCGTTGATAACGCATTTCTAGCCGTTCTACTGTGCGTGAGTTTGTTCTACTCGTGCTTCCTACGTGTGCGAGTTAGGAGCCACTGCTCCGCGTCAGCTGTTTCGGCTTTGAATCTCGCGGCCCGGAAGCTTCACTGCTAATATTCAACTGTTAATATCTTGAGAACGAAGCCACAGATCGCAAAACGGTAAAGGACTTTTCGATGTCTTCTTGCATCAGTATATTGCATGTTCCGGATTGCCCTGTATGCGCGTATTTTCCACAATTAATAGCTCGGAAATGAAGTCGCAATTTCGTCCTTCTCAATTTCCGTCTTATTTTCACATGTAGAATCACCTCTCAAAGTTTCTGACACCTGTTGCCGAACACCCTGTGTACCATATTACACGGCGAATGAAATCATTAGATTTGTACTGTTCTGTGTACTTCATAAAAGCAACTTTCATTTCATTACATCTGTATCGACAGTATTTGTATTGCCATTAATCGCTTCATGCATTTCTTGTTTACATACCAAAATGTGATAATATAATGGTAGGTGCATGTTTAGTTTTTGTTTTAACCTCTTGCATCTTTTGTATCATTATACTTTTAATACTACGTGCACAGATCCCATCAAACGTTTATGTGAAAATCGGCGCACACGTAAGTTTGACTGACAATGCGCCATTAAACATTACACAATCGCAACGACAGTCACTTTCTAATATTTTGAACTACTTTGTGATTGTGTTGTTTGTTTCTCGTTTCTACATGTTCAACATTGATCGAATGTCTAATAATAAGTACGAATCCAAAGCTAATAGTAAAACTGAAAAATCGTCTACCATTTACTACCTACTTCGTCGAATTTGTTTATTTGTTAACAAAGTATTATTGCATATCATAGAACGAAAATAAAAATTCTAGTTGTTTCTTTAACGAAATAAATTATTGTTCTTACTTGTTTCAACGTGGGTAGACACATAGTTAGCTAAACATTAAATGCATAACAAACGATTTTTAAAATATAATGAACACATTTACAGTGAGTACCTACTCCTAACATTTATTGGATATATTAGTTATTAAATATTTCTTATTAAAAAATTTATATAAATCTGTTACAATTAAATTTTAAATTTCGGCACATGGAAAATGACAAGTTTGACCACTAGTTGCCGATAACATTCTCGTTTTGTATTTAAAATAGTTCAATTCGTTCTCACATACACATTTTTGTCTATAACGTTTCTAATTTTAAACGTTCCAAGCAGAAAATATGCATTCTTTTTGTGCACGTGTCTGTGTGTCTTGTGTGTGCATTACATTTACATCAAATTATAAAGAACAAAGTTTTTGTTTATAAACAGATATACAAAATGAATTCTTCTGAAATTTTTGAATTCATATGCAGATTGCAGATGCGTCTGCATAATAACTTACTTAATTTAGTTAGTGTCAGTCATCAACTGCCATATTTTTATTCCACGAAGCTCGTCATTAGGATGCGGTTAGCGGCCTCAGAGCTTTATGCCTCAATTAGTTTCCTACTTGTTAACCGAATTTGCGGTTCTACTTGTACAGGATGTTCGACTACTGTAGTGTTTCAGTGTAGTAGTTTTCTTTTTTAATTTTTTTACACGATTTAGTGCAGGAGATCTGATATTTTTTTGTTTGGGTGGTGTGATTCTGTGTTTTGTGTGATTTCTGCGCATATGTGTCTCCGTAATACAATGGACTATAGTGGATATGTATTCTAGCGAATGGGCAGGTCTGGTATGATGCAATAATACCCTTTAATTTTGAATTACGCGTCGCACAATCGTGAGGCCATGTCGAATGCCATCAATTTTGTCACAGCTTCCCTGAAGTGAGTGATCCTGTGCGACAATGGCTTTGACTACCACTGCTCGACCCCTCACCTGACTTGTCCCGAGCGCACCGGTGCACGCGGGTTGCCTGCTTTTAGACAGATCTTTAAACGCTTATATCTAAGAAACCTCAACCACAATATCGTTATTCTACATTTTCGTCTTAATCTAGTGTCTAGAATCACCCCTCAAATTTTCTCCTACCTATAGTCGAACACGCTGTATTTTTTCCACCAACTAATGTATATTTATATATGGATATAACAAGAAGTAATTCTATCCTATTATTCATTCTTTCGAATCAATTACTTCTTTTCTTAAATTTTTTTAATGTAAGAGACAAAGATATTATGGACTCTAATAATGTTCATATTGTGTATGTAATATTTTCTTGAATATTTAATGTAACTTCCTATGTTCAGAAAAATGATGATCTTATTGACTAATTAATAATAAGAAATAAAATTGTATAAAAGCTTTATCTTGTGGTAATACTAAAAAGTTTCATCAAGTATTTTTATATTTTAGCTTTTTAATAAATATCTAAACAGTAAATTATAATGATGGTGTAAATACAATTTTCTGCTTGGAATTTATATGCTATTATATACTTACTTAAACTATTAGATTTCATTTATCTAAACGATGAATTAGTTAAAAGCCCTTTATGAATTAAAATTAACGCGAAATAGTTATGAATACAAGGCAATAAAATGAATGAGAGAAATTAAATTTTGAAAAATAGTTCCGTATTCAATATTTAGTTTTGCGGAAGTTGAACTTGTTAGATTTTAAAGCGTTGATGTAAAGAACTTTTCAACGTCAACTAGATTATTTTTATTCGATTAAATAGTTATTTGGTTTGGCTTTGGGTGTTTAAAGTAAAGTTGATTATTGTTCTCGATAAGTGCTGTTTAAAATTGTTTATTTGTACGTTGGTAGGCAGTAACGTAAAAAAAATCATAAAGCAAAACAACTATTTTGTTAAGTAATATAAATGTCACTTACTTTTCTGAAAAATTTAATGTTTTAACGATCTAAAAGGTTCTTATTTATATACTACAATTAGTAATCCTGTGCAAATTCAAATAAAATAGCTTTTAAATAATGTTATTGGAAAACTATTTTCGAAAATATAATTATATGACCTACGACTATTTAATGAGGTCTACTTTCAGTACACGCATTGAAGATGACGTATCACGTTAACATTATTGAGAACTGAAACTCTTAATATTTACAAAGGAAAACGACTTATAATTACGAATTTGGGAAGAAATTAAACACTGAAGTTATGTAATATTTTCACAGTTATGCAACAACAAAGATCGTTAATTTTAATGTCTAGAAAAAGCGAAATGCATATTTCAAGACATCTTTTCAGAGAAATTGACGAGAATGAAAAGGGCGAAAATTTTAATATTTAAGGTGATTATGATTGAAAAAGAAATACATTTTACCTGATCTGTGCTAGGACTCCTTGCTTTATCTTCGTTTTCCCGTTTTAAGTCATCCTGACGTTTCGGACTGCGTAGTACGCGTTGATATGGATCCGTACCACCACCGATGTCCGCCGTGTTCAGCACAAGCAAAGACAATTTCTGCACGATGTCTATTATCACTACTCCGGACTCATTTCCATAAGCCATCCTGAAATTAAAAAGTAACTATTCTTAGACAACTGTTACGCCTCTTATCGAAATTACATATTCTAAGAAAATTAAAAAAGGGCATGTAATTAACTAACATTTAAATAATGAGATGCAAATGAAATACAGTGTATGTATTTTCAATGCATGTACATTTACCTATAGTTTTTGAATTAGCGTGAAATATATAGATAAACAAGTCTCATGTTTATCAAAAAAATTTGTCAATTTCTTCTATTTTCTAAAATTGCTTTTATATGAAAGCGACACAGTACAACACGTACTCATTATAAGCCCGACGGACGGTGCTGGCGGCGGACGTACGGCGCGATGTGAATACTATTCCGCGCGGCCAATGGCGCGAGTGAGAAAACCAAAGAGCGAGCGAGACGAACGAAAGAGCCTCTCGCTCGTTCTCGGGTTCTCTCACTCTCAGCCGAAGGATTCCAAGAAATGGTGGAAATAGTCGCCGGGCGTACAACGCATGGTACAAACGGGCTTATAACGAGTGGCTAGTGTATTACAACAATTGATTATCTGGAAATGTGTACACCAGAAGTTCAAAATACGCTTATGATTGCGGACCGGCCACGTACTTCTACAGTGATTTTAATAAAGGGCAGTCACCATCTGGTCCTTGGGTCAAGTGCCAAATTAATATCAGATTATTATTACGTCATGGCATTGGCACGGAGGTGTCAAATTGTATCACAAACAAAGCAAAAGAATTTAGTAAAAATATTTCGGAATGTTCCGGGATTTTATCATTTTGAGTAGTGCAAGATTTTGCAAAATGCCGTTTCAAGTCGGTCGGACCTTTCCGCGCGATCACTTCTGCTGAGTAACTTTTGCCCAGCACGTTTTGCGTTTTGGAGCATGTGCCAACACTAATAAAAATGTAAAATCCTTTATTTTTTATTAACTCTTCACGGGAGTGCTGCCAATGGATGGGTAAGGATCTTTCAAGAAGAATAAGTCTAAAGACGAACTCATTGAGATGTATTTTGAATTATAAGCATTGGCGCACCCAGAGGGGAAGCCAAGGGGCCCTGTCACCTCAAAGAAAAAGGAAAAAGGAGATTAATGTAACCATGACTGAAGTAATTCAAGAGCTTTGTAAAAAGAAAAAAATGGGTTTTATTCTTTAAATAAATTTTTATAATTACTTAATGAATTTGATTGAATTTACATTAAAAATATTTTTATCCGTTCAACTCGGCTCCCTCCAAGATTAAATCCTGATTGCGCTCCTAATTATAAGTATCATTGAAAATAATTAATCAGACTGCAATTGAGTGTAGACTCATTTTCACCTGGAGAATCTCGACAATCTATTCGTGACACTTTGGATGCTTTCCAGAGAATATCGACGTGTATATCTCACTCCATTTAAAGTGTTCAAATTTTGTATTTTTACATTTATCATTAAATCTTTGTGAGAATATTGGCAATGGATTAGTAAGATTAAAATAGTCCGAATGAGATCATATTTGAGTTAGTTTTCATTGCAGAAACCTCAACAATCCATGGGTAATACACTCCTGAAATAATAAACGTGGGTATAAAGGGGAAGTACTGTAAATGTATAAGAATATCGAAAATTATAGTAAATAAAACCAATAAATTCTTTCTTACATTTTCTTCTATCCCAGATCGATTCAACGACTAACTTCTATATGGAACACTCTGTGTGCAAGAAGTTTAAAAAAGGTTTGTCTACTTTCTTGCGTGATACAGTGTGTAACAAAAGTAAGTAAACATGAAGCTTATACGATATAAGAGTACCACTGTGACAAAACGAGCGAAGGAATTCTGTTTATGTTTACGTACGTTCAAGATTGAGACTTTCTTGTACATTATAACTATTTAGTCTTGCTCAGTTCGTTCAAGTGTTGACATGAATTGCAATCATTCCGTGGTGATATGTTAATAAGCATTACAAAACTAAGTTAACAGTTGCAGTTTTTTAAAGTATTTGTTGGTACAAAGTTGTTTTTTTGTATATATTCATAAAATATTAGAAACCTTATTGTGTTTAAACATTTGAAACCAAGGTATGTGTGAAGATTTATATGTATGTATATTTTAATGTATATTTTAAATCGTGGGTATGTCTCTCTCATATTTATATAATTTTATGATAGAAAAATAACCAAATTCAAACAACTAACATGTGAAGAACGTAGAATTGTTATCAAAATGCATAAAGAAGGCGATTCTTACCGAAAAATAGCAAAATTTTTTGATAAAACTCCAGCTTCTATTTTCAAAATAGTAGCTGCTTATAAAAGGGACGGCCGAGTTTCTGTATTATGTAGATCAGGAAGCCCAAAAGTTACTACAAATCGTATAGATAAGAGGATTGTAAATATTTCGACATCCTCTCCACACTTATCAGCAGCAAAGATACGAGCAAAATTAATAGAAGAAGGTAAAAGTGTTCCGTCCACACAAACTATTAGAAGAAGATTACACACAGCGGGAAGGCATGGGCGTGTGGCAAGAATATTGCCGTATATAAGCAAAGTAAATTTGAAAAAACGTTTGCAATTTTATGAAAGGCATGTTTTAAAATCAGATGAATTTTGGAAAAGGATATTGTGGACTGACGAATCTATGATTCGTATGAGACACAGTCATGATAGGATGTATGTGTGGAGAAAATGTGGTGATGAATTATCGTATGATTGCGTAAAACCATCATTAAAATCTATGGATCGAGGTATAATGGTCTGGGGATGCTTTTCGGCATATGGCGTTGGACAAATTCTTCCAATATCAGGAAGAATAAATTCAACAGTTTACTTAAAAGTATTACAAGAAGTCATAATACCGGAAGGAAAACGTTTAATAGGGGACGATTTTATCCTCCAGCAGGATAATGCACCCATTCACAGGGCCAAAATTGTCATGAATTATCTAAAAAATAATAATATTAATGTATTGGATTGGCCACCACAAAGTCCCGACTTGTCACCAATCGAAAATATGTGGGCTTTACTCAAATTAAAAATAGCCGAGAAGAAACCAAAAAATATAAATGAATTGAAACTTTTTATAATGAAAACGTGGCAAACATTTACCGCAAAAGAATGTACAAAATATGCTCTATCTCTATCACATAGAATTTCTAAAATGTCACAAAGAAAAGGCTACCATTGTGGATATTAAACTGTTTGTTTACATACTTTTGTACTGTGTAATCTTGCATAAAAGTTATGCAGAAGTCATTATTTTGTTTAAATTTTCAACTACTGCAGATATTATACTTACATTTGTTTCCTACATAGTTATTAGTTATGTTAATAAATTAGTTACTTGAAAAATGTATAAATCTTATTGTTATCACCATTTTATTCCTGAAAGTTTGAGTGTTTACTTACTTTTGTTATCCACTGTATGTTCAAAAATACATTCCCTTCGATCTACAGCATTTCAAATCCCCCCCCCCCCTAAACATGACTCATGTATGAAAGAAGCTAATTCCCTTTAATTCACAAAAAAAGTTCTCACGCAAAGATTGTGAAATCAACTTTGCTAATTCCAATTGTATTCTCCTTCTCCGCTCGAACACTGATTCACTTTTTATACTTGACATTCCTTCATTGGCCACAAATCAATTCAGTGCTCAGATTTTCAGCTTCGGTTTTAAGGAATTAGCGGGCGAGAGGCCTGTAGTTGACACAAAAACTTTTATAAGAGGGATATCTTCTGTTAAAACTTTTCGCATCCAATTGGCGAAAATTTGCAACCAGTGCGCACCAGTGCGACAGTCCGAATACGCTGTAAGAGAGATGCGAAGAATATGAAACATTTTGTTTTAAGTCGACTTCATAGTTTTTTTTCTTATACAACGCCCGCTAATTCCTTAAAACCGAAGCTGAAAATCTGAGCACTGAATTGATTTGTGGCCAATGAAGGAATGTCAAGTATAAAAAGTGACAGAGGAATCAGTGTTCGAGTGGAGAACGAGAATACAATTGGAATTAGCAAAGTTGATTTCACAATCTTTGCGTGAGAACTTTTTTTCGTGAATTAAAGGGAATTAGCTGCTTTCATACACGAGTCATGTTTATGGGGGGTTGGGGGTTGGGGGGGGGGGGGATTCATCACTTTTTTCATCATTTATTATAAATTACTAAATGCCCTATTTCATAACGGTCTTCATCCTCAAAGCGGTTCATATTCATGCAATATACGTGATGGTACATCAGCATAGAAATATATTGACAACGACAAAATTAATCAAACGAAATGGCCCAAAAACGCTAAAAATGTGTATATTCTTTTTTTGTAACGTCAAAAATGAAAATAAATCGTATTTTTTAAACGAATTTATTCAGCGTCGATTCCTCTGTTTGTTTCTGGTACGTCTGCTAATCTCCCGGTCATTTTAGAAGGAACCCATTTCGCGCATGTAGAATGAGCTCATTGGCTCCGAGGGAGAGTTTGTTTGGGGTATAGCCAAGCTACTATTGAGTAGCTTGTTTCGGCACCAATGAGCGCCAACATGCGCAGAACACATCTGAACTTGTCTGTCAGTCGGTTCCTTCTAAAATGATGCCGAGAATACATATCTGAAAACTCAAATTTAAACCAATTCCACCAATCCAATTCTCTTGAAACTTTGGAGGCGTGCGTAGTTCGGATGACAATACGATATTTTAAAAACTAAATTACCCCGAGGGGGTGAAAATTGTATCCAATCAGCAATAACCACAAATCCAAACGACTTGAAATCAGTCACTGCGTTCGGGTAGCTAGTTCGCATCATGAGTTCCGTAAATACACAATTTATATCGAAAAATGATTCGTTAATGTACCACCGATCACGTCTCGCCGCTATCGCGCGAGATCTTCTTTACCATTGGGACATTTAAAAAATGTTAACAACTAACACTTGGCAGGTTATGATTGAGTGACAGCCAAGTGACATTTATAAATTCTGCTTTCGAATGGCGACACCTACTGGCGTCAAGTGGAGGAGGAAAACGTGACGTCACGAAAACTCTTAATCTCAAAAGTATCATTTTGATAACTATTAATTCAGAATAATTCTTTTATCTTTTAGACAAACAGCTTGATACATTAAGTAAAACGACAAATGGTTTCGAAAAAAAAAAATTATTCGCTTAATCATGTTAAAACACCGGGACTAGGGTAAATCCGGGAGACGCGGTCGGGCCGGAGAGTTGGTCGAGTCGCTATATTTCGGACTCTATACGTAGAAACGCGTTAAATTGCAGACCAATTACTTCTCTAGAAGCCAAACAATTGAATGAATAGCGTCACTTCGGTTCCTTCTGTGTTTTCCTAGATTTACAGGCTATAAAAGGTAAACTGAGGTTACATTTAACCATCGACGAAGTATAGATAGGTCTATTCTATACCTGGTCTGTGATAGAATAGACCTATCACCTTATGGGACTTCGTGTCACCACCCAAACTGTATTACCGACCCATAACTCGATGACTGAATTTAGCGGCCTCTGCTCATGAACAGCGTCCAACTTAGGAACTACTCTGAAATGTGTTGAAATGCTGAAAGGTGTGCGTGCTTGTATACGTGTGACTTGTTTAGAGTGAGAGTTTGACAGAGGACAGGCTTTTGTTACGCTACGCTTTGGCTCGGTTTGTCAGCGACTCACGCCGGATTTCTCTCTGAAAATCTATTTCAGGGATCAGGAGCCTATATGGCGCTGCAATATGGCACTTCTTGAGAGCTTATACAAACTATAAATTGCAAGATGAAATTGATTGTTAGTATTTTACATGTAGTGGACCTTTTAACTAATATTTTCACCTGCCGTACGCCGAAAAATATTAAAAATTGACGCTATTACTAACATTCCCGCAAATCTCGGCACATCGCACGTGTCTAAGTAGACGGTGCCCATCCTACGACACGTATAAATCATTGAGAACAAGGAATCCAAACTTTTTTTTAAATTTATATTCGTAGTTTTCGGCACCCGAGGACATTTTGCAATAGTTTATTTATTACTTGGGAACGATAGCTTAGTAGTTAGAACTCTACGTTTCGTTACAAATTGATTGGCCCTTTCCTTATTAACTATTGTATGGATTTAAAAATTGTAAAGAACATCTCCTATGTAAGTACCCGAGCGTATCGCTTGCGTTAAGGTCTGTTTTCATTATTCCTAGATATGTACATATGAGAAAACAGTTATGGTATTTTTTAAAGCACAAGTAAAAAAAAAGGTTCTTTTTTACGGACGTCGCGACTCGCGTGTGAGATAAAATGGGAGGGAAACGGCACGGAGGTCCTTTACGCGACAAACGATCATTCTGGCAGCGGCAACAAAGTATAATACTACATTGTCTTCTTGCATTCTCACGTCTGATTTTCGCATGTCGATGTCGGTCCACGGACAAGGTAGGCTTCTAGATTTTACTTTCTTCTATAAATTCTGCAAAAGCCGTAATCAGTAGCTAAAAGCGGAAAACATGTATGTACACATGCTAAGCTAATCATAAGGTGAAATTTTTACATTAGTCACACTCACACCTCTAATCAAGCATAGAAATCTGTAAACATGAAAATTGATGCTAAAATCAAGTAGAGTCTAATAAAAGGCATGAATTTGGCAAACATAAACAAATTAAGCTAAAACTTATTATTTCGATGAAATGTACTCAAAAAATGACGTTATGAGTAGGAAATTTTGATTTCTTAACAACGAATAATTACACTCATCGACTTCATAAATATATCGTTGAGGCGTAATAATAATATTTTGGAAGGATGTTAAATCATAAAAAGTTCACAAATGTAGCCCAAAAGAACGAAATATCCAATAAACATTTATTATCCTGTAGCATATAGGTTAAGTATATTTTCTGTCACTTCGAGGACAGAAAATCCACTCTTCGAAGTGACCGAAAATATAACCTAACTAAGACTCTGTACAAATGTTTATTACGTGGTTGTATTTATATAATATTTCTAATCGAAATTTATGGAAATAAGTGCAAATTATGCTTCTATCAAAATGTATTAGTAAACGGAATTATGCAACATGTTTCTTGAAATTAGTCTTAACGTTCATGCCGTTTTAGATTTTAAACGTTTCCGATAAGATTTAATTTCAATTCCTACCACTCGTAGCATTGTAATCTTATTTTAGACTGAATCGATAACGTTGGGTGTGACACGAAAATGGTAAGGGGGCTCGCGAGCCCCCCGAGCGTGTGACACAAAATTACATTCCGTGATAGGTCTATTCTATACCTGGTCTGTGATTAACCTTTGGGAATAATAAGATAGTAGAGATATTGAGGGATAATGCAGCCAAAGTATTTAGCCATATTAACTCTTCCTCTCAAAACTAACCAGAAGACCATCTCTCGTTGCAGAAAGGAGAGATGGTCGAGTTATGATTTTTTTATTATTTTTATTTATATTTTTATTTTTTATCATTATTTTATTATTATTCTTTATTTATTTTATTTATTCACTTTTGTAATCATTTGCCTTGCTAATCGTCGGTAGGTAGTTCGCTTTATCTTTGATATGTTCTTTACTTGTTTAGCGTAAACAAATTAAATATCAATGATTCTGTAGGTGTTTTCACTCATAAATAATTTTGCTTTCTTCTTTGTTAATTTTCCATGAATAATAATGCGAGTGGTCTCTGCTAACGAAGAAAACCATTTCCCCCGGCACCTCGGGAGAGGTGGTCAGATGTCATGACTTCAATTTTCATCCTGATTTACAGTAAATATTGTCTTAAAGCAAATATCGACCAGTTTTTCTGAATCAGCATAAAATTCTGAACATATTAGGTTTGTTCTGATAAAATAAATAATATCTGTATCAGTTTTAATAGCCATTTTATATTAGGTCATAAAATAAGATAATAAGGCCAAAATAGCTGCGGGGACCTGTCAATTTCGCTATCATTCGTGTATAGAGACATGGTCGCTCAGTGTGCCTATGGGTAGAGGGGGAAGGGGAATTAACTTCCAGACGCGATCGCGTCTGTGATGTCATAGATAATACTCAAAATGATGTGTTTGAGAAGTATGCACTGTAAAGTCATATCTCTTGAATATTTTGATATACGTCATACTCATATAGTATCACGTTTTTATACACTCCGTATATTCAATGTTTGTGTGTAAAACTCTTTCTTCATATATCTCTCGGTCTAAGAAATGTATATACGTTATATCTAGAAAACTGGTTCTGTGTTCTAAACTTAGAAAAATCATTTGTCGATTTCTGATTATGTGATATCTTTTTATCGCTACAATTTTCACAGGGTGAAAAAAGAATTAACCTAGGAGACGTCCTATATTGTATAATAAACGGTATTAGTAGTATAGCTATGCCGATTCTAACTCTGGTCCTCTGAGGGGAGCGCGGGGGCGGGGGGAAGTGAGGGCGCGCGGGGGAGCGCGGCGGAGGGAAACCTGGGCGCGGGGCCTGCGGGGAGTGGAAGAGCGGTTGCGCGCGCACGAGCCGCGGAGTGGGGGAAGCCGCAACCGTGGAGGGGATCAGGCCGGGCCGAGCAGCCGCGGAGACCTGGCCCACCGTCCTCGAAATTTTTTAGAGGGAGGGAATGACCCCCGAAAAGTCTTTTTCAGACTTTGGCCCACCCCGAAAATTTTTTCAGACCTAACCCAGGGAGGGGACGGCCCCCAGGATTTTTTCAAACCAACATGCGTCGGAAATTGTTTAATAATTTATTTTTTATCCGAAATTGTTTCGGACGATGTCGGGAAAGATCGGGAAAGATCGACGTTCTTTTCTTTTACACACCGCGTCTTCGGGATGGAAAGAGACAGAGCATTATTTTAAATCTAAATTCGGAGGAGGGAGAGAGACAGCACTACATAGCGATACACTCGCAGATATTCTAAAATTTTGAATCAGCTATCTACAGAACCATTATGTAGGAATATTATTTCAAGCAGATATGTAGCATGCATTCTGAAGCTAACAGTATTTATTCTAAAGCGTTCCGATTTAACGTCGCAGCGTATCGCGCGATCTCGCGTAATTCGAATCCTCTGGAGCAGTCGCGCGGGATGACGTCATTTGATGGCGCGTAGAACGCTCGAACGAAATAGAATTATGCGACGTCAGCAAATCTTAGAATTACGTGGCGAGGAGAGAAGGAGGATAAATGAAATTGGTAAATAATATGCGTTTAAGAGATTATATATGGTTTACAAAAAGAAAATATAAATGAATATAATATAAAAAAGAATATATAATATAAAAGAAAAGAAAACACAATTAAATAATGAATATAATAGAAAAAGAAAATACAATAGAAAAAAGAAAATAAAACAATAAAATAATAAAATAAAACTAGAATATAAAAATAGAAAAATAGAAAAAATAGAATATAAAAAATGGAAAAAATATAAAAAAAAATAGGAAAAAAAATGGAAAAAAAAATTTTAAACTATTCTAGTGGCGGTGAGGGCGACGATGGTGGTGGTGAGAGCGACGATGGTGGTGGTGAGGGCGATGGTGATGGCGATATAGCCACCCGTTCGGGAGGGAGTGATGGTAGCTGCGGGAGCGGTTGTCGTCGTAACCGTCGCGCGTCTACCCACGACGGCGATGGGGACCGCGGCCGCCTCAACGGCAGGAACCCCACCCGCTGATTCGGCACCCAAGGGTGCCGCAGCCGAGCCACCATCACCCGACCAACCGCGATCTGATGGCGGGGGGGGGGGGGGGGGGGGAGCGCCACCACCTCCTCCTCCAGCAGCCGCGCATTCATGTCCTAGAACACAGATACAAAACGTCGGTGTAATAATGACACATTAAACATAATAAACATCAAACACACATAACAATGCAATGTATTACATACCACTGGAGGCGGCGACGGCGACGGCTGCGGCGACCCCCAATCGGGGGACCAATTGGGGGAACGCGGAGGCGGCGGCTGTAGCGGCGGCGGCAGTGATGCCAGAACGGTGGGTTTTCGCCCACGGGCGCTACCACCACTCCACCACCAAGCGTACCCCCTCCTAGCGCCTGTACCGCACCACACAAGCATACCCGTCCCTCCATCCGTGTGCCGTACGCGCTGCCTGGCCGGCGCTCTCCATCGAGAATTCATTTCACCGAGGTTCAAACCCCGATCCGAAGATTCTACTTTTTTCATTAATTATTCTCTAACTTCTCTTTCTATATTCTCAGTAGAATAAAAACTTGAAAACTGTTAATTTACAAAGCATTTTCGCAGCTGGCTAATGTACGATGTTGGTCTTCTGCCTTTTGTATACATAAACAGAAATAATTCCTTGAAATGCTACTTACAAAATAAGCTCCTTTCTAGGATGGACACTTTAAAATTCACGTCACAATAAATAGTTACAGAATCGGTGATTTCCGTTTCAGGTAAGCGAGCCGCCCGCTCCGCTATTACGGTCGGCTTATCACTCCCACCCCGGATTATTGTAATGAGGTTTGAAAACAATATCGACTGGTCTCGTACCCGTCGCAATGATATCATTTATACCTACAGAAGCGTTTTACTAACCCACTCTTGGCCAATGACACTCTTTTCGTGTTAATCAGGTTTATACGTATCTGCTTATTTGCTTGTTGATTATTTACGAAAATTGTGGCATTGCTCGATGGAAACCACGAGAAGGTGGCGGGCTTCTTCCATCAGGAGAGGATAAGGATAGGTCGAGATGGATAGAATGGATAGGAGCGGTGCGAATGATGGACGTAGCGGGCGAAACCTCTACTCCACGGGTAGAATGGTTCGGGAAAGTGAGATAGGCGTAGAAGCTGTGATAGCACTAATACAATACTACTGTAACTGTTTCGTAAATTATATATGTACACGCCAAGGTAGGTGATACTGTAAAAGAAAGAGTTTGGTAAAATGTGACGTTGAAGCTGTCGGAGCTACATGTTCCAACATGCACGGAGGGTGAGTTGCTTAAATTGTTGGGGATTGGACAAACCTTCAAACAAATGATCTCTCGACACAAGAGCAAGATGCCTATCGTCGACAGTCACAGTACGACTCGTCTCGTTTCTGGCTTTTAGGGATGTGCGCACCACACAAATGGAATTCACCAGTTCGCTACCCATTTTATTTCGTTTTTTTGTTTTCGTATCGGGTAAAATTGAGAATAGCCTTTCGGCCTCGGCGTTGGAATGGGGCAAACACCTGATTATACCCAGCAAATGTCTGAGGGATGGAAAAACTGGAGCATTATGGGAATCTTGCACTATGCAGATATTCATCCACATGTCGTCAAAAGTCATTTTACTCCAGCTGTCCCTTTGGATTCGGGAAATACCGCAATACAAAAATTCCCATTCTTTTCTGAAGGCTTCGGCATCGAAATTGCCGAGCCTACGAGCGACAGCTAACGCGTCTTGAAACGTCTCCTGTCTGTCGCAATGGAATAGGGCAGTGTCTGATGTGAAAATCGTCAACTGTTTTTGTAAAATATCGTCATGGGGAAGACGATTCTTAATTTCATTGCTTACGGTAATATAAAACCGTAAGCAATTTTCGCGGAAGGAGGAAACTTCAATTTCTGTCATTCCCTTGCTCGTCGCATCTTCTAGGAATTCCTCACACTGAAGGCCTAGATCAACATGAGCCAAGGGAAGTTGATTTTGTTTAGGAGACAAATCTATCAGCTTGATGTAATTAAAATGATGTACTAGAAGCGGTTTTAAAAATTTTTGGACGAAAAACCGAAGCAGGTTTTCGAACGAGGCTGTAACTCCTGAATCATCGTTTTCCGTCCTTGAAATTGAGCATTAAACTTGTTTAATGCATTAAGAACAAACTCAAGGAAATGGAAATAGCCTTTAATGTCATGCCTGTTAAGCAATGACAAAAAAGTTTGAGAAGCTTCTGACTTCTGAGTCAATGCATCCTCAGTAAACTATCTCTGCAAATCCTTCCAGATATGCAAAAATCTAATAACACACTGGTGCCTCGCGAGCCAGCGAGTATCCGATTATTTTAAAACTTTTAAAGGAGAGTTATAATAACTCTCCTGAAATTGTCTGAAAATTGTTGAACGTTTACGGCTATTATTTACGAACTCTGATACACCCCCAAGCAGTTCATTACATTCTTTTGGAATCGTAGCGCAGGCAGCACTTGCCGCCAACGCTACAGAATGACAAACGCACGGTAGCGTAAGTAAGATAGGATTTTTCTGAAGTAGCATTGTCTTGAAAGAGGAATTCCTACCCGTCATCACTGCAGCATTGTCAGAACTAAGTCCAGCGATGTTACTTAAGGGGGCCGTCTCAGCGGGCCATGAGTGTGTGCGTACGCTCACACAAGCTAGGAAAAGCGTGTACGTATACGCGTGTAGTAAACAAACCGTAAATTACAACTTTCGTCCTGGAATCGGCAAAAAGGAAGTTTTTGCGGGTATAGTTGCCTCCAGTAGACATCTGTGCAGGGTGGTCTGGTGCGTTTGAATGCTAATAACCACCGTACGTTGAAATAATAATGAATTTATGAATCGAAAACTGACAGACTGAAACTTCAAGGCTTGTCCGTTGGTGGCGCTAATGGTGTACTGCAGCCACGTAGCACCAGCGTGACGTGTAAGCAGGGCCGACGCGAGGTTAGTTGGCGCCCTTATGCAAGAAAATTTTTTAGTGCCCAAAATTTTTGCACCTATTTTCTATTTAATATGTTTTATCTTTACGGGGTGAACATTTCGTTTATGTGGGGGTTGGATTCCGTTATTATTAAGCGTGCGATATAGTTTTTTAGCGTCCCATTCGGCTGGCGCCCTTATGCGGCGCGTAACTTGCATAATGGTTCCGCCGACCCTGCGTATACGCGATGTAGTAAACAATCCGTAAATTACAACTTTCGTCCTGGAATCGACAAGAAGGAAGTTTTGCGGGTATAGTTGCCTTCAGTAGACATCAGTGCAGGGTGGTCTGGTGCGTATGAGCGCTAATAACCACCGTACGTCGAAATAATAATGAATTTATGAATCGTGTACTGAGACAGACTCGAGAAATGACAGAATGAAGCTTCCAGGATTCTCCGTCACCGGCGTTGATGGTATATTCGCGCTATGTACCATCAGAACCGGTGGAAGACCAAACTAGCCGATAAATGTAGGAAAGACATAGTTGCCGAGACGTATCGAGAGTCGAATCGCGCTGTTGCCGCATTTCCCCTATCACTATTTTGCCATCAAGGAGACTTGAACGAATCACGGCGAAGCGGTTGAAGAACAGAAATGGGCAAAGATAATATCTGGATAAACTCAAATAAAAGATACTACAGTATTTTCTCATTACGGGCTCGGTTTGGTGTACACGATGTGGACTTTTTCGCTATCCCCACCACTTTTGTCTCACTCTTGTCCGGCGAAGGCGAGAGCGAGCGAGAGGCACTGAAAGCGAGCGAGGACGGTACAAGACAGACGACGCGTTGATGTTTGGTCTCGCTCCGTCTTTCGGTCGCCTGACACTTCGTCCTTTGCGTTCGCGCCCGTCGCGCACGCAAAGCGACCCATCTCGCTCCCCCCTTCGGCCAGAAAGAAGCGAGGAACGAACATTCGGAATTAGGACTCCGTTCACGATACGGGCTCAACGCCGGTCCCGACCAACGAGGACTTGGGCTGTTCGGCGGCGGCTTCTGATCTCGGTTCGAGCCTCGACTCGAAACGCATACCTACAGTATTGCTTGAAGTGGATTATGTATTAATTAAATGTAAAACTTAACGTTTTCAGTAACATACTGCTGAGATTTTCCAGATTAAAATGATTTCAAATGTGGTATAAATCGGGTTATTTCTAGAACGGCATTATATAATTAAAGATAAATGTAACATTTCTAATCTAATAATGCTAAAAAATATATAAAAAAAATTTTATGTTAAACGATTTTATTCCAAATGCACTCAAAACTAAATTAAAATACACTAAAGACTAAATAATTATTCTTGTCTTGTACGACAATTTTTTACCTATACGAACGTAACGAATCATTTCTCGTTATAAATTGTGCATTTACTATGGAAATCGCGATGCCACTAGCGTCCCGAACGCAACGGCTTTTTGTCGTTTTCGTAAAGAACGCGAATGACTGATTCCAAGTCGTTTTGTGGTTATGGGTTATATTTATTGATGACTCAGTAATTTTTTCACCCCTTCAGGGTTTATTTTTTTTTTAGATATTGTATTGTCATCCAAACTACGCACGCCTGCAAAGCTTCAAGACAACTCGATAGTTGGAAGTTGGAGTTGCCAGATTTGAACCATACATACATCAAACACACAAAAGTACCTACAAACAAACCGAAGATCGAAGCTGAATAAAATCGTTTAAAAATAATCTGATTTATGCCGTGTTTAAATTCATTTTCATCTGGGAAATCTCAGCAGTATCTTACTGAAACGTTCATGCCGATACGATAGAAAATGTGAAAGTTTTACATTCTATTAAAACAAACAAAATAAACAATCGTTGAACAATCATATCATTATATTTTTTCACAAGTAAACATAAATATTGCACAGAATGACAGAAGATAATAAGAATTGCGAAGTTTAGAAGGGATATTGATACGTAATTTAGTAATGTTTCATTGATATGTTTTCTAATTTCACTACCCAACCTCTCTATCTTTCATTATTGCTATCCTCCTTTATTTTTAGCGAGGCTCTGACGCTAGACGCAGTGATCGGCGGGCTCCAGCTACCGCTGATGGAGGGGGAAACACCTACAGGAGTGGTGGTTATGTGTGCTTGAATTGTGCCTGCATCAGTCACGCACACATAACCACCGCTCCTGTAGGTGTTTCCCCCTCCATCAGCGGTAGCTAGAGCCCGCCGATCCTTGCCTAGACGCAGCTCTCGTGCCATATTCCTTCAAGACTTCTCGATAGAAAGAGCTATGGCAACAGCGCGGCAGAGACGGAGAGAACAGAAAATGTGGCAACTATGCGTAAAAAATTCGTCTACATAGAGTACCTGGAGATGTCACCTCTGTAGATGTTCTTTTTATCGACCGCAGTAGTTTCATTAGGGTCCGTGTGTTTACTGGGGACGCTTCGATCGATTCGGACAATAACAAAAATGAGACGGCCCCCTTAACGGAATTTGCATTTTCAGCAATTGATTTTCAAAAGATTTGAAAATCTTTTCCGCTGAACAATCGCTGGCATCCAAATGGATGAGTTGCAACAGTTCTGCTCTAATGGACAAATGAGATAGCTCAACATATCGAACCATCAATGAGAGCCACTAGTCGTTCGTTGAATCTGAGGTTTCATCCTCGTAAACTGAAAATTTACAGTGGCGAACATTGTCGATGATGCGTTGTGTGTCATGCACGCACCAAACATTGGTAATGATTTGACCGCATTTGGTGCGGCCAACTTTCATACCTTGCAAAACTTCAGGTTCCTTGCCTATATGCTGCATAAGTGCAAGCAAATCAGATGCCATTGAAAGAGGGATATTCTTTTCGGCGAAGAAAGCCGCGAATTTAATCTCCGCTGTTTTGATTTTATCATCGAGGGAAGGTGCAGAACTTTCGCCTGCGACATTATCCCCAACAATTTCATTCTGAAGCATTTTCTGAATGTTTCTGACATGCATTTGTGTGGGCGAGTGCCTGCTTATTTCTGAAAGCCCACACTCGAAGATTTTGTTGCAGACTTTGCAGAAGCATTTGGACTCGTCCGAAGAAACGTTTTGCAACCATACCTTTAACGAAGCGTCAGCATCATACCAATGATGTTGGAACCTTTTCTTGTATCTCTTGGCGGGTACACAATCCATCACGAAACCGGTTACAATTCCGTATCACAGCACTACTAACACAGGACACTTCTCCACTTATCTCAATGCGCAATCAATTCGAATTTCACACAAAAGCTCGCAAGTTGACAAAACGACTGTCTACTTCACTGAAAAATGCTGATGTCTGTTCGCTTCGAATGTTCTATTGCAACTAGCCTGGTCAGAAACTTTTCCCTCTTTCAATACAATCTGGTTCACTGATTGGCAAGCTACACTTTAGAGTGAGAAAGGGTATCACGGTTTATTTCCCTAAAAGTAATAAAACAATATTCATCATGGCATCCCAATCCTCAGCGCGCGGCCACGTCGCGCTCGTTCCATAAAGCCTGGTTTATGACCGAACGACTTTCGGAAAAACCCCATAACGCTCCAGTTTTTCCATCCCTCAGACATTTGCTGAGTATAATCAGGTGTTTGTCCCATTTCAACACCGAGGCCGAAAGGCTATTCTCAATTTTACCCGATACGAAAACCAAAAAACGAAATAAAATGGGTAGCGAACTGGTGAATTCCATTTGTGTGGTGCGCACATCCCTAAAAGCCAGAAATGAGACGAGTCGTACTATGACTGTTGACGATAGGCATCTTGCTCTTATGTCGGGAGATCATTTGTATGAAAGTTTGTCCAATCCCCAACAATTTAAGCAACTCACCCTCCGTGCATGTTGGAACATGTAGCTCCGACAGCTTCATCGTCACATTTTACCAAACTCTTTCTTTTACAGTATCACCTACCTTGGCGTGTACATATATAATTTACGAAACAGTTACAGTAGTATTGTATTAGTGCTATCACAGCTTCTACGCCTATCTCACTTTCCCGAACCATTCTATCCGTGGAGTAGAGGTTTCGCCCGCTACGTCCATCATTCGCACCGCTCCTATCCATTCTATCCATCTCGACCTATCCTTATCCTCTCCTGATGGAAGAAGCCCACCACCTTCTCGTGGTTTCCATCGAGCAATGCCACAATTTTCGTAAATAATCAACAAGCAAATAAGCAGATACGTATAAACCTGATTAACACGAAAAGAGTGTCATTGGCCAAGAGTGGGTTCGTAAAACTCTTCTGTAGGTATAAATGACATCATTGCGACGGGTACGAGACCAGTCGATATTGTTTTCAAACCTCATTACAATAATCCGGGGTGGGAGTGATAAGCCGACCGTAATAGCGGAGAGGGCGGCTCGCTTACCTGAAACGGAAATCACCGATTCTGTAACTATTTATTGTGACGTGAATTCTAAAGAGTCCATCCTAGAAAGGAGCTTATTTTGTAAGTAGCATTTCAAGGAATTATTTCTGTTTATGTATACAAAAGGCAGAAGACCAACATCGTACATTAGCCAGCTGCGAAAATGCTTTGTAAATTAACAGTTTTCAAGTTTTTATTCTACTGAGAATATAGAAAGAGAAGTTAGAGAATAATTAATGAAAAAAGTAGAATCTTCGGATCGGGGTTTGAACCTCGGTGAAATGAATTCTCGATGGAGAGCGCCGGCCAGGCAGCGTGTAAGGCACCCGGTCAGAAGTTAGGGTATGCTTGTGGGGTGCGGTACAGGCGCTAGGAGGGGGTACGCTTGGTGGTGGAGTGGTGGTAGCGCCCGTGGGCGAAAACCCACCGTTCTGGCATCACTGGGCGGCGGCGAGTTGGGCCCCTGCGGTTGAGGCGAGGGGGGCGACGGTGGTGGCGAGTCCTGCGAACATTGCATTTTTGAAATCATTAGGATTCCTTGTGCACATTTAAGTTGAAAAAAAAATGGTGGACAATCTAAGCATTGGAGGGAAGCCGACGTTCGACGATCGCATCGTCAAGCTCGAGACTCACACATACAACCCATACGTCAACACGACGTTTGGATACAGCGATGAGATAAGAATACCCATACAGCAGCAGGATTTATACACATTGCCGTGAGAAAGTTTCCTCTACTTGGAGGGGAAATTGAAGATAAACAAGCCAAGCGATACATTAACGGTGACGTTGGGAAATAATTGCGTGGCGTTCTTATTTGAAGAGATTCGATACGAGCTGAATGGCGTGGAGATTGATCGCAACAGAAACGTTGGGATAACTAGCACGCTTAAAAACTATGTATCGCTGACATCTGGCGAAGACAAAACTATGGAGAATGCCGGATGGGGCTTGAAACGACGCGATGGGCTAATAGTGAAAAATCATTTCAGTTTTTGCATCCCGCTTAAATATTTGCTGGGATTTTGCGAGGACTACAAACGTCTGATTTTTAATCTCACTGGATAACAAAGGTTAAACGCGATAAATGTTAAAATATTTAAAAGTACATACCTCTGAACTGTCTCGGCACTCCGGCGATATCCTTGAAAATCCCATTCTTCTTCTTTTCACACAAAATGAAAATTGAAATGATTACAGACTGTTCGCTGTCGCGATTGAAAGGCAACTGGTCTCGCTGCATCTCCTGGCTCTTGGATGCAACCCCCTGCCATGAAATCGAGAAGTGCATAGCTTTGCAAAGTAGGATGTCTTTGATCTTCACCATCTTCATTACAGGCCACCTGCATTTTCGCTGACCATCCTCCTCCAAATACTTATCTTCTTCTTCACTGACCACCCTCTCCTTCTATGTACTCCACTTGCATTTTCACAGACCATCAACACCTTCCATGCATCTTCTTCGAATTACTCACTGGCCATCCTCTCCTTTATCTTCTTCGCGTGTATCATTTGTATCATTTGGCTGAATCGTTTCTCCTTCTTTGACACATCATTCGACTAGATCACACCACTTTCAACATGAATCGAACGAGTATTGAACGGTATTGAATGGTATCGAACGGCTTTGATCGGGTATCGAACGGGTATCGAACGGCTTTGATCGGGTATCGAACGGGTATCGAACGGCTTTGATCGGGTATCGAACGTGAATCATATCGCATTGATCGTGTGTCGAACGGGTATCGAACGGGTATTGAACGGCTTTGATCGGGTATCGAATGGGTATTGAACGGCTTTGATCGTGTATCGAACGGCTTTGATCGGATATTGAACGGCTTTGATCGGGTATCGAACGTGAATCATATCGCATTGATCGTGTGTCGAACGGGTATCGAACGGGTATTGAACGGCTTTGATCGGGTATCGAACGGGTATCGAACGGGTATTGAACGGCTTTGATCGGGTATCGAACGGGTATCGAACGGGTATCGAACGGGTATTGATCGGGTATTGAACGGCTTTGATCGGGTATTGAACGGGTATTGAACGTGAATCATACCACTCTGAACGTGAATCGAACCGCTTCTACATAATTATAACTATCGTCTTAATCTAGCGTACATTACATGCAGGAGGTTGGGGAGGGTGAAGAAAAAACATTTCATACATTAAAAAATTGATTTTATTTATTTATGAATTTCTCTCTGGCGTTTAGACCACCAGTTGAATATTTTAAATACATTTTGCATGGCACAGTGCTTTGCGTGTCTACCACACCGCAGAGTATTAACTACATTTAGCTTATTTAGAGATTTGATATCCTCGTAGTCAATGTCCAGCGTCTCGATGACCACGTCCATTTTCGTATCTTCATCGAGGAAATCCGCAAGCCAGTCGCGTTTCTGCAGTCCTTTAACGTATACGATATGGGATGCGTCATCTTCTTCGTCGATAGCATCAGTTACAGCCTTCGTAATTAGCTGTTTAGCCATACTGTACGGAACGTCTCCATCGTGCCACCGTAGCCCATGATGTTTTACCACCAACCATCGGATGCATGATTTGTCGGATTTCGTAAGAAGATATTGTGGCATCGAACTCCCAAAAATATAGTGCGAGAGAATTGTTCCCTTTCGCAGGATAGCCACTTCCTTGACGACAAATCTTCCATCGACGATGAACCCTTGCAGGTCAACAAATGTTGGTACGACCATTATCGATACAATTTGGAGGTCCGTTCGCATCCAAGACAGACGAGAGAATGGGGTCTTTCTCATAAGACATCTCGATTTTCACGATGAAATTTTGGTATGAATTTGACACAGGAGAGGGCGGGGCAAGTAGTATGGTAATTTAATTTAATTAGCGCACCACGTTTGTCAGCGGATTGTATTCAACCACACGATCATGCAGAATCAGACAGTAGGCCGTAGTATTTGCAAACACATTCTCTTTACACTCGAATTCTATGCGCACGTCCACGGTGCCATTCTTGATCGACTCATTTTGTCGCGAGCAATTAATCACCACGAGGGGACCAAATTGTAAAAATTCGGCCACGGTGAATAATGCCTCGTTGCAACTATGTCCATAATACGATTTACGGAATTGCGTATACATGTGGTACAAGATGGCATGCTTATTTTTGTCAAAGTCCAAATTCAGATCATCATATGGGTAAAATTCAGTGTTGAGAAAAAGTTTTACATTGGCCAATTTGCAGTTGTTGAACTTAGTAACATCTTCGCTCATCACATTCTTTCGATCAGTCTGTAGAACAAGGATAATAACTCGCGGCTTCTCCAGCTGTGCGGATGCCTTCACGGCCCACGAATGCTTGGTCGTGCTCTGTAAGAGAGCATACTCGTACAGATCCCACGAGTGAAAACAAATGCTCAGGTTTTTTCCACTTTCCAAAGCATGTAGCAACGATAGCTTATTAACGTCGTTCAGCGTCACATGAGGCATCCGCCATTGCACTTTAAGTAATTCAATTTGTGGTTCCAACATCGGCGATCCTATTAGAGAATTGTTGTCGTTGCGCGATCGTATTAAAATCAATTCGTGACGCGCATTAATAATCATGCGTTTGTAGTCCTCGCAAAATCCCAGCAAATATTTAAGTGGGATGCAAAAATTGAAATGATTTTTCACTATTAGCCCATCGCGTCGTTTCAAGCCCCATCCGGCATTCTCCATACTTTTGTCTTCGCCAGATGTCAGCGATACATAGTTTTTAAGCGTGCTAGTTATCCCAACGTTTCTGTTGCGATCAATCTCCACGCCATTCAGCTCGTATCGAATCTCATCAAATAAGAACGCCACGCAATTATTTCCCAACGTCACCGTTAATGTATCGCTTGGCTTATTTATCTTCAATTTCCCCTCCAAGTAGAGGAAACTTTCACACGGCAATGTGTATAAATCCTGCTGCTGTATGGGTATTCTTATCTCATCGCTGTATCCAAACGTCGTGTTGACGTATGGGTTGTATGCGTGAGTCTCGAGCTTGACGATGCGATCGTCAAACGTCGGCTTCCCTCCAATGCTTAGAATGTCCACCATTTTTTCAACTTAAATGCGCACAAGGAATCCCAATGATTTCAAAAATGCAATGTTCGCAGGACTGAGCCTTTTCTTTTTAGTGTAATCAGAGCTGTTGCAGGTGTTGTTGTTGTTATTGTTGTTGTTGTTGTTGTTGCAAACAATTTCACTTGGAAGAAACGAGTTTCTGGAGTCGTTCAACACAAGCATCTCTTTCGGTCACGCCACACGTATTATCGTCGTCGCCGTCGTACGTGCAATCTGATGGTAATCTCTTCACCTCGAAAATAGAGCAACCGTCCGTCTTGATCCACAACGTGTATCGTTAGATCCGTAATGACCTGTGCGGTGATTGGAAGGTAAATGATCTGCACGGGCGTTTCCGATATCTTATATCCTGGTGGGACTCTCGGAGAAAATTCATGTATCGTATGTACGCGCTTCCCATTGTTGTACGCGCCAGCGGTCTATGCGAATAATGTTCACGTTCATGATATTAATTGGATCGTCCGATTCATACCACCGTCCAGGTTCTAATACCCGATTCGTTGAGAATCCCAGTAGCGATCCAATGTTATTGGGTTTCGTAAAGTCTATGGCGAACGAGCAGTACAGCTCGCTTTTCATGGTGTTGTTGTTGGGACGCAACACTATTGGATACACATCGTTGTCACCATCATCGATGCCGCCGAGATTTTGAGGATACCGCTCGAGAAATCGCTGCTTCAAATACTTTGCAATGGCGTCTAGTTCGTAGGAGCCGTGGGGAATCGTAATGTATTCATGAGTGGTGTCGATGCTATTGTTGATGTCATAGTTTGCGGTGAAGTAGAATTTATCGTTGCTCGAGTCGATGTTCGGTATTGTATGATAAGTTTCAAAGGTTGCTAGACCAAGCTCATAATCATCGTCGCTCAAATCTATGGGTGGAAAGTAGCTTACCGCGAGGGTGCTACTCTTGCCAGTTAGAGTGATTGTTAACGACATATTCCGAGCTGTACGACTCGACTAGTACTGAATCAGAGTGGTGGGAAGTCAATCCTTAAATTTGGTGCCAATCGTTTGCAGAAAGCGTAGACATAGTTGTCCACAATTGCTCTGTTCGCCAATTCCTTAGGCGGTCGAAGATTCCCAAAACTGTCGAAATATATAGCTCGACACCCTCTCTTCGCATACACTACCCAATGAGTCCCCGGCCCCTCGACATTGTCCAAATTCACGATACCGCTCTCGTTTCGACGTACTCCTCCGGCAGGTAGCGCGTTACGCATGAAAACACCTCTAAAGAATGGAATACGCATACGTTTTGCAAACTCCTCCAATTGCGCGTCGGTAGTTACGCCGACAGACATTTTTATTTTCTTTTCGATGTTTTTTTGTTTCGTTTCGATATTCCCTGTCCGCGCTTGTATGGTGCGAGATAAAGTCCACGACCTTCCATGGAACTATTATGACGTTGCATTTCCTGCAGCTGATGTTGCGCCGCCTTATTATCGTTTACCGCCTTAGCGATCCCCGCCGCTCCGCCAGCTAACGATCCGAGAACACCTAGCAGCGGGAGAAGTGGTAATATACCACCCCGTTTTGCCACTGGGAGAATCCGCTTTTTCGATGCTCTCTTTGGAATCCGCTTTTTCGATGCTCTCTTTGGAATCATTTTGCGCAATTTTGCTTTCATCCCCATTTCGATTTTCGTCTTGGCCTTCATAGCTGCCCAAATAGCTGTAGCAGCACCTCTTTCGCCCAGAGTCGAGTCACGCGCAACGATGCGTTTTCACGCTTTGTCAGCGAGTACGTTATCTGCCGCTTGCCTTTCGTCGAGGTTGTTACTGCGCGAATACGCAAAATCGTGTTCGCGACACGCTGCGTCCAATGGATTGATGCCTTGATCACCTCTAGCCAATCGTTTTGCTAGATGTGTTCCTGGACCGCAAAACTGGTATCCCGGGATATGTAATTCGATAGGTAGCGCGTTTATCGCCCGATTTAACAAACCATTACCTTTCTTTATTCCCGTTGGTGACATTCGCTACAGTTTTTAATCAATGGTGCCGGACCGTCGATATGCGTTCGCTGCCAAGGGCGATTATAATGTTCCAGACACCGACGATACTGCTGAACCACGGAATCAGCTTTTATATGCTCGGGGAGTCTGTCCCACAACTGACCAATGTGTCTGCCAAACACTCGCAGTAGAATAATCTTTGGTATATATTTCAACTGTTCAGAGGTTAAGTCTCGAATATCGCAATTATCCGACAGGATCAGAAGCATTTTGAATACTGAGCTGTTTTGCTTCAGCGTGGACCTATAAATAGGGCGCGTCGCCGCTTCGACGTATCAAAATTATTTCTCACAATTCACGGAGAGGATGCGATGCGTGCGACAACCTGTGACGATACGCGTAACAAATTTTGACGATAAATCGCGAGTGATGTCCTCGAAAACAAGACGCAAACATGGTAGCATGCTACCAAACACTATACGCTGTCTGATTTGCGGCCCATCAAATTGTGGAAAGACCAACGTGTTGGTGAGCTTGTTGGAAAGTCCTCACGGTGTTCGCTTCGAGAACGTGTACGTGTATTCCAAGTCGTTGCAACAGCCGAAATATCAGTATTTGGAGAATTTATTGACCCCGATTGATGAAATTGGCTACTTTACGTTTTCGAATAACAGCGACGTCATCCCACCGAGCGAATCGCTCCCGAATTCAATTTTTATCTTTGATGACGTGGCATGCGACAAGCAAGATACGATACGAGAATACTTTGCAATGGGGCGCCACTCGAACGTTGACTGCTTCTATCTCTGTCAGACGTATGCAAAAATTCCCAAACATCTTATACGCGACAATGCGAATCTGTTGATTCTGTTTAAGCAGGATGGTACCAACTTGAAACATGCGTACGACGATCATGTAAATACTGATATGTCTTACGAGGATTTCTGCGCTTTGGGTCATAATTGTTGGCAACGGGAATATGGTTTCGTGGTAATAGATAAGGATAGCGCGATGTGCAATGGACGTTATAGAAAGGGATTTAACGATTTTGCCGTACCGTGAGATGGTCAATTGTCGTCAACACGTCGGTGGGAAAGCAACGGCTACTGCACAACGATGATTGATATCGATAGTCTGGAGATTAAGGATCGCGAGAGAATAGCGAAGGAAATTGCCAAAACCAGCGAATCCATTCGTAAGAAACATCAGGCTTTGAAGACTGGCAAGATGGAGGAAAATATCGCGTTGGAGAGATACTTCACACCTGTCGTCGAACCCTTGAAACATATCATGAAAAATACCACAGCGGCAGAAGCTGACGCATCACCGTCGATGAGCACAGACGTTGGAGGGAATGAAACATTAACGCCTAAAACAAAAATTCAGTCGAAAGGGAACACATCGCGCAAGACAAAGAGGAAACCACACATGTCATCGGAATATTCACCCATAACCTCCACACCAGTTCAATCGAAGCGGAAACGACAGAATGCCACGTCAAACGATTCCCCCGTTCCTCCCACACCAATAAATACCGGTATACAATCGCTCACAACCATTGATGACAACGTTTTCGAAACTAGTCCCGATGAGTCGTTTGCAACATCTATTAGACATCAACTCCAAACATCCGAGGGACAAGAAACGTTTCGCAGCCATTTCGGTCCGCTGGGGCAAAAATACATGGGCGCAATCCTAAGTGATGATAGGGATACAAGAATGGACTATGTGTATGGTGTATACTTTGGCAATAGTGGAACGATGCTTGGAGATAAGGCTTTCGATATAGACAGGGATGATAATATAATCATTGATGGTGTAAGATATAGAGGAACATCCGGTCTTTACGAACTGCTTTTCAAGAGAATTCCCGACGAAGCCCTGTACACCGATGCCGACAAACAAAAATACAAAAGTATACTGCTGACGACGAATGCCCACAGACGCAGTCATAACGCTAAATATCCCATATTAAGCAATAAGGGATAAAAGTACAAACATGTAATTGCACCTCTACTCCCCCGTGTATCGGCTAGTAGGGCAGGGAAAGGTCTAAGAACACCGCTAGCTATGATCGTAAACGACAACAAGATCGATTACGTGCATTGGGATGATCCCAACGAGCTGGTGGATCGATTGCGTTTGTTGGAAGCGTCGCGTCAGGCTGGTAACAACTCTCATGATCCCGAAAGTCTATCGATTATCGAGGAACTCCGCGAGGTAGGCCTCATTATAAAATAAACCACACGTCGATGATTTGCACTGTATGCATCGAGATGCCGATCAACAAATTTGGAGTATCGCTCGAGAAGAGTGGAGCAGCTAGAATGGACTATTACAAATGGAGCGGCATGCTTCGAAATTATATGCGAGATAACGCTCTTTGTGTGGACAGTGCCGACTTTGATGCAAAATCACGCAAGATACGACGCGTAGCTCAGCCGGTGGTTGACAGCGATGCCGTCAATAAACTATACATGGAAAAGAGCATTAAACTTTTGAGAGAGCAGCAGGAAGAATTAGAGAGGAAGCTGGTCGTGTTTCAGAGAGATATGCTGACGTTGCAAAACAGCGTTAAAAAGATATCGCAAGCGTCAAATTCAATCCCACAGCAGCGCTGCGAAGGAGAATCATGCGAGGCGGCTGAACTTGTCCTCGGACCGATGGGGAGCACATAATGCACGTACGCGATAATTATCGCATCATTCGTGTAAAAGACACCTCTGCGATCAAACATGCAACCATTATCGAAATCCAAAAGTAAAGAAAACCATGGCCCCAAGAAGCGGCAACTTGTTGAGGAATTGCATGCTCCAGCTCGAAGACATTTCCCACGGAGGCGCGTCATAGTGCACGGATACGACGATCTGTGGCAAGCTGACGTTGTAGAAATGCGTCCATACTCGCGATTCAACCAAGGTCACCACTACATACTCACAGTCATCGATGTGTTGAGCAAGTATGCATGGGCGGTGCCGCTCAAGACTAAAAGTGGTGCTGAGGTGACCAAAGCATTTGCAAAGATATTTAGAGATCGATATCCGAAAAATTTGCAAACCGATCAAGGAAAAGAATTTTACAACGCTGATATGCAGAAACTCTTGTCAAAGCATGACATTAATCATTATTCGGCGTATTCGGTGATGAAGGCCTCCGTCGTAGAACGTTTCAATCGAGCTTTGAAGAACAATATGTGGAAAATGTTTACGCTCAATGGAACCTACAGATGGATCGATTCGCTATCGCGTCTTCTCGCAGAGTATAACGCGCGAAAACATAGAACCATCGGAATGCGTCCTCGCGATGTTACCCCTGCGATCGCCGACAAGCTGCTAGCCACCGTATACAGCAACATAAAGATCGCTGCTCCGGCGAGATTCAAGTTGGGCGAGTTTGTGCGCGTGAGCAAATTTAAAACCATCTTCGATAAAGGCTATACGCCGAATTGGACTACGGAGGTGTTCAAGATAACCAAAGTACAGGCAACTAATCCCGCGACGTATCTGCTCCTCGATTCCTGTGGAAAACCTGTTGCCGGAGGATTCTATGAACACGAGCTGCAACGCGTCACCGATCCTAATGTGTATCTAGTGGAAAAAGTGTTGCGTAGGAAGGGGGATAAGGTGTACGTCAAGTGGTTGGGGTTTGATAAATCACACAATTCTTGGATAAATAAAAATAATGTATTGTCACATAATAATATAGGATTCAATAAAAATACAATGATATATACATGTGGGAACAATTTTTTTATACAATAATTCAACCATTTATATGAAGGAGTTAATAAATACAATAATTTCTATTTTACATCGATTTTTTTACAACGGAATTTTATAATGGTATTTTATAATGTCCCCAGGGCAGAGTGTCGATCGAATCAGGTACGATATGCCGCTTGTCGTCGTACGGACTTAGAGCGATTTTGGATTCCGAAATGGTGTACACTTTGTGCAATTTAGACCGTATACATGATTGCCTGCGAACCATTTCGATCTCCCTTTGCAAACACTGCGCGTAGTCGTCGAAAGTTATCGTTCTGGCTATGACGTTGGTCTTGGCGCCTTTCGCCTTTTTCGTATCTTTTTTGCCGTCTACGCGGAGTGCATACATTTTTGCTCTAAGACCTACGAACTCGGTCATTATCGCACCGTTATTTTCGTCCTTCATCAGCCCCGGAACCTTCTTATTTACACACGGCATATTATATGAATTGTCGATAGGATAATCGCTTGTGTCGAATCTATCGATATCGCGTTTCATGGACTCGTAGATATTTTCGCATCGAATGTGATAAATGAGGCTGTCCGTGTCTGTGTATAGAATTTTACAATTTTGCCCGTGCATGGGAGACATGTACTCGTGATGAAATTCGTACAAACAAATTTTTGATATGTCCAGAATTCACATTCCCACGTAAATCGGTTTGTTGAATTTCACCTCGAGTTTTTGCAATTCAACAGCTATTAAATTTTCCGAAAAAACACTTCTGCTGTGGAAATTCGGTTTCGCGATCATTGCCTCCACGCCATATCGCCCTTCCCAATGTGTCAAAAGTTTTACGTCCACGTGATTTCGAAAATTTTCCATAGTTTTACCAAATACCGCGTTGTTCATCAATTTGTACAAATTTTTTTCGAAGTCGTTTGTCGCGCCTGTTCTAAACCGTGTATTGAGTTCGATGTAATCGCGGAGCCAGGGGGATTGAGCGAATTGAAGCACGTGGTGTATCTTTGTAATACAAAGACCGTGACGCGTGCACTGCTGCAGGTTGCGATAATGAATAACGTAACGCTGCTTATCGTATACCGTCGCGAGTAACTTGTCTTGTCTGCTGCCAGGTGGTTTGGCACGCGTCGGGCAGAACGGTAGATCGGCACGAGTGTCGTGCAGACTTTGCGGATATTCCAGATCTACCTCGAGAATGTACCCCGTGGGCGAATCAACAGCGATCGAAAACACGTCAAATTTTTCAACATCTTCGACCCATTGAAATTTGGCGTGTGGCAGGGGTTGACACATTGCCCATCCATACAAATTATTTACATCAAAGTACATCAAGTACGATGACTCTTCCGATGCGTCGTAAGATGGCATGTACTTGTTATTGGCATGTGCGTATCTTCCGGAACATTGACTCAAACCCCCACGTATACCGCGTTCGATAAACATGACCATATCGACGTCAGTGAGCAATTCGAATGTAATTTTGGTATGTTTTAGCATGGCATCCCACGTGAAACCGGGTAGAGTATAATAATGCGCTGAATCTAGTCCGTAACTCTTGATACAACTTTCGCGAAAATTTTCAAAAATATCTGCCAATAACAAGACATCTGTTTTCAAATACAAATCAACGTAGGACCTATGGCTGATGTAGAAGTTCTTCTCGGCGACAATCATGGGAATCATCTCATACTACCATGGCGTACATGGGGTGAACTATTCGACAGCCGTACAACCATCGAAGAACGTGCACAATTTCCTGGATCACTTTCGATGCGGATTGATGAATTAGCGGTGGAATTTTGTCGGACCTTTGATTCACCGATTGTAAAGGTGACAATGGATAGTAAGTCGCTGTATTTCAAACTGAATACGGTATCATTTTTGCGTAATCTTGAGCCATGTGTCAGTTATGTGTATCCGCAGCTGTATCAAACTGCAGAAGATGTGAGGAGAAAATTTAAAACTTTTGTTAGCGTGCTGCAACAGAGCGATGTTGCCTGTGTAACATTAGACACGCGTCGTGCTGCTCAAATAATACGTGATAGCGAATATTCCGACGAGGATTATCTCGTAGATTGCGAACTGGTAGCATGCGCCATCAATGATATTCTAGCTGATGCTCGTAGGAAAAAATGTTAAATTATATTCTTTTAATTTTAAATAAAATTTCTTAAACGTATATTATTTCTCCATTTTATTTACCCGTCCTCCTTCTCTCCTCGCCACGTAATTCTAAGATTTGCTGACGTCGCATAATTCTATTTCGTTCGAGCGTTCTTCACGCCGTAAATCAGATCTCAAAATGCTACTGCAGCGGTCAAGACGTAGGGTAGATGTCCCAATTACTGCCACCTTAAGATTATAACTGAACTTCATTTAATCATTTCACGTGTTGTATAACCTAAAAATCGTTTCCGATTGAAACATAATATTATTTAACATCTCTTTAATTAAAAAAATAGTTTTATGAATTAAATATGAAGAATTTATTAATAATTAATTAAAATTCGCGAGCGATCCTAGTGTACCTATAACTGTCACCTCAAAATTCGTCTTGTCCGTATGACTGCCACCCAATAACTGTCGGCCCTAATAACTGTGACCACATAACTGACGGTCCCTATTATTGACAATGAGACCCGATTACAGTCGATCCTTTTTACTAAGACTCGATTAGGTACTGCTAGTCCTTTTTACTGATTAATAGCCAGAATTATCGAACGCATAGTTTTGGAATTATTAATTTATTTGTCATATACTGTAATTGTTCATAAAATATATGTGAAACTTGTAAAACATGACATTGTAATAAAATTAAAACATATAATATATTCAATTTTTATAACATATATTAAAATGTTTTCTTTTTCTTAACTTTTTCTCTCTTCTTTTCTTCGACCTTTTCTTTTTTAATTTTTTGATTTTGTAATCGAATTTGTTTTCGAAGATCTTTTTCTTTTTCTTTTTTTATTTTCTGGAGTTCTTTTTCACACTTATATTTTTTCCATTCATCACTGGTTATTACCGTGGGTATTCTTTCTTTTGGTTGTTTTGCAGTTTCTTTAGTTAAAAAAACTTTTCTTTGGCCAAAACAGTGTGTTTTTAAATGATGCTGGTAACTGTAACAATTCATTATTGTCATCTATATTATTGGGTACTTCATTTAAAGAAGCTGTTATACCATTAACCGATTCAATTAATTCAGATGCGCCTACACTTATATTATGAAGCTCTATATTATTGTTTGATATATTTTCTAATTCTTCTTCTACAGATATGTTGTGCTGGTCATTGCCAGTACCATTTTCTTTCTCATCCATGAAATACATTGGAAGTAAATCTAAATTTAAGTTTTCTACCTCATTTCTACTAGGAATTGCTTCTACAGAAATCATTGGACTGTTACAATTGACCAAAACTCTTTCAGCCTCTATATCTATAGATTCTTGTGGACTTAATTCTAATGGTAGGTTTTTAACTATTTTAGATGTATTACGGTTCCACATGTTAAACAAACTAGTATCTTCAGTCCTGCCTCTCCACGTATCTGACTTTTGCATTCTGAATTCTTCTAATGTGTTGTGGCGCTACCTCCTGTTCTAAATGTGTAAGAAATTCTTCCCGCTTACAATTAGTTTGTACATTAGTAGCTTCAACTAATTCTAGTGGCGTTTTTGTACTTCTAATTTTGCTAAAATCTAAAGCATTCACATTAAACGGATGCAAACCGCAGGTTTGAAATCCATTTTTCAAAATTACACACACATTTATAAATTCAAAAGTGCGCTTTAATATCAGACAGAAATCTTCTTTCCTTAAGCTTAACTGTTCATTTTGAAGACAGTATTCTTTTACCTTTATGCTCCAAGCACATTTCAGAGGTCTAAATAAGGATACATCCATAGGCTGTAAAATGTGGGTGGAATTAGGATTTAACGCTATGACTTCAATTCCATTCGCAGAGCAAAATTGACTTAAGGGTAGAGTTAAATGTGATACATGTCCATCTAAATATAATAGCACTGGACGTGGTATGTTATTATTTGTCAGCCAATTGTGAAACGTGTTAGCCACATATTCAAAAAATGTTTCACTTGTCATCCACCCTTTCTCAGAACGACCCAATGCCCAGCCCTGTGGCAATTTTGAATCAATATAGCTTGGAACTCGTTTGTATGGCAATAACACCATGGGTGGTGCTAATTGGCCAGCTGCGTTTCCTGTAACCAGAACTGTTAAGGATTCCTTCTCATTATTATTAATAACGCCATACACATTCTTAGTGCCCCTTTCTACTAATACTGGCCCTCCTTTCGGATTTAATAATAAACCCGTCTCATCAGCATTAAATATTCTTAACGGTTCAATATTAATGAGGTTTCGTTCCTTTAAATAGGTTTCAACCTCATGAAACCAACATCTTAGTGTTTGTTCTGTGACACATGCACGACTTAGCGTTAAATTTTCTACCAATCTTTCAGAAACTTGTTTGTGTCGACGCATAAAACCCTCATACCAATGACGACCCGGTCTATTATTGGGAAATGGACTACTTCTTTTTAATGTCTTAAAAAGTAACTCTACACTGTCCAACAAATTGACTTTAGTAAGAGGAAATCCTCTTCTACTTGCATGGAAAAGCCACTGAACTAAAGTTTTCTCCTCGTCTTCAGTTAAAACAGTTGTTGGTCCTGGTTTATTTCTTGCATATTTATTATATTTTTTTGCCACTAAAGTTGAACGTGGGATTCCATATTTATTGGCAGCTGCAGAAACACTCATTCCTGCATTTATTGCTGTTAAAGCCAATGTGATGGTTGCTTTGTTGTATAAACAGCGTTTCTTTGTGTCTTTACCTCTCATTTTGTTTACCTTATTCGACATATCTATAAATAACTAAATAAGTTTAAGTAAATATATGTACAAATAATAGAATAGATAGTTATAACTAAATATGACAAACCTATTAAATTTTAAATAATTTAATACATATACGTACCTTATATGTCTTATATCTTATTAGAATTTAATATATGTGTACATTTAATATATATCTATAATTTAATATCACAGCATCACACGCTACACGTGATTTTGAGGTTAAGAATTTGAACTTTGAGAGATGACAGTTATGCGTACTTCACGTTTTTTTGTCCCGAATACTGCCAACAGTAATAGGGACAAGACCAAAAATTTTGTCCCTAATGATGTCACCGTTAATTATTATAACTTAACAATAAATATTATGTATTTTATTCGTTACATCATTAAAGTAATTCTTCTAGGGGGAAGGGGGGGTGTGGGGGGGGGAGGAGGAGGAAGAGAAGGGACTGGAAAGTAGGAGATCGAAGGACAGAGAGGTGAATAATGAGGGGAGGAGGCTGTGTAGGTTTCTGGAGGAGAGGGGGTGGGGGATATTGAATGGAAAGGTAGAAGGGGATGAGGAGGGGGAATGGACATACACGGGAGGAAGAGGGAATAATACAGTGATAGACTACGTGATAGGGAACGAGGATACGAGGGAAAGAGTGGAGAGAATGGAAGTGGCTGAAAGGGTGGAATCGGACCATCACCCAGTGGTGGTATGGTTGAGGGGGGAGGGCGGGAAGGGGGTAGTAGGGCGGAAAACAGGGGAGGGAAGAGGGGAAGCAAGGGGAAACTGGACCGAAAGGGGAAGAGGGGAGTTCATAAGGGCATTTGGGAAGAGGGAGGGAGGGGCGGAGGAATCCAGGAGGAATGTAGGGAGTTGAGGGACAGGATAAAAGGGGTGATAAAGAAGGTGGGGCAAGGAGGGGGTAGGGTGGGACGGAGAGGTTGGTGGGATAAGGAATGTAAGGAGGAGAAATGGAAGGTAAGAAGGGAGTTGAGGAGATGGAGGAGGGAGGGAGGAGACGGGAAAGAATATAGGAAAAAGAAAAAAGACTATAAGATTATGTGTGAGGGGAAAAAGAGGAAGGAGGTAGAGAGGTGGGAGAAGGAGATCGAGGTGGTAAAGACAGAGGGGCAGGTGTGGAGGGTAGTAAATAGTGAGAGGGGGAGAAGAAGGAGGGTCGAGGAGGGTATTAGAATGGAGGAGTGGGAGGACTATTTTAGGGGGCTACTAGGAGGAGTGGAGTGGAGGGTGAGAAAAGGGGGGGAAAGAAGGAGGGTGGAGGACGAGGAGGGAGAGTCTTAACTCTCTAAGGAGGAGGTGAGGAGGGTGGTAAGGAATCTGAAGGATTGGAAGGCAGGAGGGGGGATGGTATAACAAATGAGGTGTGGAAGTATGGTGGGATAGAGGTGGAGGAGTGGTTATGGGATATTTGTAATAGGGTGTGGAAAGGGGAAGGTTGGGTGGAGGAATGGAGGGAAGGGGTAGTGGTACCGGTAATTAAGAGAGGGGCTGGGAAGAGGGTAGAAGACTACAGGGGAGTGACGCTGACGCAGACGGCGTACAAAGTGTACGCGTCTGTGTTGGCGGAAAGGTTAAGGGAGGAGGTAGAGGGGAAGAAGTTGCTGCCACCGAGTCAGGCCGGCTTTAGGAGAGGAATAGGTTGCATAGACAACATTTATGTGTTGAATTTTCTAATGAATAGGCAGGTGACGAGGAAAGAGAGAAAGATGGTGATATTCTTCATTGACCTAAAGGCGGCATTTGACTCGGTGGACAGAGAAGTGCTAATAAATGCGATGAGGAGGAGAGGAGTGAGGGAGGGGATAGTGGAGAGATGCGAGGAGGTGTTGAAAGAAACGGTATGTAGGGTAAAAGTGGGGGACGAGATAGTGAGGGTGTTTTGGACAGCTAGAGGAGTAAGGCAGGGCTGCCCATTGAGCCCTAGCCTGTTTACGTTGCTCTTGGCGGATTTGGATGAGGAGCTGGAAAAGGGTGGATGGGGAGGGGTGAGGTTAGGGGGTAAAAAGGTTTACACCCTTGCGTATGCGGATGATGTGGCAGTGTTGGCGGAGGATGAAGAGGGAATGAAGGTGATGATGGCGAGGTTAGAAAGGTATATGGATGGGAAGGGGCTGCAGTTAAATGTGGGAAAATCAAAGATGATGCGATGTAGGAAGGGGGGGGGGTGGAAGAAGGTGATATGGAGATGGAAGGGAAAGGAGGTGGAGGAGGTGAAGGAGTTCACGTATCTGGGGTATACCTTAATGGCGAGTGGGGGGCAGGAGGCGCAAGTGAGGGATAGGGTGAAGAAAGCGGCAGCGGTGATGGGGCAGGTATGGAGTATTGGGAAGAGGAAGTTTGGGAAAGATTGGGGGAAAAGGGTATGGCTGTTTGACAGGTTGGTGTGGGCCACGATGGGGTATGGAGTAGAGATTTGGGGATGGAAAGAGAGGAAAGGGGTGGAGGGGATGCAGGAGAGGTATTTGAGATGGGTGCTGGGGGTGGATTGGTGTACCCCAGGTTATCTGGTGAGGGAGGAGTTGTGTAGGGATATGTTGAAAGGAAGGGCGGGGATGAGGGCATGGGCATATGAGAGGAAGTTGGAGGAGGGGCAGGGGGGGAGCTGGCGAGGGATTGTTGGGAGGAGCTAAAAGGTAGGGCGAGGAGGGGAAAGGTGTTGGGGGGATGGGAGGAGGAAAGAAAGGGATTTTTTGAGGAGAGAGGGTGGACAGTGGAGGGAGTGGAATTGGTGAGGGGGAGGGGGGAGTAGCTGGTCTGCAGGGGAAGAAGACGAGAGGAGATGGAAAGATGGGAAAAGATAAGCGAGTCCAGATATAATGAGTGGTATGGAAGGATAAAAGGAGTGGGGGTGCCTGGATATTTGAAGAGGGGGTGGGGTGAGAGTAGGTGGAGAAGAATGGCAAGGTACAGGTTGGGGAATGAGATGAGAGGGGGGAGGTATTGGAGGGAGGAGGAGGAGAGGAAGTGTAGGATGTGTGGATGGGGGGAGGAAACGTGGCAGCACGTTTGGGAGGTGTGTACGGAATGGGGGAAGGAAAGGGGTTGGCAGGAAGTGGTGGGGGAGGTATTGTGTGACGAGGGAAGTGGAGAGGAATGGATAAGGAGGGTGGAAGAAAAGAGGGGGGTTGCAGTGGAAGAGTGGAAGAGCAAGGATTGTGAGAGGAAGGAGGCGAGCGGAAGCGGGGATCAGAGGTTGGGGTGGGTAGGGGAAGGAAGGGCGTGCATGGCGGGGGAGGGAGGGAGAGGGAGCGAGCGAGGGAACGGAGGGGAGAGCGGGGGAGCGAGCGGGCGAGAGAGCGTGCGAGCGGGCGGGAGAGCGTGAGAGCGGGCGAGCGAGCGTGCGAGAAGGATTGGGGGGGGGGGGGCAGAGTGTAGGGCGTATAGGTGTTAAGGTCTAAATGTAAGAGTAGATTTAAGAATTGTTAAGAATTGTAAACCCTGAGGGGAAGCAATAAAGTATTACATTACATTAAAGTAATTCTTCTAGACCGGAATAATTTATTTTATGGAATAGATAGAGGTTGAATAGTCAAATTGCGACCCTTTCTTTAGTACGATTTCGCCATCACTTCCTACTAACGTCGTCGCGTTTTTGACGCTCAAATGGCACTTTCATTTTTCAATATTATTTTTTAAGCACTAGGTACATATGAGTACATATATTTGTTTTATTTTTATGTAAATCAGAATCTCCGTTTCATAATAACATTTCTTTGTACATTTTGTTTCATATGTTACGTTTTTATTACATAAAATAAATAAAGTGGCAGTAATTGGGACACTGGCAGTAATTGGGACATCTACCCTATGTTACCGAGAGAAACGTTATTTTTTTTTTTTTTAAGAATTTATCGTATCTACGTCGAGCGCCTTAGGTGCAATTGCTTCAAAGTGAATCGCTTTTTGAAGTGGATCGTTTTTGAAGGAGACTGCTTTTGAAGGAGATTGCTTTCCAAGGATATCGTCAGTCGTTCGACGCATGGAAATACAATCAATTAATATTGTAAGTTTCCATTATCATATTTTTTAGTGAATCGTTGTGTTAGTAACTTTGAGAATGATAAGAAAAATCGGTTTCAGATTATGTCATTGCCCATAAATTTGAAACGTCCAGCTACCGCTACGATCACCGCTGCTGCGACAGTTATTCATTCACACAGTCCGAAAGTGTATGTGGCGTGTCGAAATGTTGCGGTTCAAACCGAAGAAATTCGATGCGCAGAACTTTATGAGGCGGAAGCTAATCAGGATGGTGACATTTATTTAAAAGTATTTCGCAATCTAACGGATGACCATGCGTATGAGTACCTCGATGATGAGCAATATTGGTTGCGTCGATATGCGGACCAAATGTTTTTAGACTGCGATGATGTGTATAGGAATATATCTCTGCGGAATCGTACGCATGCTCCAAAGAGTATGGTTTGGCGAAACGTGAAAACAGAGATTGATTATGATAACGTTTCCGCGAATAAAATATCGGGGCTTCGGGCTGGCGTTGTTGGAGTTCAAACTGACCCTGCGCAAGTTCCTGTAGATTTATTATTAAGTGAACTATTTGCTGATGACCCTATCGAGTGGGATACGTGGACGCCTTCGTCGCCCTCACCACCACCATCGTCGCCCTCACCACCACCATCGTCGCCCTCACCGCCACTAGAATAGTTTAAAATTTTTTTCTCCATTTTTTTCCTATTTTTTTTATATTTTTTCCATTTTTTATATTCTATTTTTCTATTTTTCTATTTTTATATTCTAGTTTTATTTTATTATTTTATTGTTTTATTTTCTTTTTTTCTATTGTATTTTCTTTTTCTATTATATTTATTATTTAATTGTGTTTTCTTTTCTTTTATATTATATATTCTTTTTTATATTATATTCATTTATATTTTCTTTTTGTAAACAATATATAATCTCTTAAACGCATATTATTTACCAATTTCATTTATCCTCCTTCCCTCCTCGCCACGTAATTCTAAGATTTGCTGACGTCGCATAATTCTATTTCGTTCGAGCGTTCTACGCGCCATCAAATGACGTCATCCCGCGCGACTGCTCCAGAGGATTCGAATTACGCGAGATCGCGCGATACGCTGCGACGTTAAATCGGAACGCTTTAGAATAAATACTGTTAGCTTCAGAATGCATGCTACATATCTGCTTGAAATAATATTTCTACATAATGGTTCTGTAGATAGCTGATTCAAAATTTTAGAATATCTGCGAGTGTATCGCTATGTAGTGCTGTCTCTCTCCCTCCTCCGAATTTAGATTTAAAATAATGCTCTGTCTCTTTCCATCCCAAAGACGCGGTGTGTAAAAGAAAAGAACGTCGATCTTTCCCGATCTTTCCCGACATCGTCCGAAACAATTTCGGATAAAAAATAAATTATTAAACAATTTCCGACGCATGTTGGTTTGAAAAAAATCCTGGGGGCCGTCCCCTCCCTGGGTTAGGTCTGAAAAAATTTTCGGGGTGGGCCAAAGTCTGAAAAAGACTTCTCGGGGGTCATTCCCTCCCTCTAAAAAATTTCGAGGACGGTGGGCCAGGTCTCTGCGGCTGCTCGGCCCGGACTGATCCCCTCCGCGGTTGCGGCTTCCCCCACTCCGCGACTCGTGCGCGCGCAACCGCTCTTCCACTCCCCGCAGGCCCCGCGCCCAGGTTTCCCTCCGCCGCGCTCCCCCGCGCTCCCCTCAGAGGACCTGAGTTAGAATCGGCATAGCTATACTACTGGTATTCAACATCTTGGTTGATACCCTGAGGTTGATACACGATTCTAATCAAAGGAACCTCAGATATGCGAATGCATTCGAATGCATTAACTACCCATTTTATAAATGTTGTTGTTACGTTCGGAACGTAAAATTTTTCTTTTGGTCAGGGTATGCATCAACAACGCCTAGCGTTATGGGAAATCCCTCGTTGATCATACTCCTGCCTATTAATTAATAATATTTTTAGTAGAACAAAACCCCTTTTCTTGGAGCGTCGTCGTCTCGACATATTGCCGTCCCGCGATAAGGATAAGGCAGTGCTGACGCAGCGGCGTTCTCACCAGAGAGTCGCGTTCGAAAAGACCCAGTGGTTCTCCTGCTGTGCCGAATCCGCTACGTGTAAGCGCCAGGAGTGCGTTTCAACAATGCCTTACAGCATTGTGGGAGAGCCCTCGTTGAGAGCACCTCTGACCGTCGCGCTAAACATTGTAACATAATCCGTAACGGCTACATCAGGAATGCGTGGACTGGGTTGCTTCTTAGAAGACTAACGGAATTGTATACTCTACATCCGGCGCAGGGAACCGCGCCTTCCCACGGCCTTATTGCACGTTTCGGAGCATGTGTGGATTATTAATTAATTCGGAATTATTTTGTTAAAATTATATACCTAACACAATTTCTGATAATCTAAAGACTGTAGGATTCCCCTAGTCAGAAATTGTGCATATGAATTTATGAATATTGGGGGATGGCCCTCAGCTGTGTGAAATTGTATGGTTGTCGAGATGTGGAATGTCATGTTTTCCTGTGCGTACGAATCTTCCGTAAAGATCGATTATATATTTATGTCGGGAGCGATAAAATGCACGCTGGCCACGCTGGCCGCTGCCGAGAGCGTGAGGCTGCGACACACTGTGACGGTAAATCGTGAGGTGCGTGTCATAGAGTCCGCGAAGTGTTATAGAAATAGAGTTCTCCGGTCTACAGTGTAACCGCGTGGAAAGACTCAACTTTGCGAAACAATTCATTCCAATCACTTTAAAACATTAATTATATTAACTTTGCGAAACAAATTATTCTTTTTAACGACTTATTCTAATTTCTAATTGTACCTGCTCAGTTAAAATTATTATTATTTCGGTTTCACCTTATAGTTCAACTCATGTGTATTATATCCTATAATCAAGTGTGTGCGTGTTCGCGTCTTATTCCTCTTTCTGATTCAGGTATACCAGCGATTCAGTATCATCCAAACTACAAAAAGGGAATCCAAAAGATATTTTCATTTACATTATTGTGACTGTCTGGTGAGTTGCATCTCTTATCTCTTTCATACCTTTTTATTTATCACTGTTAAAATTACTGCGTATTTAGCAATAATTTCTGACAGTCAATCGACTGTGGGATTCCCCTAGTCAGGAGTTATGCGCGATTATATGTATATTCTGTGAAATGTTTGATTGGTCCTTTACATACTTCATATTGTTGTGATCTTTTGCTTCCATCCAATCACTTTTAAACATTAAAGTTTTGTTTATCATTAAATTCTACTATTTAATTACCTATCTGATTCCATTGAAAAGACCCGTATGGGACTAGAGCACGAACGATCCCAAAATCTACCCCTTATCCTTCTGATAAGGTACTTAGATATTTAAAATTTAAAGAATTGACTGTTACGAGTGCGGCAAGTTTCCTTGCTCTTCTAACAAAATACATCAAATACTGCAATTTCTGATAGTCTAAGGACTGTGGGATACCCCTAATCTGAATCTGCATGTATAAATTGTGCCGCTCGAACACTAAAGGCCGCAGCACGTAACATTATAAGTAGCAATAAATCTTACTTCTGATGACAGTAATAATTTCCAGAAAGTAGATGTATTAAATATATAGAATAATAGTAGCTGATAGTAATAAGAATAATAAGCATTATTAACAAAAATTTTAAGACTAAATTCTGTCTTAATACAAAATGTTCTGATACTTTATTCAATAGGTTTATTTCTGAAACTGCCCATACCACCCAAGCCGATTCTTTCTCCGATCTAAGAACCGCTTCTTTTTTTTTTAAAGGGAAATTATTACTCATTTCCAAATATCCTTGCGTTAAGGAGAGAATTAAATACATTCTACATACTTACAAGCCATAGGAAGAGTTCAGACAAAGAGCTGTTATATTTTCCGGTTGTTCTCCAGTAGCAGCAACCGTTAAGCAAATCAGTGTTGCTTGGAAGCCTGGAGCTCGTTTCTGTAAACCACTCTTAACTTTAACTGATTGATTTGATTCGGTGTTTTTGGCTTCGCTACTTCCTGAGGTATTACCAGCCGGAGAATCATGATCGGGTGAACCTTCCGTTTCTTTTCCTGGATCTGCTGACAATGATACCTCCAAAGTCTACAGTAAATATAAATAAACTTGCATTACATTTCTATAAAAAATGCCGTGTAAAAACGGTCAACTGCATAACAGTAGTACTATAGAAATGAAATAATCGTCATGTTAACCCATTTGCATCCAAGCGCGGAATATTCCGCGAGCCGCAACTGTCTAGTATCACCAAGCGCGGAATAATCCGCGAGCCGCGACTGTCTAGTATCACCAAGCGCGGAATAATCCGCGAGCCCGCGACAGTCTACTATCATGCGCGGTGATATGAGCCAGTCGTCAGTTGAACGTCGCTGATGTTTCAGCGCGGCAGCATACGTAGAGTCATGATGCAAATGGGTTAAACAAATAGTGTTATAACATGATCTTTTATTATCTCTATAATAAATTTAAATGCGTACAAGTACAACAGTCATCTAAATGTAAGTATGCATTACATCCTACTTTTCTTTAAACAACAGGTGACTGTGATAACGGAAATAATGAAATATAATAGAAGTTCAACTAAAATATTAGATTTATAGTTTATTAAATTTACTTTTTAACATTTGATGTGCCGCGTAGATTTTATGCACTGATTTTTATACGATACTTCACTCAAAATATGATAGAAAAATTTTAATCAATTTTAACAGCAAATATGACAATAGTTATAGCTGCCTACTAAAAAATTAATTACTCACCACTACTTCGGACATACTTTCAACTTTTTTGAATTTAAACAATATAACGTGTTTTCCACTTCCCGCAATCGCTAACTTCCGGCTTTCGGGGCAAAGGAACATGAGTTGAATTGCTAGTGGATCTTCTTCCGAGTCTATACTATGCGTCCTGCCTTTTTCAAAAAGTTTCGCCGTCTTTAATTTATAAAGAACTTGCAAAGTGCCTGCAGATGCATCCCAAAATTTTATACTACCATCAGCATGCCTACAATTAAAATAGCACATAAGGTAGTTATTTTCTGTTTTGCTTTAGCACATTCAAAAATCAAACTTAATATGTAGAAAATAAACGGTTCAACATGTTCAAGTAATAAAAATAATTGTTGATGTAGACACTATTAACTCAGCCTTGGTAAAAATTAAATTATTATATCAATGAATGTATTAAAACCGTTTGCAGAAAGAAATTTAGAAACTTTGCACACTCGTACAACAGTTGCTGCATTTTCTTATACGACTCTGTGAGTAATATATGTTAACAATTACTTTTGATATTGAAAGCTTTGTTACTCATGGTTTCGTATTTTATGCAACAACACTAATCATAATCATAATTTTGTAATTTCAATTCTTAAAACAGAGGTAATTTATTAATACTTTGAATGGCACCGGCGTGTTTTCACGCCGAGCGGAACTTGCATCCTGGACATGAACTTGGCGTGTTTTCACGTCGGTATTTTCTGAAAATCGAAAGTATTACTCGAGAGTCGCCGAATGTATGTTTTGTATTATATTTTGCCACCTCAGCGATCCCTCGCTCACGCAATAGTTGAGCCTCCGCTGAGTCATCGAGTAACAAAATTGTAATTTCTATATTCTCTATTAGATTTTCGCGAATGTATTAGCAACGGAATGGCGAGGCTTTATTGATGAAAATGTGTCTAAACTCGACCTTATTTGGGCTACTTTTAATCACACGTGATGTATAATCAGCCCATGGAATTCGGGAGGGAATCAAATGATTTATTATTAATAAAAAAATATATAACAAAAATGTTATGTTAAACGATTTTACTAAAAATGCGCTAAAAACTAAAAAATAATTCTTTTCTTGTACTACAATTTCGATGGTGATATGTGACCTTAAATAAAATGGTTCAAACTGTGCTTATCCTGTTTCTTTACAATTGATTTGAACAATTCTACAGGATAATCAGAAAGTTTGAATGATTTTATTTCAAGTCACATATCGCCATCGAAAGTGTAGTACAAGAAAATAATTATTTTTTAGTTTTTAGTGCATTTTTAATAAAATCGTTTAACATAAAATTTTTGTTATATATTCTTTTATTTTCTAGTTTTTAGTGTTTGTGGATATTTTTACACTTATTTTTATATTTTTTATTTTTGCATGCACATGCGCCTGCAAAGTTTCAAGACAATTGGATTAGTGGAAGTGGGTGAAAATTGAATCACTAGATTGGAACCATACACCAAACAAACAAACACCAAACATACAAAGGATCGAAGCTAAGTAAATCATTTAAAAATAGCCCGAATATGGTCTCATTTGGACTCATTTTCATCAAAAGAATCTCGCCTATCCATCGCCTATACCATGAAAATTGAGTACATAGTATACAAGTTTAAATTTTCATTATTGCCGGCATATGTTCAGAGCAGAACAAAAGAAGTTCGGCAGCAATGTTCGGCATAATGATTGCTCAGAAAAGGTTAACCGAATTAAAGGGCCATTTCTCCATACTTTCCGCCACTCAAAGTGTTAACATGAGATTCATGTATTTGTTACATTATATTACATTAGTTGCAGTAATTGCAAATACTTACCCAGTTAAAATAATTTCGTTATAACTACTTGAACTTGAACTCCATTCCCCACCAGATATCGGCCAATCCTTTTCGCTGAATCCAGTCTTTTTTTGAGACTTCGAACCAACTGAATAAAAGGCAGGTACTAAATCTGAAGGACAATCTGCAAAGTATGCGCAGCATGTTACAGGCGATTCGTGTATATCCATTGGATATGGATTTTCTAAACACGGAAATCCAGGCGTTAACAAATCTATCACAACCAAGTCATTCTGTAGTAGAACCACAACAGCATATGGATCCTGATAATCTGTGCAAATGAAAGCAGAATTATTCATTACAATTTCTTATACCTGCTGTATTATTAAAATTCAACTGATAGACGATCAGAATTACAGACGAAATAATAAAAGTGGAATTTTCATGTGCAAGGTCGATACTTGTTATGCTAAAAATATAAACCATGTAACACAAGAAAATACTTTGTATAAATAATTCACTTATTTATTTAAAATCTGATAATTGTTTTATATACCACTGGTCCATGGACTTTCACATAGTGTTATGAAGTCTATCACATTGTGCTCCATTTCTAGTACAGTGGTGGTCTTCCCATGTATGACCGTTATGCTCGGAGTTCGCCCAGTTGTATCGTACGCTAAACCACCGGAAAATATAACGTATGCTTCCCTAAATTAACGAGAACAGTATAAAGTCATCCAAACCTTATGTTTCCAATTATGTAGAAAATAATAATAAAATTATCCTGCCAAATATTTACTTCTGAACTGATCCAGTTTAATTATCATTTTAATTAAACAAATTTTACGAAATTACGTAAAAAACATTCTTCAATTCTACTTTAATAAAACATATCATGAATTTATGAAGAACATTTAATACGGAGTAATGCTTGTATTGATTTGTACCTCATTGTTGAAGTGTTATCTCTTATTACAGAGAAACATCAGCCATAGAAATATTCAAAACACGCACAGAAATGATTATATTTATTGTTAAAATTATGATTATTGATAGATCAGAATAGGCTTTCGAATGGCTAAGTATTCGGGCGGGATCTCGAAACTCTCAACATTCTCTTCGAATTCTGGACAGAAGTCTTGACAGAGATCTCGCCCGGGCCCGCCCGAATTTTTCCGCCCCGTCCCGAAGCTCGGGTTTGCGAGCCTCGAGACGTTCCGCACACTGAAGACTTATTAAGAAGATATTCAAGAAATTCTTGTTTCAAATTAGATTCGGACCGATTCAAATCTTTAGAGTATTGAATAACTTCGAATCGTTTCAAAGCTAAGATTCGAACGCCCATCACTAACAATTAGTCGTTACCCTATTTTTATGAATATCATGATTAATGTTTCTCCTTTAAAAAGGTAAAAAATTCAGAAAATAAGAATTTAGTTGGTTTGATTTTAGCTTTTATAGGATTATAAAAAATTTAATTAGACAAGCAATTATTTACTACGTACAATTTAACAAATTATAAAGATTTATCAACTGTAAAATTCGACATTTTGAAATAAATTACTAATTAATTAAAATGCATAGGAAAAGAAATATTAATTATACCTTACCCGGATCTAGAGAGCTTCCATTCTACTTTTTGAATTGATTTACAAGGTTCTGGTTCCCCGTCTTTTGTGGTTTTTGCTGTAAATAAAATACAGGAATAAAATAAATACATGATATGGCAGAATGTAAAAGTGTGTAAAGGAAACCCTTCATTCATTTCCATATGCTAATTATATTACTTCAAAATGCAATTTCTATATGGACATTTTAATCATAATTTATTTACTTGATTATTTTCGTATCAATTTTAATTGGGAAAATGATGTTTATCAGTACATTTACGTACGTATCATTTTAACTTCCTCATATTACTCAAATATTGGCATAATCTCTCCTACAAATGTATATTTTACAAAGAACTTCTCAAATTACAATACTGCCTCCTTAGTAGCTAATGCAGAAAGTTATAATAATAACTCATCCCTACTCTCCCAATTACCTGAATAATAATGTAATCACATGAGGTGTTAAAAACGATCGATCGAGAATCGAAAAGTAGGTACTTTACATATGTTCAGTAGTTTGCATAAGCGTCCAATAGTTTTCGAATGATTTAGTAATAAAAATCGTAGTTTACTTGTTGGTGAGTTATTTATGATTTAAGGCTTCCATTAAACTGGACAACAGATCAGTGGAGATGAAACTACGTAATCTAACAGCTCGTGTCAAGTGCCATTATGATACATTATTTCATATATATATACCTATACATATATAATGTATGTAGTTTGACTTTATACAGTAAACATTTCTTACTGATTTCTTATGTGGTACAGAAATTTATTTTCTTATCAATCCAAAAGAAAATACAAAATTACCTTTGTTCAAGTAACCTTCCCTAAGACCTTTTACTGTGCACGTCGCATCTTGTTTGTGGCACTTGTATAGAAACATGTACAACACAAATGTTTTTATAGACCACGAAAATCTAACAAATGTTCCAATATGACAGTTGCGATATTCTTTACCCCATGTTTGATATAATCGACCTTATTGTAATAAAGTCTCAATTAGTACACTAAGGTTTTTCGATGGAAGAAATAATTTCTCAATTCCGATATTTATTAAATACAGTTCAGTATTTACGAGAACGTAGGTACTATCCACTGAGATATTGTAATGCTCGGAAGGAGTCTGAACACTAGGGTGGGCCGAAAAAATCAATTTTTCGAAACTCGAAACAGCCTAGTGCGGAAAAGTTGTCTGGGGAAGACAAATCAAAGTAAAAACATTTTTTTGAAATCAGTCAATATTTGCCAAACGGGGTAAAAATTTTTAGTTTTTTTACCAAGTTTGGCAACTTTTTTATATTTTCATAAAATTTTCACATTTCAGTGTTGAGCAACAGAAAATATTATTTAAGCACACAAACACGTGAAATAGTGTTTTATATATTATGGCGAAGCGGAGTATCTGTGTTTCTATTTTTGGATGTAACGTGGTTGTAGTGAAAGAGGAACATATGCCATTGATTCAAGAACCGGTCCAACAGCCATTTTGATCTGTCACATTCAATAGCCATTTCTTATAGATTTTTGTGCGTTGAAAACGAATCCGCAAACCGTTTGTCGCCAACACCCTCTATTTTCGAGAAATTCGATTTTAAAAAAAAATTGCAAATCTTCAACTTTGAACATCAACTTTCCACTCCACTCAAATCATCCCTTTTAAAGAACTCCAACATTTTTAGGATATCCTATATTGCCTTAGGGTATGCTTTGTTTCAGTGCTGCACATCTACTTGTTCAGCGACTGATAGTGATTGTAATTTCGACACTTTGTAGAAGGGCTGGTTCAGAAAGGCTATTACTGTCTGAATTTTGAAAAGTCGATCCCTGCCCAGTTCGTTTGGTTTAGGTTTTATTTTATCAAACTCATTTATAACCATGGTTTTTCTGGCAGCGTCAATCCCGAGAGTGTTGTGCCACATCTCTCTATAATTTGTGGGTTTCGCACTATTTCGAAAATACGAACATACGAAAATACGAGCAAAGCTAAAATTTGTTGCAATTCTAAAACTGACAAACTTGAATTTATGTTTCTTTGGCACACGTATAAATTTGATTGATCAGTAATTGACTAGATCAGATTCTGCCCTAAGGATACTTGTTGTTAGGAATGTTCGATTCCGATTTGATTGTTCAGAAAATCGATTGTTTTGGTAAAAAAAATCAATCTTTTGAATTTTTCTGCTGTTATATTAGGGTAAATCCGGGAGACGCAGTCGACCTAATATAAAATATTTTATCAGAACAAACCTGATATGTTCAGAATTTTATGCTGATTCAGAAAACCTGGTCGATATTTACTTTAAGACAATATTTACTGTAAATCGGGTTGAAAACTGAAGTCATGACATCTAACAACCTCTCCCGAGGTGCCTAGAGAAATGGTTTTCGTCGTTGGCAGAGACCACTCACATAATTATTCATGGAAAAATAACAAAGAAGAAAGCAAAATTATTTATGAGTGAATACAACTACAGATTCATTGATATTTAATTTGTTTACGCTAAACAAGTAAAGAACACATCAAAGATAAAGCGAACTACATACCGGCGATTAGCAAGGCAAATGAATACAAAAGTGGATAAATAAAATAAATAAACAATAATAATAAAATAATGATAAAAAATAAAAATATAAATAAAAATAATAAAAAAATCATAACTCGACCATCTCGCCTTTCTGCATCGAGAGATGGTCTTCTCGTTAGTTTTGGAAGAGTTAATATGGCTAAATAGTTTGGCTGCATTGTCCCTCAATATCTCTACTATCTTATTATTCCCAAACATTAAACGAAAATAAACTTAGAAGTATATTTTAAATAGGATTCTGTACATCATTGTTTGACAAAAGAGGTTAAATGTAACCTCAGTTTACCTTTTATAGCCTGTAAATTTAGAAAAACACAGAAGGAATCGAAGTGACGCTATTCATTCAATTGTTTGGCTTCTAGAGAAGGAATTGGTCTGCACTTTAACCCGTTTTTGCGTATAGAGTCTGAAATATAGCGACTCGACCAACTCTCCGGCCCGACCGCGTCTCCCGGATTTACCCTATTCTGAGAATCGATCCGTTACCCCAAGAATCGGTTCACCGATTCCCGATTTGTCGAATGTACATGTCTCAACAACCAATAAATGATGCCATCTGATTGGTCCATCCGTTAGGGAAGGTTAGTGGAATTAAATTGCGACTAACGGATAGACCAATTAAACAGCCTTACCCAGCTAGTTTTTAAACAATAAACAGTAGCCGAGGTGTGAGGTTTCCCTAATAACCCACGCAGAACGATTTCCATACCATTCCCGCACGATTCTTGCAATTTTTTCTTCTAGCCACTTTAGCGTAGCATACTTTGAACAGACAAGTTGAGAGTTATTTTGAGAACCACAGTGTTTAAGTTTTACTCAAAATACCATATTAATAATACAAAAATTGGTACGTATAGAATTATCAATATTTATTTGTTGCACAAATATTGTTGTTTGATAGAGATGTTAATGCTTTGAATATCTTGCTTCTCCATTGAATGTTTTGTTTTCTTCTCACAGCATGTTTCCTGTGTTTGCCACAATTATAATATACATTTTAATTGGTGGCAGGCTTTAGATGGCAAAAGAAAAACAATACAAAAAGTGAGTATACTTGCTAATATCTGAATTATTTTTTCAAAACATAGAACATCTTAATCTCTCTTCTCTCCTCTTTTAATCTTTCCTAATAGCCAATGTGGTGTCGAAATAGCGTGTAAAATACTGTAAAAACGTTTGGCTTTACATACGCATAACTTTTTTAACTGGTGGATTCCTAAATATAAAATATTTTTTCAGTGGCGAAAATAAAGCATTCTTTTCTTTAGAGATTTTTCGTAAAAAATGTAGGGTACGTGTCCCTATTACCGTGCCTTTATACTTAAAGAAGCCGTACAGAAAACTCGTATAAATAAATAAGGAAATAAATTTTTTTAATTAGGTTAAATTACAATATTAATGCATGTGTTATAGACGAGAAGGTGGAATTTTTAAAAAATTAAGACATTGTAAAAAAATTCAAAAATGCATTCGAAGATTTCGGTGGATCCTAGATCCTTACCGGAAACGGTAAAGACCACGTCTTTCAGAGAAATTAATAAATTGATAATTATCATGATTTGCACTTATGTAAAGTGTTTATTATATCATAAAAGGTTCAAATTTTATAAAAATAGCAAAATGAGCAGTTTTGAAACATTTTCGTATTTTTAAAGTGAATTCGGTAATTAGTAGGGACCGGAATTTAACGCTTGTCCCTATTATCGTGCCCCTCGAAGCACAATGGCTCCCTCTATAACGGCTAAATCTAACTCTATTTTCCCTCCATTACCCTCCTCAGAAAGTGTGAACAGAACCACGAAAGTTCTGAATCCAACCTCGAGCGCTCTGAACACGAGATATTTAGGACGTATAAAACTGCAAGAATATTAATGCACATTGCGGTATAGGGGAGAGTGAGGATAGTTGAACCACATTTTTTGTTTATCGTTATTTCTCTATGAAAATTTTTTATTAGTTATGTTTCTTTTTAATAAAATGAAAAATCAAACATTCCTTTATCATTTACAAAATCGCTTTGAAATGTAATGCGGTTTATTTTAGATTGTATGCACAATTACACCAATGCCTCATTTCCACATCCCGCGGGGCGAATAAAACCACTATCAGTTGGAATAAAGTCTGTACTTCCGGATGTTCAAATTAATTACAAAAATTTTGCTTAAAGTATTGTGATTACAATTTAACTAAAACAATACATTTTTATACATATTTGGCGGCTAAAAAGTCTACAATTATATATAATAAATAACCATTTTCGAATTCAAAAATATAACTTTATTACCCTGAACAAATCGTGCCGTGTAATCAGAATGAAAACCAATGATATGTTTTTTACTTTTTCAATGTTTTTGTTTCATTTTTCATTCTAAACAAATTTTTGGCAGGTTTTTTCAAACACTTTCTCTTCGTTTTTTTTTCAGTGGTTCATTCAGCAACACAGATCATGAATAAATTACGAATGTTCTCAAAATAATAAAACATATTTTGAATCGAGAACGTTAGTATGCACATACCACAATATGAAGGTACTTACGGCAATAATAATTTTGATGTAATTTAGAACCACTTACCAATGACAACAAATTTTTTTCGACAAATGAAAAGGTCAGAAATGCAGCGGTTTAGGTAACGCAAAAGTGTTCAGCGCAAATATAAGAAGTTACAGACACTCAGCACCTCTACAAACGCATATGAAGTTAGGTTATGTATAGACCTAACTATATTTAACATGGCAGCCGAAAATTACTAAAAGAAACCGAAGTTTCTAGTTCTACTATCCTCATGGTGCAACTATCCCCACTCTCCCCTACAACCCGGCGTGGGGAAAGCATGCGCGCATGGACATAGGAATATAGGGACGGAGGAATAGTTGCGACTTTAGGCGAGGGGAGTGATATGTATTTGAGGGGGGAAGCACCTTCATCTGCTTGGATTTGATTGGTTGCATTCTACGCATGCTCCGTACCGCAGGCACAGTTCATGACACATAACCACCGCTCCTGTAGGTGTTTCCCCCTCCATAAGCGGTAACTGAAACCCGCCGATCTCTGGACGCGACAAACGTTCATCATTACACGTCACTGCGCTTGTGCGAAGCAGCAGCCAATAGAAAGAAGGCGTATGTTACCTCGCCGCCTCTCCCGCAAGGAGATCACCCCCCGCAACGATTCCTCCGGCCCTATAATCCTATGTCCATGCATGCGCGTTACTCTAGACAATATGGCGTAAGCGTGGACCTCATGCACAAGTCGCACATCACTGTGTATTGCATTTATATAATATATATCTAGCTTATAATATTAAAGAGTCCTTAAATATCCAACCACAACACACATAGACACTGTAAGTATAAATTAATAAAGATTTATGCAATATTTACTTAACAAATTAGTTTATAAATATTATTTATCTTAGCAACTATCAAAATGAGTAAAATTTGTAAATAACCGTAAAACATATAACGAAGCTGCAGTGAAGGACGCCTTGGAATCAGTGAAATCGGGTACTCCTATAAATACAGCCTGCAAAATATTTAATGTTCCACGAACAACAATCCATGATAAAATAAAGATAAGATACAAGAGCAATACACCGGGACCTACTACGGTCATAAGTAGAGCCGAAGAAAATAGAATTGTAGAGTGGACCAATAGAAATCCGGTGACCAAAGAACACTTGCTAAATAGTGTTGGTGTTTTAATTAAAAAATGAAATATGTCAAATCCATTCAATTATGGTCGACCAGGTCGGCACTGGTATGAGGCGTTCCTACGTCGACATTCGATATTAAAAGTGAGAATGTGGGAAAACGTTTGACTCTCCCAAGCCTTAGTCTCTTAAGACAATGTTAAGTCTTGGTTTAAGGATATTGGCAACTACCTTAAAAAAGAGAAGTTAGAGAATATAATAATAATAAGAATTTATGCTAGTAGGAAATTTAATAGTGACGAAACATCGTTATTATTCAATCCCAAAGCAGGTTCTGTACTCGCAAAAATGGATGAAAAAATGTGTATAAAATTGTAAATAACAACTAAAAAGGAAGTTTGACAGTCCTTGTCACGGGGAATGCAGCAGGGCAGTTAGCTCCAACAATGTTTGTGTATAATTTATAAGAGGGTCTCGAATAACATTTATGCTAATTTACCAGCTGAGTTCTGTGCTGGAACATCAGATAAAGGGTGTTTGTGAACACATTTTAGCCATGGATTTGTTCATGTTTCCCATTTGACGCAGCCGCAAGGAAGGATGATGATGCCTCGGTCCGGCGGTTTACATCTTCTGCCGATTTCGTGGGGGAATCATCTTCCCAGCCTCCAGTCCTGCAAGGTTCTTCGGCTCAAGCTATTCGTCCTATGGATGGGAGTCAGTGACTTGACCTGAGCCTACTTTCGGGCTCCGAATTTCCCTGCTTTGGATGGGCTGGTTTCTACTCCTGACAGCTCATATTCCTTTGCGACTTCTGTTTCGTTGGCGTTATCGTCCCCTACTTCTGTGCATGTGCTATCCCACCTCGCTTTCTTGTAAACTGCGTGCGAATTCTAAGTCCTTCTCTGTTGCTCACTTAAATGTTCGCTCTCTTATTAGTCATTTCTCGAATCTAACCGATTTAGTGCGCTGTTACAAGTTTCATCTCGTGGCTCTTACCGAAACCTGGCTGCGTACTGAACACGACTCAGTGTCCCTTTTACTGTGTGACTATGCTTTCTTTCGTGCCGACCGCCGTTTTCGGTTCCTCTCTCGAGGCGGTGGAGCTGCTTTGTATGTTAAATCCAGTATACATTGTATAAACATCTTTGACGTTGGTACCGATAGTTATTTTCGTGATAGCGTTTTGGATGTAGCTGGCAATCTTTTTAGTATTAAACACACACGCATTGCGGCTCTGGCTGTCTATCGACCGCCTAATTGTCCTTTGTCCTGTATGAATTATCTGGAACTGTTCCTTGTTGAAGTATCCTGCACTGTTACAAATATTATATGTATGGATGACTTTAATATTGATCTCAATAATGTAAGCCGAGTGACCTTCGGCCAGCCGATTGTTGGGCTTGGCCGAAACCGCGACGCGACGGCGAGCCGATCGACGGCGACAAAAGGCGGTGAAAAAGACGGTGACGATCGGCGGCCGACGCGGCAGTCTCCCGTAGCCGCTCGCACGAGGCAGTTGTATATCGAAAAACTCTTAAATATATACTTTTCCTTCATTCCGCTAAATGAGACATTTCCTTACCCCTCCTATAAGTCAGAAGTGGGATCTAGCCAACGTGGGAGTCCAGTGGCGAAGCTCGCGCGATTACGTTACGCGGTAGTGAAAAACACAGGTACGCAAGGTGCGTTTACGCGAAGTGTCTTTACGCGAAGTGAGGGAAAGATGAGTTGCCCGCTGACAGTGGCCGAGCTCAAGGAGCTGTTGAAGTCAAAGAACATGCAAACGACTGGCACGAAGTGCGAGCTAGTGAAACGCCTGCTAAGTGTTGACGTCGCGCCCGAAGTGCTACGTAAGACGGAGGACGCGGCGAGAGAAATGCAGGATGTTTCGAACGAGGAGACCCAGAATCGGCCAGGTACGAGAACGCCGACGGAAGAAATGGCCTCTCGAGAGCTGGATGTGCTGAGAAGGGAACGAGACGTGGCTGCGCAGGAAGCTGAGCTGCTAAGGAGGGAACTGGCTTTGCTACGAGCGACCGCCAGATCGGAGACAAGTCACAGGTCGGAGGCAAGCCCCATGTCGGAGGCAAGCCCCAGGTTGGAAGCAAGCCCCAGGTCGGGGGCAAGCGCACCCGAACAGACGACGGTGAAAAAGTGGCAGGAGCTGAAAGACATGGTCGGCGAATATAACGGAAGCAGTCTAGATTTCGATAGATGGGAAAGAAAAATGAAGAAACTCCTATCAGCGTACGAACTGAACAACCACCAAGCGAAAGCTTTAGTATGCAGCAGGTTAACCGGCCGAGCGTTGAAATGGTACCATTCAAAGGCCGACTGCGTCGAGTTAGGTCACGAGGACCTACTACGGGGGTTGAAAAAGATGTACGGACAGCGACTGGACCCTTTGGCCTTGAGGCAGGAGCTTGAAGCGAGGAAGTGGGGCGCAGGTGAAACATTCGCCGATTACGTCCACGACAAGGTCCTACTCGCAAACCGGGTGCCGGTCTCGGGAACGGAATTAGTCAGCTACGTTATCGCTGGCATTCCAAGTTGGGAGCTACGGACGCAGGCCAAGGTCCAGCGTTACGAGACCCTGGGCGCGATGCTGGAGGCCTTTACGGACATCGACCTACCGTCGGGGAAGACCCCGCCGCCATCGGACGCATCTCGGAGGCAGCATCCGCGCAGTCGAACGACGGCCCCATCAGCCGCCGGTACGGTGAAGCCGCCACCGAAGGAGGAACCAGGAACGAAACATGCCGGGCGGAAATGTTTCAACTGCAACCAGATAGGGCACATCGCAGCCGAGTGTTCAAAGCCGAAGAGAGAGAGGGGTTCCTGTCACAAATGCGGAAAGATGGGTCATTGGGCGAACCGATGTGACTCCCAACAGTCCCAACCAACCGTGGACGACGTCAACTGTGTGGCGCGCGAGCAGAAGGAAGACGACGATTTTCGACGAGCGGTAAAATTACAGATAAGTAGCGAGAGCGGTAATGTAGACGTTGAACTGAACGCGCTCATCGACTCAGGAAGTCCGATTTGTTTCCTTAAAGAAAGCTACGTCCCGAGAGTATGTATCACGAACGACCACGAGTCCGATAAATTTCGCGGGATAAACGGAAGCGATTTGAACGTATTAGGGCAGGCGCAAGCAACGGTCACGTACGACGAAAGAGAATATCGAGTCACGTTACGAATTGTACCGGATGGGACAATGCAAAACGCGCTAGTCCTGGGACGCGATTTTATGAAAGTAGCCAAATTGTCGTTGAGTAGAGAGGAAAAAGAAATTATCGATATTATGAACATTGAAGTAGGTAAAAGCGATACTCGCGTGACCGCCGACGACATGCGTATAAATGAGAGCCTTCCAGCCGCGGTGAAGGCGCGAGCGAGAGATTTGTTCAATCGAATGTATGTGAATGCAGAAAGGCCGGCGGAGCATCTAGTAGAGAACGTGATGAAGCTGACGGTCACGAGCGACAAGCCATTTTCGTTTTCGCCGCGTAGGTTATCATACGACGAGAAGATCAGGTTGCGACTGATTCTGGATAAGTTGCTAGCCAAATGAATCATTAGGGAGAGCACGTCGGAATACGCGTCGCCCATCATCTTAACGAGGAAAAAGAACGGCGAAATCAGGCTATGCATAGATTTTCGGGCGTTAAACAAAATAACGGCACGCGATAATTTCCCACTCCCGTTAATCGAAAACCTGTTGGATTTGTTGCGGGGAAAAAAATATTTCACGACCCTTGATTTGAAGGACGGGTTTTTCCACATTAAGATGGACGAAGAGTCGATGAAGTTCACTTCTCTCGTTACGCCTTTCGGGCAGTACGAATACACGCGAATGCCGTTCGGGCTGAAGGGCGCCCCTCTCAAATTTCAACGGTACGTTACTCAAATCTTCAATGAACAGATTAAGGCCGGCGAGATATCAGTTTTTTTTTAGATGATTTTTTGGTCGCGACGGAAACCGTGGAGCACCATTTAGAGATTTTAGGGAAGGTATTCAAGCTACTCGCGGCTAATCATCTAGAACTGCGGTTAGATAAGTGCAGGTTCCTCGAGACGAGGCTCGATCATTTGGGTTATACGGTTACGAGCGAAGGAATTAGGCCGACGGAACAAGGCCTTCAGGCCGTAAAGAAATTTCCGGTCCCACTAAACGTTCGGGAGGTACAAGGATTTTTAGGCTTGTGTTCCTATTTTCGTAAATTCATTGAGAGCTTTTCCATCATCGCCAAGCCTCTGTACGATTTGACGAGGAGGGACGCGAGTTTCTGTTTCGGTGAGAAAGAAAAGCAGGCGTTCGACTCACTCAGGGATCGCTTGCTAGACGCACCCATATTAAGCATTTACTCTCCGCGAGACGAGACGGAGCTACATTGCGACGCGAGTGCAGCGGGGTTCGGGGTGATCTTGTTGCAAAAAAAGGCGGACAAGAAGCTACACCCGATGTTCTATTTTTCTAAACGGACGACCGAAATCGAATCACGTTATCATAGCTTTGAATTGGAGACGCTAGCTATAATTTATGCCCTCCGCCGTTTTCGAACATATCTGTTAGGTGTGAAATTTAAAATAATCACAGATTGTCAGGCCCTTAGCTTAACTCTGAATAAAAAAGAAACGAATCCCCGAATCGCGAGTTGGGTGTTAGAGATGCAGGTGTATGATTACGTACTGGAACACAGGGCAGGTTCGCGCATGCTTCATGTGGATTCGTTGAGCCACCAGATTTTCGTGGTTGAGGATAACTCGTTCGACCGAAATCTTGTGTTATGTCAAGCAGACGACAAAGATATCGAGAAAATCCGTAAGGAGTTGGAAAACTCCGAAAATAAGCTGTATGAATTGAGGGACGGCCTCGTGTACCGAAAACATCAGGGCCGAATTTTGTTTTACGTGCCGAGCGCGTTAGAAACGAGCGTTGCGCATAAGTACCATAACGAGATGGGCCACGTCCGGGTCGAGAAAACAATGCGCAACATCGCGGATAGCTATTGGTTCCCGGACATGAAGTCCAAAGTCGATAAGCACATCCGGGGTTGCTTAAAGTGTATCGCGTACACGCCGGACTCGGGAAAGTCGGAAGGTACCCTGCATAGTATACCAAAAGGGAACGAACCTTTCGTTACGCTGCATGTAGACCATGTAGCCCCGTGTCAAGGTCGCACAAGTCAAAATACCACTACATATTCGTCGTGGTCGACGCGTTTAGTAAGTACATAAAACTATACGCCGCCAAGACTACTAATACGTCGGAGGTCATAAGGAGCCTGAGGTCGTATTTCGAATATTATAGTTGACCGTTGTGCGTCGTCTCGGATCGGGGGAGTTGTTTCACATCTCGCGAATTTGAGGATTTCACGCGAGAATATAACATACAACACATTAAAGTAGCCACCGCCTCGCCCCAGGCGAATGGGCAGGTAGAGAGATTCAACCGTACGATTTTACCCATGATCGCGAAGTTAACGAGCGAGCGCGAAACGAATTGGTATAATGTGTTAAGAGAGGTAGAATTTGCGTGCAACAATACGATTTGTAAGTCGACGAACAGTAGCCCGAGTATGTTGCTGTTTGGAGTTCGACAGCGTGGCGACGTTGTAGACGGATTGCGAGACGCATTGGAAGCGGGGGGGGGGGGGGGGGGGGGTTAGCGTTCCTCGCGACTTGGAAGCGGCCCGGGAGAAAGCTAGCGAGCGAATTCGTAGGTGTCAGGACGTACAAAAACGTATCTACGATAAAAAGCACAAAGCTCCGAGCAAGTACAAGGTGGGGGACAAAGTATTAATTAGAAATTACGATTCTACCTCCGGTGCTTCACCGAAGATGATCCCGCGGTTTAAGGGTCCGTACGACGTCGACCGCGAGCTAAGAAACGATCGCTACGTAATCAAAGACGTAGAAGGGTTCCAACTAACGCAAACGCCTTCCCGTGGAACCTGGGAAGCCGCGAACATGCGACCGTGGCGTCCGTCCCCCTAGACATTAAGTATGATTGTCAATAATCCGTTGTGTACATAGTCGTGTTTTATTAGTTAATCAATTTACTATTCATACTTTATCTTCGTTTAGCTGTAAGTTTCACCAATGTTCAAATTTATGTTTGTTTGGCGTCGAGTATGACGATGTGTAATTCTAACTAAGTAAAGTGTGCGTGTGTGTCTGATGCCTGATGAATCGGGACGATTAATCGTCAGGATGGTCTAGTTGCAAGCCGAGTGACCTTCGGCCAGCCGATTGTTGGGCTTGGCCGAAACCGCGACGCGACGGCGAGCCGATCGACGGCGACAAAAGGCGGTGAAAAAGACGGTGACGATCGGCGGCCGACGCGGCAGTCTCCCGTAGCCGCTCGCACGAGGCAGTTGTATATCGAAAAACTCTTAAATATATACTTTTTCTTCATTCCGCTAAATGAGACATTTCCTTACCCCTCCTATAATAATGTCTGCGATCCGGATTTGCCTCTTATTAGGCGCTTTATGTCTTCGCTTTCTTTGAACCAAATTATTTCTGAGCCTACCCGAATTACTGCGTTATCTTCCATTTTGTTGGATTTAATCTTTGCGATGACGTGGATGTTGTATCCGCAGGGTCTTTGGATGTTAGCCATATTAGCGACCACTGTCTTGTTTTCACTATACTTAATATTCCTAAATCGACGGGCCGACAACGTTTCATTATCAACGTAATCTTAAGGACTGATCTGAGGAGCAATTCCGCCGTTCAGCTGAGGATTTAAACTGACATCTGATTGGTGACTGTGATTCTGTCGATTCCAAATTTTCTGCGTTTGAATCTTTAATGGTCACCTTATACGATCAGTACGCACCGATTAGACTAATGCGTGTCTCTATACCCTCGGCACGTTGGCTTACGCAGACTGTGAGGAAATTTTTAAGGCTCCGCAATCGGGCACTCACTAAATACAGGAGGACTGGGACAGCTGGTGCTTGGGATTATTATAAGCATCTTCGCAATGTAATGAAATCTGTCATCCGCGCTGAGAAGCGGGCATTTTTTTCAAAGTTTTCATTCTTGTTCCTCCTCCAGAAGGTTCTGGGTTTTCCTATCCCTGGCCGGATTATACCGATCGTCTAGGGTTTCGTCTGATATTGATTCTTTTCCTGATCCTACTCTAATCAATAATCACTTCATTGACTCTCTTCCTACTTGTACTGCTTCTCCTAACCTTATATGTAATTATGCATCTTCGGTTAACGGTGATCTTAACTCTCCTACCTTTTCTTTTGAGCTCCTCACTCCTGAGGATCTCCTTGCTGTCTTTAAAACCATTAAGCTTACGTCCTCTAATCCTTACGATATTTCTGGCTGTATGGTACTTAATTTCTTTCCTTACTGTCTCGACTAACACCTACATATCTTCAACGCTGCTATTTCCGCTGGTGTATTTCCTCGTGCCTTGAAGCACTCCTTTGTTGTTCCTATTCCCAAAACACCTCATGCAACCGCCCTTAATTCCTTTCGTCCTATCTCTCTGATTCCCTTCTTATTTAAGGTGCTTGAGAAATGTTGCATTACACAACTTCAGAGGTTTTTCACCTCCACTAATGCTGTTCCAGTCTTTCAGTCTGGTTTTCAACGTGGTCATAACACTACTACATCCTTGTTGCATTTGTCGGATACCGTACCACACAATTGTGGCTTTGATTCTAGACGTTTATCTGCTATCATCTCCTTACACTTTTCTACAGCATTTGATACGATTGATCATGACCTGCTAATTTCTAAACTGCGACATACTGGTTTGTCCTCTAATGTCCTGTCTTTCCTAGAATCGTATCTCACTTCTCGCACTCAGCAGGTTATGCTTAACCAGTTCATGCCTACGGTCTCATCTATTTGCGTGGTTAAACGTAGAGTACCTCAAGGCACAGTTCTTGGGCCACTGTTATTTAGTATTTGCGTAAGGGATCTGCCCTCAGTCTGCCGCAATTGCCGGGTTAATATGTACGCGGATGATACTCAGCTGGCTAAGGATTTTGATATTGGCGAAGATTACTGTCGACCTGCTGCGCCTCACGCTTTGGACCAACTCTCGCGGTTTGCAGTTAAATCCCGCTAAATCGTCTGTATTAGTGGTGGGCTTTCCCGCTCATCGTCAACAACTGTCTTCTTTTGTTATTTCCTGGGGCTCTGCATCTCTTTCTATGCAACTTACTGTAAAAATCCTCGGTGTTACCCTTGATCCTCAGTGGTGCTTTAACCATCATGTAGCTGTCTTGTGTCGCACTGCTTTTGCTAGTCTACAGTTCTTGTATCCTTCTCATCGAATTCTGTCTACCCACACCAAGCTCTCGCTATGTCAGCCACTTGTTATTTCTCTTTTTGACTACGCCGATGTCGTATATGACGCTTGTCTCTTTCCTCGTCCCTCGTCTATAGTCCTACGTATATAGTCCTTTAATGTCCGCAAGTTTGGCCATATTTCGCCATTTTTTCTTCGTTCCGGCTGGCTCAATGTAAGACAGCAGTGAATCCTCCACCTGTACTGCATCGTACATAAGGCTCTGGAGTCTGAGACACCTATCTATCTGATAGGCAGCAATTCTTCTCTGCACTCCGTTTACGCATCTTTCTCCTATCTATTCTGCTTTTACTATAATTCTCTTCCTTTGAAAATTCGTTCTCTGTCCTCTATCCCCACTTTTAAATGCGCTGCCCGCTCTTTTATTCTCGTCCACTATCCGTAACTTCCCTTGTCTTTCGGTTCTCTCTCTCGCTCTTTTGTTGTCTCGTTAACTTTATTTCTGCTAGATAATGTCTTGGGGTTAGGTTGCAAAACAGCAGGTATGCTGAATCTCACCCATTTGTCACTTAAGGCTGCCGTCTCAAGTTTGTTAAGGTCCGAATCGATCGAAGCGTCCCTTGTAAACAGACGGACCCTAATAAAACTACTGCGATCGATAAAAAGAACTTGTACAGAGATGACATCTCCAGGTACTCTGGGTAGACGAATTTTTTACGCATAGTTGCCACATTTTCTGTTCTCTCCGTCTCTGCCGCGCTGTTCTCACAGCTCTTTCTATCGAGAAGTCCCGAAGGAATACGGCACGAGAGCTGCATCTAGCGTCAGAGCCTCGCTGAACGTAAAGGAGGATAGCAATAATGAAAGATAGAGAGGTCCGAGAGTGTAAGAAGGAAAGATGGAAAGATACCAAACCTGACACAATTTGAACTGTTATTATTAATGATATTACAGATAAAATTTATTTGCAGAATAGAAAGCCTGTTTCGTTCAAAGTAGTCCGATTTGAATTATTTCCTCGCTGAACGTAAAAGAGGATAGCAATAATGAAAGATAGAGAGGTTAGGTAGTGAAGTTAGGAAACATGTCAATGAAACAATACTAATTTGCGTATCAATGGTTTTTATTTATACGTAGAAGAATGTAATATTTCGTATAATCAATGTGCAATTTCAAAGCATACAATTTGAATAAGGTACATCACCGAAGTGTAACACGCCGATCGTAATGAAATCTATAAATGCTATAGTTCTTTTAAAAACATATGACGCTTTCTTTTTTATCTAACTATACATCAAATTATCTTTTTTATCAACAAGAATTGTCTGTTGTTTAAATACAAATTAAATAACGTAATCATTTTTTTAAAACATCAATTTGGACAAAAGTATATTTCAATTTAATACTTTTGTACATGCTTTTCTTCGGAATTATTATTCCACGATTGTAAAAATTTATCAATATAAACTAGAGATCAGTACTAACAATACGTATATTTTGGAATGTCTCATTAAACGATTTTATTCAGCTACGATCCCCTGTTTGTTTGTATGTTTGATTCAAATCTGGAAACTCAATTTTAATCCACTTCCAACCATCCAATTGTCTGGAACCTTTGCAGGGGTGCGTAGTTTGGATGACAATACAAAATTATGAAAAAAAAACTCCAAGGGGGTGAAGAAATTACCCAGTCACCAATAAATAACAACCCATAACCACAAATCCAATCGATTGAAAATCAACCACTCGCATTCTTTACGAACTTTTAGCACTGTAGGGTTCAAGCAAACTCTTAAACTGCATACAGCAATAAAGGATATTTGTAAAGAAGTTTGACCTGTGAAATGTAAATCCACGAACACTAAAAACTAGAAAATAAAAAATTTATAATAAACGATTTTATTAAAAATGCATTAAAAACTAAAAAATAATTATTTTCTTATACTACAATTTCGATGGTGTATTTTCACTTTAAATAAAATCGTGGAGCAGTATATCTCGCAATAAATTCATTTCGACACTTGATACTAAATTGATTCATATTCTGTTATGAAATATCCTGCTCCACGTTTTTATTTAAAGTTAAAAAACACCATCGAAATTGTAGTACAAGAATAGAAGTATTTTTTAGTTTTTAGTGCCTTTTTGACAAAATCGTTTAACAAAACATTTTTTTATATAATTTTTGTCTCTAATCAAGTTACAGTCATCACAATAAATCAATCCAACTTCATTGACATTCGACATTCAAGCTTTCGCCCCCTTGAAATGGACATTTACACATAAAATGGTATATATTTTTCGAAGAATAAAGTATTGTCTCGTTAGCGGCTCGGTTTGGTGTAAACGATGTGGATTTTTCGCTATCCCCACCACTTCTGTCTCACTCTTGTCCGGCGAAGGCGAGAGCGAGCGAGAGGCACTGAAAGCGAACGAGGACGGTACAAGACAGACGACGCGTTGATGTTTTGTCTCGCTCCGTCTTTCGGTCGCCTGACACTTCGTCCTTTGCGTTCGCGCTCATCGCGCACGCAAAGCGTCCCATCTCGCTCCCCCCCTTCGGCCAGGAAGAAGCGAGAAACGAACACTGGGAATTAGAGCTCTGTTCACAATACGGGCTCAATGCCGGTCCCGACCAGCGCAGCGATCCGCTAACGAGACAATACTGTAATATTATCTTCTCTCATTCTGTGTAATTCCTCTTCTCCATTGTCGGTCTTCCTACAATTTTGCCAGGTCACTCGTAATGAAATATGATGTATGCAGTGTGGATCTGTAACACATGTAATGAAAATACTTAATTGTTGTTTTCAAAGCCTACAAAATTTTACTGTAGATTTTTAAGGTGTCAAATATTACCTGAAATATGGTGCTTATCATTCCATTTACCCTGGCATTACTGTTCCATAATCCATGTTTGCAGTAATTTTGTAAAACCTCCGCCTGTAACAAATGATCGCAGACATTTCAGTAAATTTGGTATAAAAGTAAAAGTTTGTTTCAATAATTTGTCGAACATCATGCATACTTGCGACGCCCGTATGTATTAGCCTGGCGCACTTTGACCGAACCGGATTCGGTCTGTCTGCTCCTGTGAACTTAGAAATGTGTCTGAAAAAATTAAAGTGTGAATTAAATTTATGGGTGAACTTTTCCCCTGGGAAACCATTTTTTTTTTCACGGGAAATTTATATGGATCGAAGGCACGTATCAAATAACATGCAAAAATAACAATTTTGAGTTTAGGAATCTATTCAGTGAAAAGTTATTAAGTAAAAGGGACTGTGAAATTTTGATGTATATTCTAAACCCTAATGTGAACAACTATTATGCTTCAATTTGAATGGATACTTTTTTTTAACCAATACAATAAAGGATAGAAAATATATAAAAATTTTGCAACTGTCTCGCCTCACAACTTTTTAACGAAAAGATTTCTAAACTCAAAATTTTTATTTTTGCATGTTATTTGATACGTGCTTTCGATCCATATACATTTCCGGTGAAAAGAACGGTTTCCCAGAGGAAAAGTTCACATAAATTTATTATTTCCTTCATCACTTTCTTGGTAAAGTGACAACGGCGTCGATCGACTCGCGTGATCGTACGATCCGCGATTAAAAGTGTCATTCCTGGCACTTGTGACCACTGACAACAGTCAGCGGTGCGACGCCGGATCGATCAATTTTATTACTTCCCTCGTCACTTTCTGGGGAAGTGACGGCGGCGTCGATCGACTCGCGTGATCGTATGATCCGCGAGTAAAAGTGTCATTGCTGGCACTTGTGACCACTGACAGAGTCTGTGGTACCGCGCTGTACAGCGCGGTGCGACGCCGGACCGGTACAATAGTTTCACTATTTTCGGAGGGAGACCTTTTTCGCTTTTTCAAGCTTTTCGGTTTTTCTTTGGCTCTCTCTCTCTCTGCTAGTATAAATTGTGGCTCCCGAATAGGCATGAACCTATTGTGCCGACTATCTATTAATTCAGGTAGCATGCATTCTAAATAAAATTGAACCAGTTTTGGCTCCATTTCTCTTTTCCAAAACGCATCATCTCTCTCTACTTTTATAGATTCCAGCACCTTCGAGGTCCAAACGCAAAATATACAGTGCTTTCTGTCAGTAATATGTAACTGGCCTTGTACTTGATAAAAATAGTGATGCGTTTTGCTGATTGAAATACCTGTTGTACATGTGAACATGCGCCCGACAACGGGAACTTGTTCTATAGCTTCTTCCGGCGAAAAGTTCGCCGCTGATTTGGGGCATTTGATTTCCACAATACCCTCTTGACCGATGATTCCATCCGGTGAAGCTCCTAAGTAGGGGATGCAGCTGTCGATGAAAATTCCACATTCTGCAATATCTGTGTATTGCTTCTTCAATTCTTCGCGAGCAATTTTCTCGCATTCTTTCCCGCATTCCACCGCGGGTGCACTGATTATCTTCGGATAAAGAATTGATTTCACTGCATTTGCGCAAAGCGTGTCAGGTCGGCGATGGCACACTTGTCCAAAATTGGACGCTGTCAACAATTTGGACCTGTACTGCAACCATCTGCGGTTCTTTGCTTGTCCGATTGTTTCATCTTCGATAGCATGTCTTTCCTCTTGCCAGTCACTGAGCATTTGCATATGCTTTTCCCGCTCCAGTTCATACATTTCGGATGGCATGTCTGGCTTCTGCGCATTTTGTCCATAATCTGAATCTTTCTACGAAGGAAGTTTCCTCCTGTTTTGCAGCTCTCTTTTCCTTTTCTTTCTTCTTCTTTTCCTCCATTTGGCGAACAACCTCGGGCGTTTTCTTCTTCATTACCGCATCCAATCGCGAGTGCACTTGGTTACTGTTATACTCCACGACAGCAGCAGCACATCTTCCTGTATACGATCCTCTTTCGGCGAAATTTAATCTTTTTCCGCCAATGTACTTGGCAATTAGTCCGTTCAAACTTTCCACAGCGTTATTAGTAGTATTATAGAGTAAGCTCTCCGCATGAGCTAACAGTGGACGAAGTATTTCTTTTACGTCCTGGTACACACCAATTTTCATCAATTCGGGAACGATGTTTCTTTCATTCTCTTTATTCTTTCCATCGCAGAAATATATTAGTCGTGCACCCTCTTTGTGTTCACCAAACACGTGGCTCGGAACATTCTGTATGTCGTCATACAAATTCTTCGTTTTCTCCTCGATTGACACATTCTGATTGTATCGAAACTTTGCAGCTTTTACGACGTCCGTGCGTATCCGGCGAATGCTACTTTCCACAGCTTGCCTCAATGGTCCAGGTGTAGTCTTCTTCACAATCGCTTTCATTTTGTTGCAGAAGTTTCGCAACAAATGATTCGGGCATTCAATTTTTTTTACGCGAATCTCTCTCGTATATGGGTCAGCATCAATAATCTTCTTATACACGCTGCTGTCCCCATCACCAATCAGAGTAGAATAAACGAGCCCACGTTTTTCTACGCTAGTATTGAATCCTTCTACTATAGCATCGCTTTCCATAGCAGTCGATGCTCGAGATGTGTTCCAGTTTTTGAAGCATGTGTGCTTTTCGGGTTCTTTCTTGTTTTTCGCAGTAATCCGACAAATTCCGCACACTTTATTTCGAACGCCGTAAAATAAAACTTTTTTCGTGTGATAGCCAACTATCACGCCGACTCCAGACGCAGAATCGTAACATCCACTGCGGTAGGATCTCTTCATCCAGCTTCCGTCGGCCACAACGGGCATGTGAGGGGTTCCTGATCCGGGAAGAACGTCGCCTCTTTCGATCGCCAAACGTTTTTCTTCTTCAGCCGCTGCTAGCATCTCTTCTTCTGCAGCGGCAATTGCGGACTTGACGAATTCATCTTGATTCTTCACGAAGTCTCTCTTCGACATGCAACGTATGTTCACTCCTGCAAAAGTGTGTTGCAACTGGGAGTAGATAGGCTATGCCGATTCTGGCTCAAATGGCGGCGAGGGGGTGAGGCGGGGGCGGGGGGTACCGCCGCGCTCTTCCGCGACATGCGCGAGGGGGTGAGGCGGGGCGGGGGGGTACCGGGCGCGGGGGCGAGGTGTGGAGGGGGTACCGCGCTCTTGGACGCGATGGGTGCGGGGATGAGGCGGGGAGGGGGTACCGTGTTCGTTGGTGAGGGGGGATGACGTCATAGGGGAAGGGGAATTCAAAATGTTCAAAATTTTCAAAATGGCGTCCGCCGCCTCGCAACCTCCGTACACGTGCGGGGATCGGTGCGCACGCGCGAAAGATAAGGCGCGAAAGGATGTAACGCGGATGCTGTAATTCGACACCGATACCTATTCGAGATTAATTAACCTAAATAGCCCGACCGTCTCACGAAAGAATGCAACGTCGCCCTCGTATAAACATCCGCCGACGATTCGACGCTTTATCGCGATAATTATTCGAGATCGATTAATCTAAATAGCCCAACCGTCTCACGAAAGAATGCAACGTCGCCCTAGTATAAACATCCGCAGCCGCCGAAAGATTTCACAGGGAACGTGGAAGATTGGTGAGTAAACCTGACATATTAATATTAAGATTTTTAAGATTTAGTAATTTATTAAATTTAATTTTCCCACTCGACTACATCGTCAGCGAATAGGGCACTATCGTCGTCGGTAAAAATAGCATTGTCGACGATTTCATTAAATAGATCCTCGTCGGTATAAAACGAATCATCGCAAACTTGTTCGGGGACAGTCTGAATTGCAATATCGCGAGCCTGAAGCCCCGATACCGCATTCGCAAAAACAGCGTCAAAGTCAAGCACGTTGAATTGTTTTTAATGTAGTATATGTAAAATATCTTTTTAAATTATAATGTCGACGATATCATCAACAACATCATCAACAACATCATCAACAACATCATCAATAACATCATCGACAACATTATCTTCATCGACAACTTCGTCAACATCGTTGTTGTCGTTGTCGTTGTCGTTGTCGTTGTCGTTTGTCGATGAAGATAATGTTGTCGATGATGTTATTGATGATGTTGTCGTTGTTGTTGATGTTATCGTTGTCGTTGTTGTTATCGTTGTCGTCGTTGTCGTCACTAGCATCTGGAAGGTTATTCGGATGTTCCTTGATTATTGACGGAGTGACGACAACGACGACAACGATAACAACAACGACAACGATAACATCAACGACAACGACAACGACAACGACAACGACAACAACGATGTTGACGAAGTTGTCGATGAAGATAATGTTGTCGATGATGTTATTGATGATGTTGTTGATGATGTTGTTGATGATATCGTCGATGAAGACGATGAAAAAATTCCTGATGATGAGTCGTCAGTAAAGGCTTACGATTTGGATATGGTGCGTAAACCCGTCGATGATATCGAAGTGTATATACGGAACGCCAAAGGACCCTTGTCGCGACAATACCTACGACTGTTCTTCACCGACAACAGGAGACTAATCGATGATGTGTACGGGGTATACTTGGGGCCCGACGAAGATCTAATGACCGGCGATTCCGTGCTCACCATCGATGCGGACGGCGATGACATTCACGTGAACGGAACGCGATACCCGGGGACTCGGGGTTTGTACGAATTGTTGTTCATGCGAGAACCCAACCAGCAGACGTGCACGGACGCTGATTTTCGCTCGTACCGACGCATCTTGTTGTCGACGAGCGCTCATAAGCAAAACCATTCGTCGAGCAGGCGCACGCTGGGTAACAAGGGGTACAAGTATAAATACCCGTGAAAACGAAAAGTGGACGCGACGCGACCGCGGCGTTCACGACCGTATTGCGGCAGAGCGATAGATGCCCGCGAAATTTACAAACCGACATGGGAAAGGAGTTTTACAACGCGGAATTTCAACGATGCGCGAAGATGCGCGGGATCAACCACTACTCCACGTACAGCGTGATGAAAGCGTCGATCGTCGAACGTTTCAATCGTACGTTGAAAAACCTCATGTGGAAACAATTCTCCTTGAACGCGTCCTATCGCTGGGTCGACCTGTTACCTGCGCTCGTACGCACCTACAATCATCGCAAGCATCGGTCGATCAACGCCCGACCCGTTGACGTGACCCCCGCGACGCGTTTGTCGTTCGCCGCGAATGAACCCCCCTCCCCCTCTGCATCGAAAGGTGTTCGACTCCGCACGAAATTCAACGTCGGTGACAAGGTACACGTGAGCAAGTTCAAGACCCTCTTCGAGAAGGGGTACACTCCGAGCTGGTCGAGCGAGGTATTCGAAATCGTAACCGTACAACGAACGTTCCCGGTGACGTACATTCTGCACGATTCCGCGGGAGAGCCGATCTCGGGTGGATTCTACGAGTACGAACTACATTCGGTCGCGAATCCGGACGTCTATCTGGTCGAGAAGATTATTCGTCGCAAGGGAAATCAGGTGTACGTTAAGTGACTTGGATTCGATTCGTCGCGGAACTCGTGGATACGCGACAAGGATATTCTCTGATTCGTTATCGTGCTTGATGTTACTGGAACAAATAAATGAATGAATAAATACATATAAATATATACATTGTACATTTATTCACATTCTCCTCCTCCTCATTCTCATTCTTCTTCTTCTTCGTGCATATATATGCGTACAATTAAGCTTAATAAAGTAGAGAAAAAAAAAAATATATATATATATATATACTAATACGTATAAAATACCATTTTGGTTATATTCTACGCTATACATATATTACATATCCATAAATAAATAAATAACATATACAAAAGAAACGTATATACATTTGTACATGCAAAAAAAAAATACAAACATACAAGCATTCTATACAATGGGATTCTCGAGGGACTCGTCGGGCTCAAGTTCGAGCTCGGGGATTCGATAATGCCCCCACGGAAGGGTGCTGACCCGATCGGTTAAAATATTGTTACGTTTTGCGTTCGACATAATATAAATTTACTGAACAGCAACGATAACAGAACATTAAACACGGGGTAACAAGAATAATATCAGAACAAGTAACGAATATAATCAGTTAGGAATACAATATCGATACGTCTGCTTGTAATGGCGGCTGACTCTCGAATGACAGCTTGACAGGCGATCGATACGATCGCCTTCTTCTCGCTGTCTCTTGTCTTCGTCGCGAGCACCAGCGGGCCATGAATCTTCTACATAGGGTGCTCGCAACAATATATCGCTTGTCGTCGAACGGGCTGAGAGCGTTCTTTTCTTGACTCACGGTATACACATCGTGCTCTTTGGAGCGTATATTGTTCTGCCGAACTGATTTTTCAGTAAGATCATGAAGACGACGAATGTAATCATCGAATTGTATATCGTTCGCGACTACATGTCTCCGCACACCCTTCACTTTCTTAGTCTCACTCGTAGACCCCACTGCAGCATTAAACGTTCTAGTCGCGTACATCTTAGATCGTAGTCCGACGAACTCGGTCATCAAGGTGCCGTTGTTCTCATCTTTCATGAGTCCCGGCACATTTTTGTTTACGCGGGGCATACCGTACGGATTGTCCACCGCGTAATCACTCGTATCGAATCGGACAACGTCACACTTCATCTTTTCGTACATATCATCGCATTTCACACTATACATTAAACTGTCGGTGTCGGTGTACAGGACCTTACACCGATCACCGAACTCCGCACGCATATACGCATAATGGAACTCGTACAGGCATTCTTTCGATACGTCCAGTACACTCATCCCCACGTATATCGTCTTGTCGAACTTCACTTTGAGTTTGCACATTTCGATGGCCACTAACTGCTCGGAGAAAATCGTCCGACTGTGAAAGTTTGGTTTCGCGATCAGCGCTTCCGCACCGTAACGACCGTCCCACCGCGTCACCAGTCGCACGTCTACGCGATTCCGCACATTTTCCATTGTCTTTCCGTACACCGCATTGTTCATTAATTTATATAGAGTCTTTTGAAATTCACTCGTGGCTCGCGTCCTCAAATCGGTGTTCAATCGAATGTAGTCGCGCAACCAATGCGACTGATCGAATCGTAACACCCGATGAATTCGCGTCACGCGTAAACCGTGTCGGACGCACTGATTCGGGTAGCGATAATGGATGACGTATCGCTCCTTATCGTCGAGCGTGGCAAGCAGCTTAGTCCTGGCGCGTGCTCGCGCACCGGGCAGAATGGAAGGTCGGCGTGGGCGTCGTGGATCTCCTTGGGATATTCGATGTCTACCTCCAGCAGGTATCCCTCAGATTCCTCGGAGTCCTCGCCGTCGGGTAGGGATGATACGTCGAGCGCGGCCACTGTCGCGTCGTCCAGCCATCGAAACCCTCCTTTCGGCATAGCCCGCGACATCGCCCAGCCGTACAAGTTGTTGACGTCGAATACATTAGATACGTCGATGCCTTCGACTCGTCGTACATCCCTGCAGGCAGGTGCTTGTTGTTGGCTCGCGCGTACCTGTGCGAGCACTGGCTCAGACCGCCGCGTATGCCACGCTCCACGAACAGTAACATGTCCACGTCCGTCAGAAGCTCTAATCGTACGCTGGTGTACTTGAGCATCACGTCCCACGTGAAACTTGGCAGCGTGCAATAATGCGCGGGATCCAGATCGTAACTCGCGATACAGTCGGTGCGGAAACTTGCGAATACGTCGGCGAGTAACAGCACATCTGTTTTCAAATACAAATCACTGTACTCGCCCAATGTCTGTACGCGAAAAGAGTTCCACACGTTCTGACCTCAACAGCGTATAAACGGCTCACGATAGGAATTGCGAATCGAATTCACGCGCATGCACAATGATCAACTCGTCAAAATCACCGATAATCGCGTTACCTTATACATGACGGAAGTCACGATGCGAAAACTGTTCGCGTATGAACATTGCATCGATCATATGTTCACTTGGTTGACCGAAAATATGTACGCTGTAGCTAGTAAATATACCACGTTCGTAAACGTTCTACGTAGCGCTACTGCACCAACAGATTATGTAAAATTAATTTCCGAAAGCGATCACTTTGAACAACATTCTTTGATTGATTGCGAATTGTTAGCGTTAGGAATGCAATCCATGTTGCGCGATGTAAATCATGTACCACTATAGTACGCGTATATGTTTTAATAAATGGATGATTTTCACGTTAATACCTGTAACGATTCATTTAAACGTTGCTTTTATACAGATTCACGTACACGTGCACGTCAATGTATGAATATATATTGCAGCATTGATGGCGATGATCATCGAATTCTCTCTCTCTCTCTCTCTCTCTCTCCCTCTCCCTCTCCCCCCCCCCCCTCTCTCTCTCTCTCTCTCTCTCTATCGCTCTTTCTCTCATGCACCTCGATCGAGTAACGTAAAGTCGCACTAACTCGTTGCGTTACCACGTGTATCGGATTCCCCCGTTCGCGATAAGGGCATTCGCATCCGTCACGGCGGTCCCAATCTTTGAAATATTCGAAACGAAACTCGAATAATTATCGCTCTATGTTTTCGTAGGCGGATGTTTACGCGAACGCAATGCCCCATTCTTACACGATGATCATGGGGCAGCTATACTGTTTAGATGAATAAATCTCGCATAGTTATCGCTTCGCGCTGTGTCAGAGGGTGTCGAATTACAGCATCTGCGGAGCACACACGTACGCGCCTCGACGCGTTACATCCTGTCGCGCGTCACGATTCCTTATCTTTCGGAAGACTTCTTGCCGTATTAAAAGCTGGTGCTTGCTCCAATGATCTTGACAGATCGATCGATCGTGTTTGGTCACGACCAGAGATACATCCTAGTGTGCAAAAGAAGCAAAGAAAGAGGCAAATCAAGGAACAAAGCTAATCAAGGTAGGAACACCATAGACATATATTAATTAAAAGAATAAATTATAATAAAAATCGAGTTATTAAAACGAACACGTGGTGTGCCGGTACAGAAAAACAAGATGCAAACTAGATCTCCCAACGAGGAATGGCGTCACCGCCCTCGCCACGAAGAAGACAACGAGGACCCGTATATAAGAATATTGAGGATGGTCTGCCTAAAGGCCAAGTGGCCTGGTTTTCGCACAGATCGCAGTGACCTATACCGGCGAAAAATTTGTTATCCATGTTATAAAAACCTTTACGCCGAGGACACAAAGTACTATACGCCCGCGAGTCGACACCTGTTAACATTACGCAGACATTTAATTAACTTCAAATACTGCATGATATGCACCAGGCAAATTTACAATTGGGGGGTGGCAGCTCAATGTCCCGAATGCATAGAGGCATTTATGCTTATCAGTAGAAACAACGAAGAAGCCCTAAACTTAGGGGTCGCATTAAATGTATTAGAGGCCCATGAACGAGGCCAATCACGGCATCAATAATAAACCTATTTTATATTTTCCACATATAACAATTCTAATATAATTATTTCAATCCTACCTTCATATCCCTACCAAGCGAACGAGAACGACGATCCTACACTAAGGATAAGCCGGGGCGCGATGTAAACAAACCGCGCTATAGAAAAACAGAATCGCGTACTAAATGGAATAAGATAGAAACCTTCGTAGGATCTTATACATCAGACAATATAAAACAGAAATACATTGTAAATAGAGTAAGGCACGAGATTTTAGGGGGACATGTAGTCAATAATGGGGATAAATCCGATCATAACACGACGTAAGGAGAACTATATATATGCATTTCCCCACTTTTCTGAAACAATCACATTTTTGGAAAACTATGATTTGGAATTGTATAATCAGAGCGGCAATTTGGCACACAGCAATGTCGTGACATAGCTCTATAAAAACATTATAATTTAAAAAGATATTTTACATATACTACATTAAAAACAATTCAACGTGTTTGACTTTGACGCTGTTTTTGCGAATGCGGTATCGGGGCTTCAGGCTCGCGATATTGCAATTCAGACTGTCCCCGAACAAGTTTGCGATGATTCGTTTTATACCGACGAGGATCTATTTAATGAAATCGTCGACAATGCTATTTTTACCGACGACGATAGTGCCCTATTCGCTGACGATGTAGTCGAGTGGGAAAATTAAATTTAATAAATTACTAAATCTTAAAAATCTTAATATTAATATGTCAGGTTTACTCACCAATCTTCCACGTTCCCTGTGAAATCTTTCGGCGGCTGCGGATGTTTATACTAGGGCGACGTTGCATTCTTTCGTGAGACGGTTGGGCTATTTAGATTAATCGATCTCGAATAATTATCGCGATAAAGCGTCGAATCGTTGGCGGATGTTTATACGAGGGCGACGTTGCATTCTTTCGTGAGACGGTTGGGCTATTTAGGTTAATTAATCTCGAATAGGTATCGGTGTCGAATTACAGCATCTGCGTTACATCCTTTCGCGCCTTATCTTTCGCGCGTGCGGACCGATCCCCGCACGTGTACGGAGATTGCGAGGCGGCGGACGCCATTTTGAAAATTTTGAACATTTTGAATTCCCCCTTCCCCTATGACGTCATCCCCCTCGCCCACGAACGCGGTAAACGCCATTTTGAAAATTTTGAAATCCCCCTTCCCCTGTGAAGTCAACCCCCTCGCCCACGAACTCGACCTGCGCGCGCGACGCCATTTTGAAAATTTTGAAATCCCCCTTCCCCTGTGACGTCATCCCCCTCGCCAACGAACTCGACCTGCGCGCGCGACGCCATTTTGAAAATTTTGAAATCCCCCTTCCCCTGTGACGTCATCCCCCCTCACCAACGAACACGGTACCCCCCTCCCCGCCTCAACCCCGCACCCAACGCGTTTAAGAGCGCGGTACCCCCTCCACACCTCGCTCCGCGGCCGGTACCCCCCCGCCCCGCCTCATCCCCTCGCCCATGTCGCGGAAGAGCGCGGCGGTACCCCCGCCCCCGCCTCACCCCCTCGCCTACATTTGAGCCAGAATCGGCATAGCCTATCTACTACTGGGCATAACTGCCTCCACATAAAATTGTTGCATTAACGGCGCCCTGATTGCAACCCACTTCTTTGGCTTCGTCCGATTGATTGCAGATTTCAGCTTTGTAATGACATAAAGTGCACATTGCGATGAAGATGTTCTTGAAGCCACGCCGTTTCACACCAGTTATTCTTAGGTGTTCCATGCCACAGTCTTCCCTACATTTTGCATGCTTACCTAGTTTTTGCAATTGAGCAAGCACATTTTGGAAATTCATTATATCGTTGCTATTTAGGAGATGCGATTGCTCTTGCAGCTCGTTCTTCCCAACTTTTTCTATAACGAAGTCTTCTTCTTCATTACTTTCTATATCAAAGTCTTCAAGCGCCTCTTCAGTTTCTCCCGAACTGGCCGTATCAGTATCTTCATCGGGTGGCGAGTACATTATCTCTTGATGCGTATGATTTCGTCCATCGGATGTTGATGGTTCCTCTACTATATGCTCCTCGGCCACTTCTTCTGGACGTTGTCCTACGGCAGTGCCGTATGCCGTTTTCGCGTTTTCTTCTTTCTTCTGAAGGGCTGAAGACCTTCTCTTTTGGCGATGTACTTTTCGTTTTGATAATCTCTTTGCGTACGGACGTAATTTTCGCGGACGAGACGGAGAATTATTGTCCATATCTTCTTGCACATCCTGCATATTCACATTCAGAGTGTCACTCATTTTACACTAAATCAACAAACACAACACAAACACAATACAACACAACGCAACATAACTCCAAATCCTTCTGCCCGTTACAAAGAAACGTAAACGCGAAACGTGACTCCCGAGGATTCGTCTGTGGTGCGTTTTGAAACAAATGACGCTTTACAAACCAGGCAACAGCACAGTCAGTCAGGAATCGACAAGTTTCTGTTACCGCTGCTGGAGGGGGAAACGCCTACAGGAGCGGTGGTTGTGTGTGTGCGTGAACTGCACCTGCATCGGTCACGCACACATAACCACCGCTCCTGTAGGTGTTTCCCCCTGCAGCAGCGGTAGCTGGGGCCCATCGATTCCTACCAGTCAATCCGTTGCACGTGCTTCAGAAAGTTGTCAGTTCGTGATTTCTAGACGAAATGCCGAATGCGGAAAATGTAAGTATTATATTGTATACTATTATACTGAGTGACTCTCTGGCTAGAGTATTCAAAGGCGATGCCGCCAATAAGCCGCGCCTCGCTGAGTTTCGTGAATTTCGAGGCTCGTGGCGAGATTCACTACGGCGCACTAAAAAATTCTTTATTCTTCATCGCATCGATATGGCAGTGATACCAATGAATTCCTGGCGTTCTCCCGATTAAAATCATGTCATGTAAATCGGACTATTTTTAACGAGGTTAGCGTGGTACCATTTTTATCGGCACAACATCGATTGACGCCATTTTCGCAAAGATCTGTTGAGAAATGCAGAACGTGGAATTCGTCACTTCCACGAAACTCAGCGAGTCGCGGTTTATTGGCGACATTGTAACCGAGAGCTGGCTACATAGGGGTCAACGTGATTCGATGCAGTCACAGTTCTTATTGTTGGATTAGTGTTGCTGAATACAAAATCGCCGGTCTGCCGCGTCAGTCCGGGGAACTAACGCGGGAGTGGACGGTCAAACGGGTAAAATTTCTAGCGTAATAACGTCATTCTTGCAGTTCTGAAATTTCATATACTTATTGTTTACGCATTTACTGAACGATATGCAAAATGGTAGACCACCAAGTGGGGGATAAGACTTTGGCAGACGTCGATGAAAAGCGCGATACGTGGCTTGCGTGCTAGTGCAAGGGAGAAGTATACATCTGTTTCTCCTTTGCACTAGTGGGACCGCCGCCGGCCGCATATTGGAACGGCAGCCGTACGGCAGCCTTTAGGGCTGTTCCAATATGTTGGCCGGCGATTTCGTATTCGGCAACACTAATCCAACAATAAGAACAGCGACTGCATCGAGTCTTGTTGACCTCTATGTAGCCAGCTCTTAGACTATTGTCTTTGAGGACTCTAGCGAGAGAATCACGCTGTACAATATTACTATTTGCCATAAAATAATACATTCATCATTTCATTTCCAGATGAAAGATACTGTCTCGACGCTGGAAAGTGAAGAGGGTGAGGAGAGCAAGAGAAAGGAGAGGGAGGAGGCGAAAGAAAGAGAGAAGGAGGAGGACGAGGCAGAGAAAATGAAAAAAGATATAGCGAAAGTAAGTTATGTTGAATGTGTGTGTGTGTTTCTCTGAAGTTTGTTTGGTATGAACGGCGAATATTTTTTGGGTCCGAATATTTTTGGAATTCACTATATGAGCCGTTGTTTTTGAAAGTGGTATAACTCGATCTGTAGCTAAAAAATCGTTTGTTTTCTTCAACATTTTTATTGATTGTTATTCCATAATAAAATTTAACAAGTTTATAGTTTTAAAAATATTACCCGATTTGATTAACGAATGCGAATATTTTCAAGTTGATTCAAACGCAAACCCTTAAATATCTCAATGTATGAATAAATGGACTTATACTGTGACGTCCCACTATTTTTCGCGCGGTCCTAATTAACATCTTCCCTACTATCTATAAAATAGCTGTAAGTTTGAACGGTCCCGCCAAACTCACCATATGACTAGAGTCATATGAGAGCACGAACTGGGGAACGGCGAGTGAGGTTAGGGTGCGATGAGTGAGAGATAGAGAGAAAAGCCGAGTTTAAAGGTTAAACTAGTAATATACTGAATATCGACAATTGTGTAGATTCAGGTCAGTACTTATTAATTGAATTGTGTGTTTATATTATGTATGTAAATGTTATATTAAATTCCAGTTGTTAAAATTACATCCGCACGTGTTGATGTTCATTCCACCCGATCAAATTGGAATTTGAATCTTACATAGCAACTTCTAACCCTTTTCCAATCATGAATCGCCTGGACGATGTACCTTCGCGGTCCCCATCTCCAGACGATTAAATACAAAATCCCCCTCTCCTCTTCGCCCTAGAAGGCACGATCTTTTCCCTCACAAGTCCCTCGTCCGAAAGCCCTCTTAAATCAAGACCTCTTCTCCTCCCCTCTTTACCAATCAACATCAAATGCAAGCCACTCTCAAACTCCTCAATCAAAACCTACAAAATTCACCCAACGGGTTGGGTACCCCCTTTTCAAAATCCCAAAGGACCGCCAACTAAGCTATTGCGACGTATATTTCGCGCAGGACTCATCGAGACATTCCGATTACATAACACATATTTTAAGCATGAGTCATCGCGCATACCGCAAATTCCCCGCATACCTGACATTCCATCGCTTTGTATAAATACCAGCGCCGCATGGACCGCACACAGCTAGTTCGGCAACATCCGCTACGCGAGGCACTTTGTTACGACATTCCAAAATCTCTTGAAACATATTGTATAGTTTTAAATTTCGCTTATGTGCAACGTCCTCAAAAGGATTACAAACCTTCTACATCACTGTAAGCGCATATCATTTTATCTTATTGTCATCACTAACTTGATCGCTTTCTATTATTTTCATTTACTTATGCTTATCTACACTTATATCATTTAGTTTTGCTCACGCTTATTGCTTTATACTGTTTCCTTTTGCTTATGCTTATCTGCATTTATATCATTTAGTCTCTTACTCTTATTGCTTTATATTGTATTCTTTCGCTTAAGTTATTTGCTTTATATTATCTCCTTTTGCTTACGCTTATCGCTTTATATCGTTTCATTGCTTATACTTACCGCCTAATTATATTATTTCTTAAGCAAATTCCTTTATGTTAACTTGTTTATAACTAATTCTAACACTTCTGCTGCTTATATATATATATATATATATATATATATATATATATATATATTATCATTGATCACCGTTATATAAATGTTTTATGCCAATGCTTAATGTCCAACGCATTGTTATAATACTTCTACCGCCATTGCTTCAGTAGTGCATGGCTTATTCGCATGCGTTCCAATAAATAACGCTTTTGTTTTACCCGACGTTTGAATTCTTGTAATTATCCTTCGAATACCTAGAATCATTACAAGCCGTAGCAACACCTGATCTCTCTTCGCGAACGCCGGGAGTTCTTATCAGTGTTTACAAACTTACTTTCGCTTAGGGTACCGCATGCCCATTATTACACCTATTGTAAAGAACTACGACGTGTGTCCTTTTATTGCACTGTAGTAGTTATGCCAGTTATCGAGCCATAAATACAAGCCACAAGAGTTCTAACGGGTGTCATTCTGGTGAGCGATTACTCCCTAACCTTCCCTGGTCAATTTATGCTGCGAAGCTGGCCTTCGTGCTAGAACTCCTTCTATCCCTCAGAGCTGCGAAGCTGGCCTTCGTGCCTGAATACCATCTACCACTCAGAGCTGCGAAGCTGGTCTTCGTGCCTGAACGCCTTAGTAGTAAGGCTATGGGGATTCCAACCCTGGTCCTCTGAGGGGAGCGCGAGGCGGGGGGAAGTGAGGGCGCGCGGGGGAGCGCGGCGGAGAGAAACATGGGCGCGGGGCCTGCGGGGAGTGGAAGAGCGGTTGCGCGCGCACGAGCCGCGGAGTGGGGGAAGCCGCAACCGCGGAGGGGATCAGTCCGGGCCGAGCAGCCGCGGAGACCTGGCCCACCGTCCTCGAAATTTTTCAAAGGGAGAGGCCCACCCCCGAAAAATCTTTTTTCAGACCTTGACCCACCCCGAAAATTTTTCAGACCTAATCCAGGGAGGGGACGGCCCCCGAAATTTTTTTTCCAAACCAACATGCGTCGGAAATTGTTTAATAATTTATTTTTTATCCGAAATTGTTTCGGACGATGTCGTGAAAGATCGATGTTCTTTTCTTTTACGCACCGCGTCTTCAGAGGAGGGAAAGAGAGAGAGCAATACTTCGTTATAAATCTAAATTCGGAGGGTGGGAAAGAGAGAACATCACTTTTAAAGCTAAATTCGAGAGAGAGACAGCACTACATAGCGGTACAATCGCTTTCGTTCTAAAAATTTTCAAATTTATTTTAAATCTTAGCGTCGCAGCGTATCGCGCGATCGTGTGTAACATGACTCCTCTGGAGCAGCCGCGTGCGATGACATCATTTTGGCGGCGCGAAGAATGAAATAGAATTATGCGACGTCAGCAAATCTTAAAATTATGTGGCGAGGAGAAAGACGGGTAAATAAATGGAGAAATAATATAGGTTTAAGAAATTTATTTAAAATATAAAGAATACAATCTAACATTTTTTTTTCCTACGAGCATGGGCTAGAATATCATTGATGGCGTATGCTAACAGTTCGCAATCTACAAGATAATCCTCGTCGTAATATTCGCTATCACGTATTATTTTAGCAGCGCTGCGCGCAACTAATGTTTCACACGCAACATCGCTCTGCTGTAGCACGTTAACAAAAGTTTCAAATTTTACTCTCACATCCTCTGCAGTTTGATGCAGGCGCGGATACACATAGCTTATGCATGGCTCAAGATTACATAAAAATGATACTGTATTCAGTTTGAAATACAGTGAGTTATCAGCTCGCGTCATCTTTACAATCGATGAATCAAAGATCCGAAGAAATTCCACCATTAAATCATCAATCCACATCGAGTCTGGTTCAGATAATTGTACACGTTCTTCGATGGTTTCGAACAGCTGTCGAATAGCACATTCCATGTATGCCATGGTAATATAAGATGATTCCCACGATTATCGCCGAGAAGAACTTCAACATCAGCCATAGGTCCTACATTGATTCCAATTTCCAAATATTTGCTGGCCACGGATGTTAACGCGTATCTTCTGACCATGATACGCGATCCTCGGCGAGGACTAAGAGAACAATCAAAGCTATGAAATTGTCCGCTCGTATTAGGAATACAATTTTGAAAATATGTGAAAATTAAATCTTACCTGTCAAATGTATTATCCCCACATGGAGCTACGCCATCATCTCGCACGATTGGAGCATAATAATTCATACGTTCAACGTTTCCTTCGACACTGGTACTGCACATTTTTTTTTTCAGAGCGCTATTTGTTCCGTCGAAAGTCACTGAGGGTACTGAGCGATTGATGGAATAGCATTCGGGAGATTGGCTTAAATAGCGGTGCAATTGGTTCCCCCACCACCGCATTTTATTCTAAAGCTTTTTCCATAATGTTTTACAATCTTAAAGTCGCAGCATATCGCACGATTGTATGTAATTTAATCCCCATCCTCAAGGATAAAAGTCTCGACACGTGTTGAATGTAATATAATACCTGTGGAAGCGCAGAATCTTAGAATTATGCGGTGTCAGCAGAAACTGTGTCGGATGATTTTGCGCGCTAATTCGTCATACGCGTGAATCATAGAAAGAATTATGCTGTATCGGCAGAAACTGTACAGAACCATGTTGGGACGGATCGTCGTTTTTTTGCATGCGGTGCATTCGAGGGAGGGGGTACGCCAAAAGAGTTAGACAGAGATACCAAATCGTGGTATCAGTCATAAAAGCACGCTCCGAACTGCACAAAGTCTCAAATCGTTGCAACCTGTTGCGCGTAAAAGACGTTACATATACAGTCCATTTACAATCACTCCATTTACAATCATGGAATTCGCGCAAGTAGAACGTCAATTGTGGGATCAATCTGCACGATTGATTTCACGGGAAGAGTACCTCGCGTGGGAAGAACGGTGCAACGAGTGTATCGAATCGTTGGAAGAACACAGCCGAGTGAAACGCCCGCGATTATCGATCGGTGTTCAACAATCGCTGATTGCTCGAATCGCACGACTTGAAGGACTGAAACATTCGTTGCGCGGCCGTTTCGTGCGCGAAGGTGCCGGACATTCGAGCGCAAGACTTTTGTGGCGCGAAATAGACACTGCGTTCGATAGCCGCGTGTTAACTGGTGCTGTGCTCAATTCGAACTATATCGAGCCGCGCAACTTCCTCCAGGATGCGGCGACCATTGTGTTGGAGCACGTGCGGGGCGCTTTGAGGAAACGTCGAAACCTCAAAGTGAACACTGTATTCAACGGCGAATTTGTGGCGGGTGATAAACATGCTTGCAAAAGCATCAACACCCGGAACTGCGAACTCTTCGGCACATCCGATCTGCAGGAGTGGTACCAGCGATGCGTCGTCGAACCCACCCTGGCATCGCTGAAAGAGTTCCAGGAACGCGACAGCGGATGGGAATTGACGCGAATCCTCAACCTGACCGTCAATGTCAATAAGTACAATCCGCTGCGCGCGGGGTGCCATCACAAGTTGCCACAGGATTTATTGTTGAAGAATGCAACGATCAGTGTGCAATCCCCGGACAATGCGTGTTTCGCGTGGGCAGTGGTAGCCGCTCTCCATCCTGCGGAAAGACATCCCGAGCGCCCAAGTTCATATCCGCCATATGCTTCCGTATTAAATCTCCAGGGCATTGAGTTTCCAATGTCCCTGGAGCAAATTGGGAAGTTTGAGCGGCAGAACGAAATCTCGATCAACATCTATAGCTTCGAGGCGGAGAAGACGAAGACGATCTTCTCGCTGCGTCTCACCAGCCAAAAGAGGGATCGGCACATCAACCTGCTCTACATACCGAATGATGGAGATGTAGGACACTTTGTGCTGATTAAGAACTTGTCCCGTCTGGTGAGCATGCAGCTGAGCAGACATAGGACAAAGAAATTCATCTGTGATCGGTACGTATAGAAACATATGAAATGTTAAAATATCTCGCGAAACAAATTAAATAAAAAAATTTTTGGGGTTTACAGATGCATGCACTACTTCGGATCCGCCGAGAAGTTGGAGCTTCATTCGCTGGACTGTGGCAAGATGAACGACTGCGCCATCCTGCTGCCCAGCGAAGGCAACAACTTGCTCAGCTTCGAGAACCACTGTAGGAAGGAGCGGCTCCCCTTCGTGGTGTACGCCGATTTGGAGTGCATCATCGAGAAAACAGAGGACAGCCACCGAATGGGTGATGATAATAAATTACACACATATCAACACCACGAAGTTCATAGTATAGCCTATTACATGCATTGCTCGTACGATACATCGCTATCGGTGTATCGATGTCGCCGCGACGCGGATTGCGTTTCATGGTTCGTCGATTAACTAAAAAATTTTGCAAATTTCGCCAAACCCATCCTGGACAGCAATGTTCCCATGCTTGATTTAACCGCCGAACAGTTGACGGCATTTCGCGATGCAACACACTGTCATATTTGCGAAGAACCATTCGAGGCTATCGATATACGAGTCCGCGATCATTGTCATCTATCCGGGCGGTTTAGAGGTCCAGCACATTCGGAGTGCAATTTAAATTATAAAAATGCGTTTTACATCCCCATAGTTTTTCATAATTTATCAGGCTACGATTCGCATTTTATTATCGAGGAAAGAGCTACCGCTTTTGAAGGTCACGTCGACGTATTACCCATAACTAAAGAAAAATATATTTCATTCACAAAAAATGTCGAAGATACGGCTGACTCAGACTCGCGAAATTATATTAAATTGCGATTCATCGATTCGTACAAATTTCTCAACACCAGTCTCGAAAAATTAGCATCTTTTCTTAGCATAGATCAATTAAAAATTTTACGATCCAAGTTTGAAACATTATCCGTCGAGGATTTCAATTTACTGACGCGAAAGGGTGTCTTTCCGTACGAATACCTTGATTGCGCGAACAAGCTGCAGGACCCATGCTTACCACCGCGCGAATCATTCTACAGTTCGTTAACGGGTGAGACTGTATCCGAGAGCGATTACGCGCACGCCGAGACTGTCTGGCAGCGTTTCGGCATTAGAACCTTGGGCGAATACAGCGATTTGTATTTGAAAACAGCTGTCTTGTTATTGGCAGATATTTTTGAAAATTTTCGCGAAAGTTGCATCAAGATGTACGGACTAGATTCGGCGCATTATTATACTTTACCCGGTTTCACATGGGATGCCATGCTAAAACATACCAAAATTACATTCGAATTGCTCAGCGACGTCGATATGGTCATGTTTATCGAACGCGGTATACGTGGGGGTTTAAGTCAATGTTCCGGAAGATACGCACATGCCAATAACAAGTACATGCCATCTTACGACGCATCGGAAGAGTCATCGTACTTGATGTACTTTGACGTGAACAATTTGTATGGATGGGCAATGTGTCAGCCTCTGCCATATGCAAAATTTCAATGGGTCGAAGATGTTGAAAAATTTGACGTGTCTTCGATCGCGGTCGATTCGCCCACGGGATACATTCTCGAGGTAGATCTGGAATATCCACAACGTCTGCACGACGCTCATGCCGATCTACCGTTCTGCCCGACGCGTGCCAAACCACCTGGCAGCAGACAGGACAAGTTACTCGCGACGGTATACGATAAGCAGCGTTACGTCATCCATTACCGCAACCTGCAGCAGTGCACACTTCACAGTCTTCGTATTACAAAGATACACCGCGTGCTTCAATTCACTCAATCTCCCTGGCTCCGCGATTACATCGAACTCAATACACGGTTTAGAACAGGCGCGACAAACGACTTTGAAAAAAATTTGTACAAATTGATGAACAACGCGGTATTTGGTAAAACTATGGAAAATGTTCGAAATCATGTGGACGTAAAACTTTTGACACATTGGGAAGGGCGATATGGCGCGGAGGCAATGATCGCGAAACCGAATTTCCATAGCAGAAGTGTCTTTTCGGAAAATTTAATAGCTGTTGAATTGCGAAAACTCGAGGTGAAATTCAACAAACCGATATACGTGGGTATGTGCATTCTGGACATATCAAAAATTTGTTTGTACGAATTTCATCACGAGTACATGTCTCCCCTGCACGGACCAAGTTGTAAAATTCTATACACAGACACGGACAGTCTCATTTACCACATTCGATGCGACGATATCTACGAGACCATGAAACGTGATATCGATAGATTCGACACAAGCGATTATCCTATCAACAATCCATATAATATGCCCCACTTAAATAAGAAGGTTCCAGGGCTGATGAAGGATGAAAATAACGGTGCGATAATGACCGAGTTCGTAGGTCTTAGAGCGAAAATGTATGCACTCCGCGTAGACGGCAAAAAAGATACGAAAAAGGCGAAAGGCGTCAAGACCAACGTCATAGCCAGAACGATAACTTTCGACGACTACGCGCAGTGTTTGCAAAGGGAGATCGAAATGGTTCGCAGACAATCGTGCATACGGTCTAAATTGCACAAAGTGTACACCATTTCGGAATCTAAAATCGCTCTAAGTCCGTACGACGACAAGCGGCATATCGTACCCGATTCGACCGACACTCTGCCCTGGGGACATTATAAAATACCATTGTAAAAAAACTATTGTATTTATTATAAATAGTGGAATTGTGTAATATAAAATTGTTCACTCATGCATAGAACGTACAATTACATTTATTGTGTAATATAAATGGTGGAATTAATGTGTAAAAATAAAAAAAAATTGTTCACTCATTTACATATATATATATATCATTGTATTTATTGAATCATATATTATTATGTTACAATACATTATTTTTATTTATCCAAGAATCGTGTGATTTATCAAACCCCAGCCACTTGACGTATACCTTATCCCCCTTTCTACGCAACACTTTTTCCACTAGATATACATCAGGATCGGTCACGCGTTGCAGCTCGTGTTCATAGAATCCTCCGGCAACAGGTTTTGCACAGGAATCGACGAGCAGATACGTCGCGGGATTAGTTGCCTGTACTTTGGCTATCTTGAACACGTCCGTTGTCCAATTCGGTGTATAGCCTTTATCGAAGATGGTTTTAAATTTGCTCACGCGCACAAACTCGCCCAACTTGAATCTCGCCGGAGCAGCGATCTTTATGTTGCTGTACACGGTGGATAGCAGCTTGTCGGCGATCGCAGCGGTAACATCGCGAGGACGCATTCCGATGATTCTATGTTTTCGCGCGTTATACTCTGCGAGAAGACGCGATAGCGAATCGATCCATCTGTAGGTTCCATTGAGCGTAAACATTTTCCACATATTGTTCTTCAAAGTTCGATTGAAACGGTCTACGACGGAGGTCTTCATCACCGAATACGTCGAATAATGATTAATATCATGTTTTGTCAAGAGTTTCTGCACATCGGCGTTGTAAAATTCTTTTCCTTGATCGGTTTGCAAATTTTTCGGATATCGATCTCTAAATATCTTTGCAAACGCTTTGGTCACCTCAGCACCACTTTTAGTCTTGAGCGGCACCGCCCATGCATACTTGCTCAACACATCGATAACAGTGAGTATGTAGTGGTGGCCTCGGTTGAATCGCGAGTATGGACGCATTTCTGCAACGTCAGCTTGCCACAAGTCGTCGTATCCGTGCACTATGACGCGCCTCCGCGGGAAATGTCTTCGAGCTGGAGCATGCAATTCCTCAACAAGTTGTCGCTTCTTGGGACCATGGTTTTCTTTACTCTTGGATTTCGATACTGGCTGCATGTTTGATCGCAGAGGTGTCTTTGATACGAATGATGCGATAATTATCGTGTACATGCATTATGTGCTCCCAATCGGCCCGGGGACAAGTTCAGCCGCCTCGCATGATTCTCCTTCGCAGCGCTGCTGTGGGATTGAATTTGACACCTGCGATATCTTTTTAACGCTGTTTTGCAACGTCAGCATATCTCTTTGAAACACGACCAGCTTCCTCTCTAATTCTTCCTGCTGCTCTCTCAAAAGTTTAATGCTCTTTTCCATGTATAGTTTATTGACGGCATCGCTGTCAGCCACCGGCTGAGCTACGCGTCGTATCTTGCATGATTTTGCATCAAAGTCGGCACCGTCCACACAAAGAGCGATATCTCGCATATAATTTCGAAGCATGCCGCTCCATTTGTAATAGTCCATTCTAGCTGTTCCACTCTTCTCGAGCGATACTCCAAATTTGTTGATCGGCATCTCGATGCATACAGTGCAAATCATCGACGTGTGGTTTAATTTATAATGAGGCCTACCTCGCGGAGTTCCTCGATAATCGATAGAATTTCGGGATCGTGGGAGTTGTTACCCGCCTGACGCGACGCTTCAACCAAACGCAATCGATCCATCAACTCGTTGGGATCGTCCCAGTGCACGTAATCGATCTTGTTGTCGTTTACCATCATCGCTAGCGGTGTCCTTAGACCTTTTCCTGCTTTACTCGTTGATGCGCGGGGGACTAGTGATGCAATTACATGTTTGTACTTGTATCCCTTGTTGCCCAATATGGGTTTTTGAGCACAATGACTGCGTCTGTAGGCATTCGTCGCCAGCAGTATACTTTTGTATTTTTGTTTATCAGCATCGGTGTACAGGGCATCGTCGGGAATTCTCTTGAAAATCAGTTCGTAAAGGCCGGGCGTTCCTTTGTATTTTACACCACCGATGATTATATTATCATCCTTGTCCATATCGAAAGCCTTATCTCCAAGCATCGTTCCACTATTGCCAAAGTATACGCCGTACACATAGTCAATTGTTGTATCCTTATCCATACTTAGGATGGCGCTCATGTATTCTTGCCCCAGCGGACCGAAATGGTTGCGAAACGTTTCTTGTCCCTCGGATGTTTGAAGTTGCTGTCTAATCTATCTGACTCATCTGGACTAGTTTCGAAAACGTCGTCATCATCATCCTCGGTTGCAAGCAATTGTACACTGGGAAATGTATTTATTGGTGTGGGAGGAACCGAGGAATCGTTTTGTCGTTTTCGCTTCGATTGAACTGGTGTGGAGGTTATGAGTGAATATTCCGATGATGTGTGTCGTTTCTTCTTTGTCTTGCGCGATGTGCTCCATTTCGACTGGATTTTTGTTTTAGGCGTTAATGTTTCATTCTCTTCAACGTCTATGCTCATCAGCGGTGATGTGTCAGCTTCTGCCGCTGTGGTATTTTTCATGATATGTTTCAAGGGTTCGACGACAGGTTTGAAGTATCTCTCCAACGCGATATTTTCCTCCATCTTGCCAGTCTTCAAAGCCTGATGTTTCTTACGAATGGATTCGCTGGTTTTGGCAATTTCCTTCGCTATTCTCTCGCGATCCTTAATCTCCAGACTATCGATATCAATCATCGTTGTACCGCAGACGTTGCTTTCCCACCGACGTGTTGACAACAATTGACCATCTCACCGTACGGCAAACTCGTTAAATCCCTTTCTATAACGTCCATTAGGCATCGCGCTATCCTTGTCTATTACCACGAAACCATACTCTCGTTGCCAACAATTATGACACAGCACGCAGAAATCCTCGTAAGACATATCAGTATTTACGTGATCGTTGTACACATGTTTCAAGTTGGTACCATCCTGCTTAAACAGAATCAACAGATTGGCATTGTCGCGTATAAGATGTTTGGGAATCTTTGCATACGTCTGACAGAGATAGAAGCAGTCAACGTTCGAGTGGCGCCCCATTGCAAAGTATTCCTTTATCGTATCTTGCTTGTCGCATGCCACGTCATCAAAGATAAAAATGGAATTCGGAAGCGATTCGCTCGGTGGGATGACATCACTGTTATTCGAAAACGTAAAGTAGCCAATTTCATCTATCGGGGTCAATAAATTCTCCAAATACTGGTATTTCGGCTGTTGCAACGACTTGGAATACACATACACGTTCTCGAAGCGGACACCGTGAGGACTTTCCAACAAGCTCACCAACACGTTGGTCTTTCCACAATTGGATGGGCCACAAATGAGGCACCGTATAGTGTTTGGTAGCATGCTGCCATGTTTGCGCTTTGTTTTCGAGGGCATCACTCGTGATTTATCGTCAAAATTTGTCACGCGTATCGTCACAGGCTGTCGCACGAATCGCATCCTCGCTGCGAACTGTGAAAAAATGATTTGGATACATCGAAGCGGTGACGTGTCCTATTTATAGGTCCGCGCCGAAGCAAAACAGCTCAGTGTTCAAAATGCTTCTGGTCCTGTCGGATAATTGTGATATTCGAGACTTAACCTCTGAACAGTTGAAATATATACCAAAGATTATTCTACTGCGAGAGTTCGAGAGATACATTGATCAGTTGTGGGACAGACTCCCCGAGCATATAAAAGCCGATTCCGAGGTTCAGCAGTATCGTCGGTGTCTGGAACATTATAATCGCCCTTGGCAGCGAACGCATATCGATGGTCCAGCACCATTGATTAAAAACTGTAGCGAATGTCGCCGATGCGAGTGAAGAAAGGTTGTGGTTTGTTAAATCGGGCGATAAACGCGCTACCTATCGAATTACAAATCCCGGGATACCAGTTTTGCGGCCCAGGAACTCATCTGGCAAAACGATTGGCTAGAGGTGATCAAGGCATCAATCCGTTGGACGCAGCGTGTCGCGAACACGATATTGCATATTCACGTAGCAACGACCTCGGCGAAAGGCACGCGGCAGATAACGTACTCGCTGACAAAGCGCGAAAACGCATCGTTGCGCGAGACTCGACTCTGGGCGAAAGAGGTGCTGCTACAGCTATTTGGGCAGCTATGAAGGCCAAGACGAAAATCGGAATGGGGATGAAAGCAAAATTGCGCAAAAGGATTCTAAAGAGAGCACCGAAAAAGCAGATTCTTCCGATAGCAAAACGGGGTGGTATATTACCACTTCTCCCGCTGCTAGGTGTTCTCGGATCGTTAGCTGGTGGAGCGGCGGGGATAGCGAAGGCGGTCAACGATAATAAGGTGGCGCAACATCAGCTGCAGGAAATGCAACGTCATAATCGCTCCATGGCAGGTCGTGGACTTTATCTCGCACCATACAAGCGCGGACAGGGAATATCGAAACGAAAAAAAAAACGTCGAAAAGAAAATAAAAATGCCCGCGGGCGTAACTACCGACGCGCAATTGGAGGAGTTTGCAAAACGTATGCGTATTCCATTCTTTAGAGGTGTTTTTATGCGTAACGCGCTACCAGCCGAAGGAGTACGTCGAAACGAGAGCGGTATCGTAAATTTGGACAATGTCGAGGGGCCGGGGACTCATTGGGTGGCGTATGCGAAGAGAGGGTGTCGAGCTATATATTTCGACAGCTTTGGAAATCTTCAACCGCCTAAGGAATTGGTACAATATCTGGACAAAGATGTCGTGAAAATCGAATACAATCGAACGGCTTATCAGAAGTACGATCAGAGCAATTGTGGACAACTATGTCTACGCTTTCTACAAACGATTGGCACCAAATTTAAGGATTGACTTCCCACCACTCTGATTCAGTACCAGTCCAGTCGTACAGCTCGGAATATGTCGTTAACATTCACTCTAACCGGCAAGAGTAGCACCCTCGCGCTAAGCTACTTTCCACCCATAGATTTGAGCGACGATGATTACGAGCTTGGTCTAGCAACCTTTGAAACTTATCACACAATACCAAACATCGACTCGAGCAACGATAAACTCTACTTTGTCGTAAACTATGACATCAACAATAGCATCGACACCACTCATGAATACATTACTCGCAACATTATTCGCATAGAATGCAGCGCGACCGCTGGCGCGTACAATAATGGGAAGCGCGTACATACGATACATGAATTTTCTCCGAGAGTCCCACCAGGATATAAGATATCGGAAACGCCCGCGCAGATCATTTACCTTCCAATCACCGCACGGGTCATTACGGATCTAACGATACGCGTTGTGGATCAAGACGGACGGTTGCTCGATTTTCGAGGTGAAGAGATTACCATCAGATTGCACGTACGACGGCGACGACGATAATACGTGTGACGTGATCGAAAGAGATGCTTGTGCTGAACGACTCCAGAAACCCGTTTCTTCCAAACGAAATTGTATACAACAACAACAACAACAACAACAACAACAACAACAACAACAACAACAACAATTGCAACAGCTCTGATTATACTAAAAAGAAGAGGCTCAGTGCTGCGAACATTGCATTTTTGAAATCATTGGGATTCATTGTGCACAGTTAAGTTGAAAAAAAAAATGGTTGACATTCTAAGCATTGGAGGGAAGCCGACGTTTGACGATCGCATCGTCAAGCTCGAGACTCACACATACAACCCATATGTCAACTCAACGTTTGGATACAATAAGACGTTTGGATGAAATAAGAATACACATACAGCAGCAGGATTTATACACATTGCCGTGTGAAAGTTTCTTCTACGTGGAGGGAAAATTGAAGATAAACAAGCCAAACGATACATTAACGGTGGCGTTGGGAAATAATTGTGTGGCGTTCTTATTTGATGAGATTCGATACGAGCTGAATGGCGTGGAGATTGATCGCAACAGAAACGTTGGGATAACTAGCACGCTTAAAAACTATGTATCGTTGACATCTAGCGAAGACAAAAATATGGAGAATGCTGGATGGGGCTTGAAACGACGCGATGGGTCAATATTGAAAAATCATTTCAATTTTTGCATCCCGCTAAAATATTTGCTGGGATTTTGTGAGAACTACAAACGCATTATTATTAATGTGCGTCACGAATTGATTTTAATACGATAGCGCAACGACAATAATGCTCTAATAGGATCGCCGATGCTGGAACCAGAAATTGAATTACTTAAAGTGCAATGGCGGATGCCTCATGTGACGTTAAATGACGTTAATAAGCTATCGTTGCTACATGCTTTGGAACGTGGGCAAAACCTGAGCATTTGTTTTCAATCGTGGGATCTGTACGAGTATCCTCTCTTACTGAGCACGACCAAGCATTCGTGGGCCGTGAAGGCATCTGCACAGCTAGAGAAGCCGCGAGTTATTATCGTTGCTCTACAGACTGGTCGAAGGAATGTGATGAGCGAAGATGTTACTAGGTTCAACAACTGCAAATTGACCAATGTAAAACTTTTTCTCAACTCGGAATTTTACCCATACGATGACATGAACTTGGACTTTGACAAGAATAAGCATGCCATCTTGTATCATATGTATAGGCAATTCCATAAATCGTATTATGGACATAGTTGCAACGAGGCATTATTCACCGTGGCCGAATTTTTACAATTTGGTCCCCTCGTGGTGATTGATTGCTCGCGACAAAATGAGTCGATCAAGAATGGCACGGTGGACGTGCGCATAGAATTCGAGTGTAAAGGGAATGTGCCGATAAATACTACGGCCTACTGTCTGATTCTACACGATCGGGTGGTTGAATACAATCCGCTGACAAACGTGGTGCACAAAATCTATTAAATTGCCACGCCCTCTCCTGTGTCAAATTCCTACCAAAAGAAAATTTCATCGTGAAAATCGAGATGCTTTACGAGAAAAAGTGCATTCTCCCATCTGTCTTGGAAGCGAGCGGACCTCTAAATCGTATCGATAATGACCGTGCCAACATTTGTTGACCTGCAAGGGTTCATCGTCGATGGAAGATTTGTTGTCAAGGAAGTGGCTGTCCTACGAATGGGAACGATTCTCTCGCACTATATTTTTGGGAGTTCGATGCCGCAATATCTTCTTACGAAATCCGACAAATCGAGCATTCGGTGGTTGGCGGTAAGACATCATGGACTACGGTGGGACGATGGAGACGTTCCATACTGTATGGCCAAACGGCTAATTACGAAAGCTGTAGCTGATGCGATTGATGAAGAAGATGGCGCATCCCATATCGTATACGTAAAAGGGTTGCAAAAACGCGACTGGCTTGTGGATTTCCTCGATGAAGATACGAGAATGGACGTGGTCATCGAGACGCTGGACATTGACTACGAGGATATCAAATCTCTAAATAAGCTAAATGTAATTAATACTCTGCGATGTGGCAGACACGCAAAGCACTGTGCCATGCAAAATGTATTTAAAATATTCAACTGGTGGTCTAAACGCCAGAGAGAAATGCTTAAATAAAATATAATCAATTTTAATGTATAAAATGTTTTTCTTAACCCTCTCCAACCTAATCTCCTGCACATGATGTATGCTAGATTAAGACGGTAGTTATAATTACGTAGAAGTGGTTTGATACACGTTCAGAGTGGTATGATAGACGTTGAAAGTTACCATACACGTACAATACATGATCAAAGTGGTACCATACACGATCAAAGTGGTTCGATTCATGTTGAAAGTGGTTCGATTCATGTTGAAAGTGGTTCGATTCATGTTCGATTCATGTTGAAAGTGGTTCGATTCATGTTCGATTGATGTTGAAAGTGGTACGTTTGATGTTCAAAGTGGTTCGATTCATGTTCGATTCATGTTCAAAGTGGTTCGATTCATGTTCAAAGTGGTTCGATTCATGTTCGATTCATGTTGAAAGTGGTTCGATTGATGTTCGATTGATGTTGAAAGTGGTTCGATTGATGTTCCATTGATGTTGAAAGTGGTTCGATTCATGTTCAAAGTGGTTCGATTCATGTTGAAAGTGGTTCGATTCATGTTCGATTCACGTTCAGAGTCGTTCAATACCCGTTCGATTCACGTTCGATTCACGTTCGATTCACGTTCGATATATGATAAAAGTGGCTCAATACATGTTACATACACGTTCAAAGTGGTATGATCTAGTCGAATAATGTGCCCAAAGAAAAAAAAAGGGGAAAGAAGATGCGTGTGAATAAGGAGAGGATGGTCAGCGAAAATGCAGGTGGCCTGTGATGAAGATGGCGAAGAACAACAGCATCTTACTTTTGCAAAGCTACGCACTTCTCGATTTCATGATAGGAGTTTATACGCGAGAGCTTGGAGATGCAGCGAGACCAGTTGCCTTTCAATCGCGACACTAGTAGCTGGTTCTTTTTGCAAGTGACATTTTTTTTGTACAATTTTGTGTGCAATGGGATTACTAAGAATCGCTCCTGAGTGTGACCCCGAGGTATGTACTTTTAAATATTTTTACATTTATCGCGTTTAATCGTTGAAATCGAGCGAGATCAAATCAGACGTTCATATCAATATTGAATCGTGGGGCTTCTATGTTCTAGCGTTCGCCACCACCATCGCCTGTGTGGTCGAGCGACTGGGGGTCGCCGCAGCCGTCGCCGCAACCGTCGCCGCCGCCACCGTCACCGCAGCCGTCGCCGCAGCCGTCGCCGCCACCGTCGCCGTCGTCATCGTCGTCGTCGTCGCCGTCGTCGTCGTCGTCGTTGTTGTCGTCGTCGCCACCACCGCCGCCGCAGTCGCCGCCTCCTCCTCCACATGTATGTAATAATACTTTGCATTGTTATGTGTGTTTGATATTTATTATGTTTGATGTGTCAAAATTATATCGACGTTTGTGTCTATGTTCTAGGATATTCCACTATCTATATTGAGGGCATGGCTGGCGGGCCTGGAGGCCCGTGCGCTCCAGGTTGAACCCCGAGGGGTGCAGATGCGGCGGTCGGGGCCGGCATATGGGGCCGCGCGGCTGCGGCCATATGCAGTGCCGCGACGGCCAATGGTACGGCTGCCGGCTGTGTTTAGATGGGCACCATATTGGGTGCCGCGCCCCCCAACGCCACCATCTCCCCCCTCGCCACCTTCCCCCCCTTCTTAGAATAGTTTATTTTATATTTTTACTATTTCTTTTATTTTTTATTTTTTATATATTATTTTTTATTATATTCTTTTTTTATATTCTTTATATTTTTATTTTCTATTTATATTGTATTTTTATATTCTTTTTCTATTTTTTATATTCTATTTATATTCTATTTATATTCTATTTTTATATTTTTCTTTTTTTATATTACATTCTTTTTTATTATATTCTTTTTTATATATTTTTTTTATTATATTCTTTTATTTTCTTTTCTTTTACTATTATATTCTTTTATATTTTTATATTCATTTATATTTATATTTTTTATTATATTCTTTTTTATATATATTCTATTTTATATTCTATTTTATATTTTATATTCTTTTAATTTTATAATAAATTTCTTAAACCTATATTATTTCTCCATTTATTTACCCGTCTTTCTCCTCGCCACATAATTTTAAGATTTGCTGACGTCGCATAATTCTATTTCATTCTTCGCGCCGCCAAAATGATGTCATCGCACGCGGCTGCTCCAGAGGAGTCATGTTACACACGATCGCGCGATACGCTGCGACGCTAAGATTTAAAATAAATTTGAAAATTTTTAGAACGAAAGCGATTGTACCGCTATGTAGTGCTGTCTCTCTCTCGAATTTAGCTTTAAAAGTGATGTTCTCTCTTTCCCACCCTCCGAATTTAGATTTATAACGAAGTATTGCTCTCTCTCTTTCCCTCCTCTGAAGACGCGGTGCGTAAAAGAAAAGAACATCGATCTTTCACGACATCGTCCGAAACAATTTCGGATAAAAAATAAATTATTAAACAATTTCCGACGCATGTTGGTTTGGAAAAAAAATTTCGGGGGCCGTCCCCTCCCTGGATTAGGTCTGATAAATTTTCGGGGTGGGTCATGGTCTGAAAAAAGATTTTTCGGGGGTGGGCCTCTCCCTTTGAAAAATTTCGAGGACGGTGGGCCAGGTCTCCGCGGCTGCTCGGCCCGGACTGATCCCCTCCGCGGTTGCGGCTTCCCCCACTCCGCGACTCGTGCGCGCGCAACCGCTCTTCCACTCCCCGCAGGCCCCGCGCCAATGTTTCTCTCCGCCGCGCTCCCCCGCGCGCCATCACTTCCCCCCGCCTCGCGCTCCCCTCAGAGGACCTGGGTTGGAATCCCCATAGCCTTACTACTCGCCTTCTATCCCTCAGAGCTGCGAAGCTGCTCTTCGTGCACGAACTCCTTCCACCCCTTAGAGCTGCGAAGCAGGCCTTCGTGCTAGAACTCCTTCTACCCCTCAGAGCTGCGAAGCTGGCCTTCGTGCCTGAGCTCCTAACTCCCCAGATCTGCGAAGCTGGCCCTCGCGCCCAACCTCTCAATATTCCCCAATATTGCCACAGTCCTAACCTCCGCCACCCAGGACGTGACAATACCACTTTCAAAAATAACGGCTCATATCTGCGGGTAGAACTAGAAAATGTAATTTTTATGGTACTGTTTTAGATGAAAAAGGAACTGGAGCGCTTGAAACATGGGGCACGGCGCCGTGAAAGCCGCGGTGAAGGCCGCGGTGGAAGGCGCCGAGAAGGCCGCCGCGGAGGGCGCGTGGGAGAAAACCCCATAATTATAAATAATGATTAAATATACATAATATCATTATTCAATGATTGTTCATTTTTTTATTAATGGAATGTAAAACTTTTACATTTTCCATCGTATCGACATGAATGTTTTCAGTAACATACTGCTGAGATTTTCCAGATGAAAATGAATTTAAACACGGTATTAATCGGATTATTTTTAGTATTATTAGATTAGTAATGTTACGCATTTATATTTAATTATCTAGTACAGTTCTAGAAATAATCCGAATTATACCGTGTTTGAACTCATTTTAATCTGGACAATCTCGGCAGTATGTTACTGAATACTGAAAATGTCACGTTTTACATTCTATCAACACTGTATGCCTCTCCAACCTAGATTATAAGCCGGCGCCGAACAGCCCAAGTACCTATCGTGAACAGAGTCCTAATTCCGAGTGTTCGTTTCTCGCTTCTTCCTGGCCGAATGGGAGAGCGAGATGGGACGCTTTGCGGGCGCGATGAGCGCGAACGCCAAAGGACGGAGTGTCAGGCGTCCGAAAGACGGAGCGAGACAAAACATCAACGCGTCGTCTGTCTCTTACCGTTCTCATTCACTTTCAGTGCCTCTCTCTCGCTCTCACCTTCGCCGGAGAGGAGTGAGGCAGAAGTGGTGGGGATAGTGAAAAGTACACATCGTGTACACCAAACCGAGCCCGTAATGAGACAATACTGTAGTATCTTTTATTTGAGTTTATCCATGTATCGACGTGCGTTACGAAAAGTAGCATATTTCATTTTCTTTTTTTTTACAAAGAGCAGCACATTTCAATCTATCACGAGAAGAAGCGCGTTTCAATGTTTCAGCCGATATAACAAGCATGTTTCGAATATACCACGAGAACAAGCACGATTCACATTTCGTCACGAGCAGTAGCACATTTCAAACGCTGATGCGAAAAGTAGCACGTTTTATTAGTTTTCTGAAGAGTAGAATATCTTTGCCCATCTCTGTTCTCCAGCCGCTTCGCCGCGATTCATTCAAGCCTCCCTGACGACAAAATAGTAATAGGGGAAATGCGGCAACAGCGCGATTCGACTCTCGATACGTCTCGGCACCTATGTCTTTCCTACATTTATCGGCTAGTTTGGTCTTCCACCGGTTCTGATGGTACATGGCGCGAATATACCATCAACGCCAGTGATGGAGAATCCTGGAAGCTTCATTCTATCATTCCTGGAGTCTGTCTCAGTACACGAGTCAGAAATTCATTATTATTTCAACGTGCGGTAGTTATTAGCGTTCAAACGCATCAGACCACCCTGCACTGATGTCTACTGGAGGCAACTACTATACCCGCAAAAACTTTCTCCGTGCCGATTACAGGACGAAAGACGGTTGAAACGGTTTGTTTACTACATCGCGTATACGTACACGCTTTTCCTAGCTTGTATGAGCGCACGCACACATTCAAGGTCTGCCGAAACGGCAGCCTTAATTATATATGTAATTTTGTGGTGAATAAAGACGAATTAATATTATTATTTGTTTATTCGTACATTAGCCAGACCACCTTCGTCGTGCCATTTGTTTAGAGAAAGTTCGTTCTCATCCGCAGCTCCAAGAGAGATGCGGAAAATATAAATCTTCATAGAGTGAAGAGTTCTCGACTCGCACTGTCGTTCTCGGAAACGCCGAGTTTTTAACGCATTCCAGACCGCGAAGGTCAGGCTCTTGAAGGCACACCATGGGTCCCATCGCTCAACGGTTTTCGCCAGCTAGTGGGCCGCCAGTGACGTCAAGCCAGAGGATTTTTCCCACACGTTGCCGAGTCGATATCATCAAGCGGAGAAAGCCAGCGCCAACGCATCCCACTCCAGGAAGGCACGCTAAGGGCGCAATGGAAGGGTGTTGTGAAGTCACGGGACGCTGACTGGGCAAGGCCCATTTTTCTATACCGGGAAGGAGAGCTAAGAGACTTCGAGGAAATTCGGCGACAAGCCGATAATCAGAACTCGACAGAACTCGTGGATACATAAACCATTTTCGTACGAGCGAGTACACTTAGATTGTATCAGACGAACTCCATAGTTCCTTCGGAATCACGTTATTAACCTTGTTTAAGTTAACCGGTTAACTGGCACGGCTTTTTTTACTATTCGTGCCCAAACTGGCAACATCGAAAAATTAAGTGAAATACACAAAATTTGGTATACAGGGGTATGGGCGACCTCAAAAACCCCTATATACAATTTTTACTAAATCCCGATATTTTAGTATTTGACAGCCATTGTGGGTCGGCCATTTTAAGTCTGCCATATTAAATTTTACAATTCCAATGCCAAATTCAGGTTCAGCGACCCGAAAAACCATTACATACCAGGTTTCATTCAAATCGTTTGAAAATCAAAAAAGTTATTCCATTTGATCATATATGATACATAAGCAGAATTGGCAAGATTTTTTTTATCATATATGATACATTGCCAGTTAACCGGTTAAGTTTGTTAAAATAAACAGTATGAAAATTGATTGAACATTGTTCCTATTTGAGGATGGTCCTTCGTAATCGGCACTCACAAGGAAACATTCACATATAAGGAATGGAGTTTCCCGATTTGTAATATATATTTTAAAAGTACTCATAGTAACTAAGAAATCCTGAAAATTATATCTGCAATCGACCTGTTTTACTCATGTTATAAATAACATTCAATATAGCCTCAAGGCGTATGCGAAAAACGGCAAAATCCTCTTATTTAAGAATAACTGGCTAAAACCTGGCATCTGAATGTTTTTTGTGGTGCTGAATCCGAATATGGCGTTATTATTTGTGTAAAAAAAAATTCCTAAGGAAGTTCTGTTAATAAAAAATTGTTTTTTTTGGAGATAACTCAAAAAGGAAAGGCCGAAGAATTTGTTAAATATTTTTTTCGGATTACTCGTACTAATTTACATCAAAATTCATTTTAACCTGTTTTAACTCCCAGGAGCTACATCTGGGCCCGTAGGGCAAGATACCAATTCCATAGGTCGGTATTCATAGTCGCTACTTATTCTTAAGCAAATGCTTAAGCATGCGGCATCCTCTACTAACTTAGTAGCTAGTAAAGGATGCCGAATGCTTAAGCATTTGCTTAAGAATAAGTAGCGACTATGAATACCGGCCATAACCAGCTTAGGTTAGGTTGAAAAACAGTCTTTGACTGAACCTCGCCTTGGCGGTTCTCTGTTTCCTTTCTTTCTTATCTTGCTTATATACTTGTGTTGTGCAATAAAGACACTTAATAATAATAATAATAATAATAATAATAATAATAATAATAATAATAATAATAATTTCTCTGAACAAGAGAAATGACCACTGCATGTCTAGTGCCATACCCTTCTACCTAAATCCACTTACTGAAAAATTTCATGTTGTTAAAAAGATGAGTTGTACGTTCAAAATTGTAAACACGAGTGTAGGGACACCCTGTACGCCAGGATGCATTGGCGTGTGCGATGTCGTGTGCGTGAACGACGCGTGCGAGATGGGGGAACCGCGTGGTGGGGAGGCCGCGGACGAGAGAGATCACGTGAGGAGCGCAGAGCCTGGTGGTCCGCGACGGAACTAGCATACGTGAAAAAGAAGCTGGACTCGTTACAGTGCTGCGCCCTGAGAAGGATCCTCGCGGCTGTCAGGTCCCACTCCGTTGAGAGCGATGGAGCTGCTTACCGGAGTGGTTCCGCTGGACATAAGAATCAAGGAGAGACACTGAACACGGCACACAGGCTGAAAAGCTGGGTGCGCAGCAAAGAAGCATCAAAACGTGATAGCAGGACTCGTGGGCAACGACACCAGCAGGAAACTATTCAATAGGAAGTTCAACGTGATCATCTCCGACAGAACGGCCTGGGAGGGGGACAACAGGCCGTATGACAAAAGATGGGAAGAGGTCTTCTTCACGGATGGCTCGAGGAAGAACGGGCTTACGGGAACCGCGTGGACCAACCCCGTGGACAGAGCCAGCTTCGCGGTCATGAGACTGGGCGAATGGAGTATGGTGTTTCAGGGTGAAATATGCGGCATCATGGACTGCGCGGCGACGTTACTGACGTCCGAGATGAGAGACACATCCATCGCCATCTGTGCGGAGAGCCAAGCGGCGTTGAGGGTGCTGGCAAAAACCACGTCGTCCTCCAGAATCATTGGCGCGTGCAAGGAAAGCTTGAACACGCTAGTCGGAATGGGGAACAAGGTAAGACTGAGCTGGGTACCGGGACACAGCGGTATCGAGGGAAACGAGATCGCCGACGCGTTGGCCAACCTCGGCTCGGACGCGAACAGACGGGAAACGGATCCGTCGACACCACTAGCGGCGGCCACGTTCAGGGACAACATGAGGAAATGGAAGACCCAGGAGTGGAAGCGGAGGTGGCAGGAGGATCTGGGATGCAGGCAGGCAAAGACGTTCCTGGGGGAGGAACCACCTTACAAAAGAGATCTGATGAACTCCTCGCGGGGACAAGCTCGGATCCTGACCGGCATCCTCACGGGCCATGTTAATCTCAACTATTATCTCCGCAAGATCGGGAAAAGACGATGAGACAAATGTACCTTCTGTAGACAGAGGAAAGAAACAAGCAGGCACATACTGTGCAAATGTCCGGCGTTAATGCAACGACGGATAAAAAACCTGGGCGAGCCGATGATTCGCGCACGGCAAGTCCCCGAAATACGCATCGCCTCGATTTGTAATTTCCTGAACGAGGTAAACCCCTGGAAACTTCCCAGATAACCAGGGGAAGAAAAGAAGAGCACACCGTTCGTCGCGATTAGAGTCACGCATGCACAGTAGAAAGGAGAGTCAGAGAAGTCGCTCGGAATCTCCGATCCATGACCGCAAGCAAGATCGGAGTACACCGGAAACGACCAAGTTTGATTCGTTCTCTAAGGGGGGTCGGCGATACCCCCTGGAAGCGACCCACTGGGGGGGGGGGCGAGGCAGGGGTCTTCTCACTTAAAATCAAAATGTAGAGTCATCTCTTCAGATGGTTCAGGCACCGAGAGAGAAATAACCACTGACGACGGGCCGCAGCCTAACCTAACCAAACCTAATCAAATTCCAAGACGTCACGACACGTCGGCGAAGCAGGCTAACCGACGCCAACCAACATAGGGGAGAACATCATGCCACCGACTGCTGCAACCGCATGGAAATCAACGAGGGCCACGGATGAGTATAGCGACAAGCTAAATGGTTTCAAGCTCCCAACAGACTCGTCACGGTGCGGAGCCTGCACAACTGGCCCAAGGAGCGGTACCCCCGGGATTCCCCCGAAGGAATCATGCCAATACGTCTAAATCGCCAAAGGGGTCGATAGGACACCTCCGAGGGGTCCTACAGGACTCCTCCGGTATCAGGATCCCCCGAAGGAATCATGGCAATTTGTCCAAATCGCCGACGGAGTCGACGAGACTCCTCCGGTAACGCCCAGACCATCTTCTACGCACCTCGTGAGACCCGCTTCGCGGGCCCCCCTCGGCAAAATTGGGTTTCGGAATATTAAAAATCTGGTTAGTTGTCACCGACGCCAGTCGGCGAAAGACGCGCGCTTAAGTTTAGCATTGCGGGCAGGGACCCTGCCCGCGATATTCTAGGTCTCGACCCGGGAATCGAGAATCAATGCCATCAATCGGCAGCAACAAACCATCTCGGAGGCCCAATAGGAGGCAACCAAGCATTTCACCATCCGCAGTAAACAGGCGCGAAACGCAGCCGCTCACCGCCGGTGCAACCAACAACGCCTCAAGGCGCAAAGGTAAGGAGTGTACTTGTCCTCGTAGACAGGGAACGAGAGCATCAACCATGGTCACCTTGCCACGGAACAAGAAAAACGAACAACAAAGGCCAAGCGAGAGTGTCCCACGGCCAAAAGCAGCCCACTCGGAAACCTTGTACGAAGACAATCAGTCAGAAGGACATCCACAGTCGCACACAGACCACACAACCTGAATTACCGCTCGATCGAGCCGTCCGGGCCGGATCGAGCCAATGAGGAAATGGGCTAGATCTCCCTCCGCGCGACCGAATCCAAGACCCGGGCCCTCGGTCCTTCGTGGCTAGCTAGCGGCGAGCAAAGACAAAAATTAATGGTGGACGCGGAAAAACAATGCGAGATACGGTGAACCGCGACCGACTCTATTAACGGCACTTCAAAGTGCCACGCCAAGGGATCCGTCCACTGTGGGAAACAGGGGACTGGAACACCAATTATCGCCGATGCTACCGGCGACCCGTACGGACCTCCAAAAGAGATCCGACAGGCGAAACGAACTACGAAACTACCGAGCTAACGACACACCACGATACCGCCCGCCCCGAACTCGTCTTACACGACCGAGCCATCCGGGCCGAATCATACCGGGAGGTCGACGGAAATGGACAACACCTCCCTCGAAAAGGCCGAATCCCGGACCCGGGCCCTCGGCCTTCCTGGCGGACTATGCGGCGGGCGATAACACCAGGCATCCACGGAAAACATAACGGACAGGTACGACCATACTAAGAAGCCAGTGTTGACAGAATCAACAGCGCACCGCCCGGAACGCAGAGCAGCGAACCCATCCACCGTCGACAAAAGAGGCCAAGGACAAAGACCACCACCATGACACCCGCGGCATGAGCCACGAGCGACGGACAGCGGCCCGGATTAACTCCTTCGGGAGAACCGCCATCCATACCACGGCCCGCAAGGACCACCGGCCACTACAGGCCAAACACCGCTCGCCCTGAATCCGCTCGGCGGACCAGCGATCACGATCGCGAAATAGGAACAAGGGGGAAAGATACTGTGAACCCACACGTGAACGCGCACGCGAATCTCGACACGCGACTCAGAGTTGCACTGGGCCACAAGCGCGAGAATATTAGAAGGGGAGAAGGGAAGAGCAGTGCCTTTCTCGGGTTCCGGCCACCGGCCGCGAGCGTGAAGCTGATATTCCCTAGTGATTTCGATGAAGTTGAAGTCTCGTGGTCGATCGGGGAGGAACCCGGGACAAAAACCACGGTGGAGTCCGATGTTCTCAATAAGAACTTCGGCGAAGTCGGCGGGGACGTCTCAATAGGCATAGCACAGAAAGAGGCAAATTAAAGAGTGGGAGGGGGGTAGAGGAACGGGCAAAAAACCCGATATAGATTAGCGAGAATAGGATAGGAGGTAAGGAGGGTGGGGGAGGGGATTTCTCGATTCTCGCTAAGAGTCAAAAAGCCGCCATGGACCTGGGCATCTGTAGCCGGAGCCCGGGGAAAAGGAAGGCGCCCCTCCCGGCAAGGTCAAACGTAGAAACCGTTACCGCGAGACAGGTGGGGCAGGGAAGGGCACACATCTAGGAGCAAAAAACGACATCTCGAACGCTCGATAACAGCACGCAGACAAATCAAAAACCTACGGTTAGTCGTCACCGACTTCGTCGGCGAACGGCGCGCGCGCGGGTGCGCTTAGGGCCTATGCACACTGCGACTTTTTGCAACGATACAATCGCGATACACTCGCCAAGAGGCCGCGATGCTAGCGCGATGCAGTCGCTGCCCGTCTATCTTTGCACACTTGGGTAGCACAGTCGCGATGCAGCAACGATACAGTCGCGATACAGCAGCGATACAAACCACCAACTGTAACCACCATTCCCTGTAAGTGTTCTCCCTCCATCACTGCAGCTCCATCGCTCCGAACACTGAGTGAACGCTTACAATTTAGTCGCGCGTTTGCATCGATACAATCGCTGCAAAAAGTCGCCGCGTGCATAGGCCCTTAGCATTAGTAGCACAGAGTGACGCATTATGCGAGGATCTATCTCGGCCACAGCGCTGGACTCTCCAGCTGTGGGTTAACATCAAACGTTCAGGTCGGTCCCGCGAAACCGAGTTGGCTACAGAACAACGACGTAGGAAGCGGCCAACGACCCGTATGATCGCTCGAGAGGATGTGTTTAGGACCTTGTTCGAAGCTAGGATAGATCGGTATATCCTCCATGACAAGCTGTAACGAGTTATAACGGTGGGACGCTGATCTTCCCCCCACCACTCGCGCCTGGCGCGGCCCGCTGCTACCGAGCACGGCCGCGAGATGGCGGCGCGCCGAGTGGCGTTCTTGTTCGCAAAGTTCGCGCAGCAACGCCTATAAGCCAGCGCAACGAGCCCGTCAGGCAGAGTCTACCACGAGTGATACGTACGAACGGTCAGAACTCTCCCAGCGATCTCTTGTGTGCACAAGCTGTATGGTTGCGCCATTTTTGGATTCCTTTACCTCCACGGCTCCCAGAGGAACGCGAGGTCGCCAACCTCTGGACGCAGGTCGATATGCCCTGTCAATCTTAGGGACAGACTTTGTCTGCCCCGGAGGACATCCCTTAGCAGGTCAGGGCCATTAGTGGAAACCACAGCCAGGGCACCAGTATGACCATTACCCCCACTCCTAGGACCACCGCCGAAACGCGCCGCGCCCGACTCCGACCTAGGTTAAACCGTAGTTTAAGGTCTAGGTTAAGCCGCACATACGCTGTTAGCCAGCACAGACCTGACCGGGCTCTCTTGTTATCTAGTCACAATAAACACCGTTTACACAGTTCCTCTTGCCTCATTTACTCGGCCGCCCAGGACCCCCGTCCGATAGGTAACCTTCTCGGAACGAGGTCACAAAGCGAACCCGCGAGTAAGACCCCTCCGTCGGGCCTAAAAAAGCTGACGCGATGTCCAAAAGCGGGGAAACCACCCCGACGGGTTAAGGAGATGCCTTTTGGTAATGCAAGTCCGTTAGGACATGTCTCTTTCTTTGTGGCCTCTACGCATAACGCCACCCCGCCATACATATAAACTAAACTAAACTGAACTAGGCTGGACGGAGAGGTCCGCCCGTGGGCGGCGCAGAACATGGAGGCGGAAAAGAGGAAATAAGAAAGAACGAGAAAAGAATGTGGGGAGAAATCTCAGAAGAAACAAACAAGGAAAAGAAAGAAAACCAAAAAATGATTTACGAAGAAAGCTAGATGGATAAAAGAGAACACGGAAATACAGGGAAACTGAATAGAAGTGCAAAGGATAACAAACGGGAAGTGAAAAGGAACGGAGAAGAGGAACAGGAAGAAGGAAACAATAACACTACGATGTGGCGGAATGAGGAAACCATAAACAAAGAACGATGAGATGCGCAATAGAAATCAAAGCGCAACGAGTGATAAAGTGGCTAAGACAACGATTATTAATTACAAAAAAAAGGAAAACATCCATTACGGAAAACGAATATCGAGAAGGTAAGAAGGTGAAAGACATCCCAGTGAAAGAGGGTTTAAATAACAAAGGAGATATAAGCATGGACGGAGACGCACAGTGGGTAAGAGAAGAATTGCGACAATTGGTGACGAGTGAGACCCTAACCGGGGAGAATATCTGGTTACAGCCACTCTGTGCAAAGGCAAAACAACAACTAATAAGAAAACTAACTTATTAAAATTATACAAAATTCTAATCGACACTGGAATAAAATTTCAGGGACTAAAAATGGTCGGTTTCAACAGGGCCGAAGTGGCTTATAAAAGCAGACAAGAGGCGAACCCTATGCTAAGAAGGAATAACCTAAAACCAGCGAACTATAACACATACATCCCAAACAGATGGAAATACAGGAAGGGATAATTTATGAATGGAAAGATTCAATAAGTGAACTGGAGAACCAGCTCATGCCCGGTGTTTTTACACTCGAAAGACTGAAGAAGAGATGTATGAAAGATGGAATGGCGACATGGGAGGATGGCAAGACCATCCTAATTAAAATGCAAGGGGAATCCTTACCAACCAGATTATTTGTGGGCTACGGCCACGTTTGGCTAAACGTCAAACCATTCATAGAATCCGTAAAGCAATGTTTTAAATGCTTAAAATTCGGCCACATATAAAATATATGCAAGGCAGCAGAGAAGAAATGCTTCATATGCACCAAACCCTCCCACGGACGGTGTACAAAAAACCCTATTTGCGTAAACTGCAAAGGCGACCACCTCAGCGTAGTAAGGTATCCTCTGTACCAGATTGGCAGCAAATATTATTGGGTTGTTCGAAAAGTCATTTCGTTTTTCTTTTAGTGAAAATAAAAGACGCTTTTCTTATAGTGTAGAAATATTTTATTCAATTATATATTGTCCAGTTTGGTGCAATACCTGTAGCCATCTTTCCGGCAGTAGCATGATTCCACGCTCATAAAACTTCTCATCTTTACTGGCAAAAAATTGATCCAAGTGATTTTTTATGTCCTCATTTGAAGTAAAGGTTTGGCCGTCTAAAAAATTTTGTAGAGACCGGAATAAGTAATAATCCGAAGGTGCCAGATGTGGAGAATATGGTGGGTGTGGTAGTACATCCCATCCAAGCTGTAGAAGCTTTTGGCGAGTTATCAAACTTGTATGAGGTCTCGCATTATCGTGGTGGAACACTACACCTTTTCTATTGATCAATTCTGGCCTTTTCTGTTTAAGTGAAGCATTCAATTCGTCCAGTTGATGACAGTACACTTCAGAATTGATCGTTCTCTTGTCCGGTAGAAGCTCATAAAAAACGATTCCCTTGAAATCCCACCAAACAGACACCATCACCTTTTATTGATGAATATCGGCTTTCGAAGTGCTTTGAGCCGGTTCATCTTTTTTACTCCATGATCTCTTGCGTTTAACATTGTTGTACACAACCCATTTCTCGTGCCCAGTGATGATTCGCTTAAAAAATGGATCATTTTCTTGACGTTTGAGGAGCAAATCACAGACGTCTATGCGACGGAGCAAATTTCTTTCTGTAAGGACATGTGGAATCCATATGTCGAGTTTTGAAATTAAACCAAGGCGTTTCACGTGATCATGAACGGTCGAATTCGATAGATTTAATCTCGCAGCGATCTCACGAGTTGTTATTCGGCGGTTTACATCAATCAATGCTTTTATTTGATCTTCATCAGTTTCAACTGGCCTTCCAGACCGTGGTACATCTTCAACATCAAAATTGCCGGAACGAAATTTTGCAAACCAGTTTTGACGTTCTGTCAATACATCTTCTCCATACATATCCACTAATTTTTTTCTTGCTTGAACAGCATTTTTACCTTTTCTGTAGTAAAAAAGTAAAATATGCCGAAAATGCTGCTTTCGACTTTCCATATTTGATAGGGGACCACACAAAAACTATTTTGCAGAAGCAAACAAAATTTTTCACAACCAAGCCTTGCTATATCAGCTGTAACAATATATACTGACAATGCGGCTTCAGTGTGAAGTTGGCAGTGGAAAAACACAATGACGTCGTCTGTTGGGAAACAACGAAATGACTTTCCGAACAACCCAATATTAGAACTATTTGACAAATATGGACAAGAAAGAAGATGTGGAAAAGAAGATGACAACGAGGATATGGGAAACTCTGGACATCAGAAGAAGACGACAAAAAGAAATGGAAAAAATTACAAAAGCATGGGAAAGGAATAAACAACAGCATAACTACTCCAGGAACGAGGAAATTAACGGAAACAGTAGAGTAGTGGAAAAAATAAACCCCGAACAAGATAAATACATTTGGGGGCATGTAAACTGAACACTGATAAATTAACGAAGAGTTCGAAGAAAAGAGCAGAACTCCTAACCGGGAGTATACAGGGTGTCCCAGAATTGAGGGACATTTCGGAACATGCAATATCCTGATCCAAAAAGACATCGAAAAGTCCTTAACCGTTTTGGGATCCAGGGTTTCGTTTTCGAGATATTAACAAAAAATCCTAAGCAATCAGAGCGCGAGCCTTCCGCTGGAGCTCCCGCGCTAGCGTGCGTGCGCGCCAGGCCGCGCTGCGACTACGAACAAGCAAGGCGGCATGCATCGAAGAAAATTGCGTAGAATGGCAAATGAAAAAGACGTAAACAAAAAATCGAACCTTTTGTCATGGTTTGTTTGCCATTTAAAGTGAATAATGAATAAAGGATAAATAGATGAAAATAATGTGTAACATAAAAAGACGAATACACGGTTGTTTTTTTTTTTTTTAAACACTCGAAAATAATAATTATTTGGAGTGAAAGGATAAGTAATACGTAAATATCCTTTTTTAATAACGTACAAACGAAAAGTGATCGTAATTCGTTATTGTGATAAAAATTCGTAGTTCAATAACGGTCAACGCTGTTGTTGATAATGAATAAGTCTGTTCAAAAACTCCGAAGAAAAATTTACGTACTGAAATTTAAAAAATTATCGCCGAAAATAAGCCATTGCCTGCGTCAAATTTAAAAAATAATAGTCAGCAATAATGTAACTAGGACTCACCCTTTCGGAAATTCACTTACAGCTGAAAACCTGTGTCACTAGGTCACTGAACCGATTCTGGTCATCGACGGACACGCCGAGTGCACAGCCGGTTTCAGGTACACGACACCACACAAAGTTAAGAGTCGCAACGTCAAGTGTGTTTGGTCATACATTTGCCAGACCACTTTGGTCGTGTCACTGTAGAGAAAGTTCGTTTCCCATCCGCAAAAGAGAGATGCAGAAACATAAATCTTTATATACTAAGGAGTCCTTGACTCGTACTGTCGTCCTCGGAGCGCCGAGTTTGACGCATCCCAAACCACGAGGATCAGGCTCTTGAGGGCACACCATGGGTCTGACCGTTCAACGGTTTTCGCCTGCTAGTGGGCCGCCGGTGACGTCAAGGCCCGGGGTTTGTCCCACGCGTTGCCCAGCCACTATCACCAAGCGGAGGAGGCTAGCGTCAACGCATCCCACTCCGGAATACACGCAAAGGGCGCAATGGAAGGGTGTTGCAACGTCGCAGGACGCTGATTGGACAAGGCCCATTTTCCAGACCAGGAAGGAGGGCTGAGGGACTTGGAGGAAAACTCGGCGACGAGGCGAGGGCAGATCGCAACAGAGATTCATACAGAACTCGTCGAATTTATCGAACTCGGCAGATCTCAATAGAACTAGACAACTCGTGTAATCATAGACTTTGCGTACGAACGGGTACATTTAGATTGTGCCAGGCGAACTTCATAATTCCTTCGGAATATCAGTGTGAACTTAGTTAAGTTAAATTTGTTGTTAAATAAACAGATTGAACATCAATTGAACATAGTCCCTATTTGAGGGTGGTCCTTCGTAGTCGGCACTCAATTGCAAAATTAACAAACCCTGAACGAGTCATCTCAACCTCGGGGAATTAACAAAGTGCGTCCCGGTTAATGTACCGAATATTGTATTTATAATAATCACCGACCAACGACGAGAAAACGGAGATAGAATGGGGGGGGGGGGGGGGGTAAAAAGAAGAAAACGCGGAGAACACGAACATGAAGTTTGAAAATGTGGGAACGAAAGAGTAGCTAGAGGAGGACAAAACAGAAGAGGAAGAACAACCGGAGGGAAACATGACACAAGAATATGAAGAGGAGAAAGATGAAACTAAGAAGGAGACATACTATAAATATAGAGACTGGAAGAGTTGTGGTCATTTGTAACAGTCCAATGATTTCTGTAGAACCAAGTACTAGTAGAAATGTAGTACAAAACTTAAATTTACTGGCAATGGCCAGCACACTATATCCGTTGAAGAAGGATTAGAAAATATATTAAACTATAATATAGAGCTTCCTAATATAAGTGTAGACGCATCTAAATTAACTGAACCGCTTAATGATATAATAGCTCCTTTAAATGAAATGCAAAATCATATAGATGACAATAATGAATTGTTATCACAGTTACCAGCATCATTTCAAAATACGCTGTTTTGGTAAAAAAAAGTCTTAAATAAAGAAACAACAAAAAAAAGGAAAGGAAAGAATACCCACAGTAATATCTCGCGATGAATGGAAAAGGTATAAACCTAGAGTCTCGATTGAACCGTCGTAGAGGTAAGACGTGTTTACAAGCGAGTGTCAGCGAGTGATAGAAGTACAACCGAAAGTGTCTAAACCTTTGTTTCAACCGCGCAGTTAATGGGCAAAGTAAAGCATTAATTCCTTAATTCCATCCTTAAGTGTAAAACAGAAACTAAAGAAGGGAGGAGAACCGCATTTGTCTCTGAGTACAGGGACATTTGCGAATCTTTCTCCCAAAATATGGCATCGGCGGGAGTGAAAGTCAACCCTACAACGTCTTACGCAAAAATGGTACAACAAGTGCAATCTCCTACAAAGGATCAAGCGATAGTTTTAGACTCAATGGAAGGCCTCACAGCGCAGGACTATACAGTGGCGATAGGCAATACACTTCAACCAAACAATGTGCGTTACATCTCTCGTATATCCCATGGCCGCGTATGTGTATATTTGAGTACAAAGAAGATAGCGAATAAGCTTACTATCAGCCGTACGAAGGTAAATATTGGGGCACATACCTTAGAAATTCACCCATTAATAGCTAAATCAAAGCGTATTGTTCTATCCAACGTTTGTCCAAGCATTCCTTCTGCCATTATCGAAGAGGAACTGCTAAAAATAAATATCAAGCCGACCTCACAGATCACAAACATCAGAGCAGCTATAAGCATCCCTGGATATGCTCACGTAATCAGCTTTCGCAGACAAATGTACGTGCAACCGGAAGATATTGATAAACTACCAAATACTCTCCAAATAAATTATGAAAATACAATATATTGGATATACTTCTCAATTAAAAAACTAACATGCTTCCTTTGCAAAAAAGAGGGACATCTTGCCAAACACTGTAAAAATGCGGCAGCCAATATTCGGGAATCACAAGATTCCGCTGCCCAGAAAGCACAAAACGATCACGGAGGACACATGGATATGTCACAAATAAACGAGGTAGGCAACAATGCTAGCCAGGATATGCCACCACCTATCAACTCCAAAAGACCCCTGTCCAGTACAGCATCAACCAAAAGTTTTCCTAAACTTATAAATACCGGCAACAAAGATGAAGAAAAGAAAACTAAAATAGTTCTACAAGTGCCAAAGAGAGCAAAAAAGGGCCCGGATACAAAATCATTCACCATCAGCGATATTGAACAAAAACTGCAGCCCGCTAGGGATAATATCTTATCCAACGCCCAGAAACTTTGAAAGCTTTGTGAGTTTCGTATACGAAACCCAAGGCATAACTGACATAATTGGCATCGCAAGAAAATATTCGGCAGACATCTCAGCTCAAACCAATCTGCTAACAGAATCATATGGCTACCTCAAGGAACGAAATATAAAAAAAACGCATTACTAGAATCAAAGAACGTATCCAACCTGGAAACCCAGACTTCTCATACAGCGACAGTCTAACATCTAGCGACGACTTCCCACATAGAATCTGAAAATAAAACTATATAACATCATCTTGACACAGCCAAAACATACAGATGACATCAAGACTTCACATTTTATACTGGAACGCGAGAAGCATTACACAACGGAAGGAAGAACAACAACATATACTCCAACGAACTGATATTTTCATCTGTGTTGAAATCTGGTTAAAACCGGGGACAAGAATAACATTCAAAGGTTTCAATGTTGTCCGTAAAGACAGAATTGGTAGAAGGGGAGGTGGTATTGCTATTTTCATTAAAAAGTCCATCAACTGCTGCATATTGCCAGATATTAGTTTATTCAACAACCGCATATAGAGTTGTACCGTTAAGTTAACGAATACATGCTCCCCATTAATATAATAGCACTCTATCGACCGCAAGGTCCCTCCTTAAGTCAAAGCAATTGGGACAGGATCAAGCACGTAGCTTCCGACCTTCGACCGTGCCTCCTCGTTGGGGATTTCAATGCTCATAATAAAGCATGGAACTGCACAAGTAACAACACAAATGGGGAAAGATTATTCAATAGTTTATTAAGTCATTATATATTTCTACACAATCCCGATACCTTTACGCATTTTGACTTATACAACAACAGTAAATCCAATATCGATTTAGTGCTCACGACCCCGGATCTAGTGGAGAAAACTCGTGTTAATATTTCGGATGATACTTGCGGATGTAACTACTGTCTCATTGACATAAAAATTAACGCTAAGAAACCTAAACAAATTTACAAAAAAGTAACAAACAGACTGTCCTCAAAGAATACGAACTGGAGCAAGAATCAAGAAGTATTCACACAAAGTTTCTACCTGTTCCTGCCACACGAGTTTAATAGCCCGGACTGTGTGGAAAGGTATAATTTCTTCATCAAACATATGAAAAAAAAACTCTTACAAACAACGACCCCCCCCCCCCCCAGGAGGACGGTTGATGACAAGAAACACCATAACCCGGTTGCGTGGTGGGACAAAGACTACGACCGAACTAAGAGATTGCGAACAGTGGCTTTCAAGAAATGGCACCACACGCACGAAATGAATGACCTTATAAGCTATAAAAAAAACTGGTCGCTACTGCAAACAAAACGTTAAAACTAAAGAACAGGGAATACTTTCACAATTTTGTTAAAAATTTCCACACTAAAAGGGGTAGTAATTATTTCTGAAATACTTGTAAAAAAGCTGAAGAACAAGTGGACGTGCACTCGAAGTAAGGTAACGCCAGTCGATCAGCGTCTACTCAAAATACACGAATGCCTGGACACAATTGGGTTGTGTCCCAATGCTCCCTGGGTTGCCCTCAACTCTGACTGACACTCGCAGTGGTCCCCTAACCAGCTCTGTGACAAGCCATTTGATTTCATTGAGTTTAACTTTGCGTTAGACTATAAAAATGATAAATCGGCCCCAGAAACCGACGACATAGACTATTTAAGTTTTAAACTTTTGCTGAGTACTATCAAACTTGTTTTATTAGATGCATTCAATGATATGTATTTAAAAAGTCGCTACCCTCAAGAATGGCAGTCAATTCAAATGTTCTTCATTGATAAGGCTAGTAAATCGGGTGTTAGACCTATTTCCCTTTCCCCGTGCGCTCTTCAAATTCAAGATAAAGAACAGATTGGAATGGAGTATGTTTCAGTAACAGCTGATATTTGGACTGACGTACTGAATACGATTAGTTATTTAGGAATGACAGTTCATTGTGTATTTAAATTCGAATTAAAATCCACAAGTATTGGTCTAACCGAATTAACGGAGCCTCCGACATACCTACGATATTACAGGAAGGTGGATGAAGAACTTCAAAGAAGAATGGCATATTAGTAACGAGAAAATAGTAGTGTTTGTTACTGACAATGGAACAAACATAAAAACAGCAGTCAAAGATACATTTGGGGCTGCTAGGCACATTTCATGTTTTATTCATGTAATAAATTAAGATATTCAAGACACTATAAACTTTCCTGATGCAACAAATATTATATACAAAAGTAAAAAAAATAGTTACATTCTTTAAACAATCGGTCGTTGTTGCAGATGAACTGCGAAAGGTTAGTGACCTTAGAGACCTGCTGGAATTCAACCTTTGAAATGTTGAAACGATTTGTTTTGTTATCAATTGCTGAGCTACACCTGGCGAATAAAATGGTGGAAATTCCGCACCCACTGGAAAAAGTAACGAAAAAAACACTGCAGAGAGCATTATTTTACGAATAGCCAGTAAAACAATATCGCTAATTAACTATGTCAAAAACAAAATTCAACTTATTCGTCAGAGCCTCAAAACTGCAACTGCTCTTACCTTGGTTGATCGGTTAAATCAGTCTATTTCGTCCAGACTTGGATAGATAGAAAACAATTCCATAATGGCGACTTCGACTATTTTAGACCCAGGTTGAAATACAGTATTGTCTCCGTATGTGCTCAGTTTGGTGCACACGATACGTGCTTGTCGCTATCCCACCACTTCTGTCTCACTCTTGTCCGGCGAAGGTAAGAGCGAGATGGAACGAGAGCGAGCGAGAGCCACTGAAAGCGAGCGAGGACGGTACGAGACAGACGACGCGTTGATGTTTTGTCTCTCTCCGTTTTTCGGGCGCCGCGACACTCCGTCCTTTGCGTGCGCACCGAGCGTGCGCGATGGTCGCAAGCACTTACGGTGAGCACGAGAACCGCTTCGCAAAATCTTGACGTAGGCCCGGCTCAAGTCTTTTTTGTGCCCTAGGCGAACTTGTCAAATTGCGCCCTTTATTATAATACATTTATTTGAGATTATTTATGACTTTACTCTGCAAAATTAGGCAACTGCCTAGGGCGGAAAGTCGACAAGAGGTGCAAAATGATATTTTCATTACTGGTATTGTTGAAAATAAACTTTAAATTTAAATATTACAAGTTGTACTACAAGTGAATTAAACTACGAATAAAAATTCGGAGTAAGGTTGTCAATAATCTCAAATAAATGTATTATAATAAAAGGCGTAATTTGACAAGTTCGTCTAGGGCGCAAAAAAGACTCGTGCCGTGCCTGGCTATCTGACCGTCGCGCACATGCGTCGAGCAGTCACGAGTCGCGCGCAAGAAAAGCATTCCATCTCGCTCCCCCTTCGCTCAGAAAGAAGCGAGAAACGAACACTCGGAATTAGGGATCTGTTCACGATAGGTGCTCAACGCCGGTCCCGACCAGCGAACACATACGGAGATAATACTGTATATACATTTTAACCACTCATTATAACCTTATTCAAATGCAATCAATCGCATTTCCAGATGGGTAAAAGAAATAGACGAAACAAACACATCTGATGATTTGTTCAAACTACACCTTGATCATATCGTGTGCATGTGTGTGTATGATAAAATCGGCGATCAAAATCGGCGTGTACGGTTTCGATATGTTTCTTTTATCTAGTAGAGTACACTAGGAGGATTATTATATTTATTTATTTATTTATTTGTTCGTTCGTCCGTCCGTCCGTTCGTTCGTTCGTTTATTTATTTATTTATTACTATTTATAATTACTATATGTTTGTATTATATCGTATACCCCATCATTAATGTATACGCATACACATGATGATGGTTAGGGTTCAGCAACAAGTGCTCTTAAAACACATTAGAGCACTCCTTTTACAAATTACGTTTTTGCAAACGAATAAAATTTGTTTTGCATACATAGAAGCTACGACACACAACGATTTTATTACCCTCAGTGATTTCAAAAGCGTCGTATCGGCTCTACAAAATATCGAAACTGAAAACACAATAATCCAGAACGTCATTGAAATGACTTCAAGACTCAGATGTGCCGAAAAAAATATTCTGTATTCCTGGATCCCCTCACACGTAGGCATCAAGGGAAATGAAGAAACCGACGTAGCAGCAAAGCAAGTAAACCCCAGCGCATCCACTACAATTTTGGGACCTGTATTCTACAAGGATCTTCAAAAGTACTTAATAAAAGCTACAGCAGAATCTGGGAACGACGAATGGATAAACTGACCAGACGTCCCGCATCGTGCGGGTCTGTCCCGGATTTGAGCCTTTTATCCCGTAAAACTGTCCCGCAAAGTGTCCTGAATTCGGCATGTAACCTTTTCCTATCGTTGTCACTAATAACCTTAGAAGGTGCATGTGACCTTAAACTTGCAATAAAAAAAATTGTTTTGCGCTAAATAAACCCGAATAGGACCGCAAGGTTAAAGGGTGTTGATTTGCAATGGCAATTATACACCGATAGTGTTAAGCGGCCTGAAGCGCCATCTGGCGGCATGTAGAATGTAATGCGTTAGGGTAAGCTGCAGGATAGCTTTTTTTATTAGTCTTAAGTAGTATGCCACGAGGTAAAGGCGCCGTATGCGAGATTATTTTTCATTTTACATATTGTATCAGCGTCGACTCCCTCGGCTGCAGTATTGTATTAATTTTGTTCAAAGGAAGGCATATTAAATCATATACTGTTCCACAAGTACGTGTCACTGTGTTTACTTTAATAAGAATCCGACAAAGGGCAAATGTGTTTTCGTTTTGTTGTGATCCTTCTTTCTATTCTGTTGAACGGAATACATACATAAGACGACCTTTAAATTGTTACTCCAATTGAAATATTTGTAAATCGCGGGTTACGAATGACCTAGTTTCACCCGCGTTGGATTTTAATTCCTACCACGCGTAGCTATACAATCTATTTCGAGACTTTACCGGTAACGTTGCATGTGATACTAAAATGGTAATGAGGTTCTAGGACCTAGGACCCCACGAATCTGCGACAGAAAAATGCATTGAATGTAAAGGCTCGTCCCGACACATTCAGTAATTTAGTCGAGTGGCGAGTAATTTAATAACTTACCGTGTGTAGGCATAAAATTTAATCGAGTTAGTAAAACGATTTAGTCCAGTAGATCCATTGCATGGGATTTTTCTAATCGAGTAGGGATCCTCCACCACTCACTAACCAACTAGCCTGACCGAACGCGTTTCTTTAGTCCAGTTCATTATTTAGTAGCTCAACTGTACTAATTCGGACACTTTCTATGCACTAAGCCGTTTAGAATCCTTCTCTTGACACCACCTTTGCGTGGTGTGCAGACATGTCCTCTGCTCCTGAGAATACTTCATCTAATAATGTACATAGATCACTGGCCAACAACTTCAGGGTAGGCCTCACCTTGGACACACATACCCCCCGACTGATCTCGATATCCTGATAAGGCAGTATCTTTCGCCAACTCTTTCTTGATGTAACTGCACATGAATGCTAAAAAATCAGTATATTTTCGTAGATGTATAGGTGTATCTATTGATTGTACTGAAAGGGTTTCTATAACAATCCATAATAAGTGGACATTATATAACATCTATATAATGCAATTAAGCTAATACTTGCCACTAAATGAGCGTGTCTGAACGAGCTTTACATTATATCCTACACCTCATCTGTTGAAAAAGTATGATGCGATGCGAGCCGATATTTAATGAGCACTATATATTGGAGCAGGCCCGCACGCACGTCAAGCTTGGAGGGACAAACCGTTGGTACATGAAAGACGAATCGAGACAGAGTATACTTTTTCTTTTCTTCGAGCTTGACCTGCGTGTTAGCGCTCATTCGATATCGGTTCGCATCATATCATACTTTCCCTTTTTCGTAGCAGACAGTTTTTCTCACAGTTTTGGAGCATACACTCCAGACGTGCACTGCAAAACTGTACGTTTAAAGTTTCCAACGTGATAAAGGACGATCGGCGTGCCACACACCAATTCATGCACACTCTGCGTAGTAGTTAAAATGTGGTCCAAAGGCAATTTAGAAAAATTCATTGAAATTTATAGAAGATTCCTCTGCTTGTGGAAAATAAAATCAGACGATTACAAGAACAAAAATTTAAGAAATCGTGCGTATTACGAACTTATTGAATTTAGCGAACGTGAAATATTTTCCAATGAAAATAAAGACTTTGTGCAGAACAAAGGATCAAATAATACGTGGAGCCTTTCATAATGATGTTACGAATGTGGAATTTTCCCATACGTCGCTCTCAACCGTTTTTCGAGCTCACGTCTGTGAAGGGAAAACGCCCTAAAACCCTTTCGTTTATCAAACGCCACTAATGGGGGTCATGATCTCGACCATCTGGATCACGACCATGGGAACGGGAGTGACACGACGACGACCCCGAAGGATTTCCTTATATAGAGATTCCTAATGAATCCCCACTCATTTTGGGACTATATAAACCCTTTGGTTTCAACTCTCGTCGGTTAAAAGCTATAGAGTCACGCGTAGAGTCACGTCGTGTCACGCTCGTACAGAGTTGGTTAAATTCAGTAAGGTCGGGCTGAAGTCTCCGTCAGAATCATAGTTAACCTCATAGAATCCGCGAGTCCGGTTTATATTCTATTTGGCACCTTGAAATAGCCACTCGTACGCCCCGCATCGCCAGTGCGTCAACACCGTGCAACTATTGGTAATTTATACACATTATTTAATTAACTAATCGCGACACTTACATTTGTACAATAACTGATTATTGAATATACGAATGGTGTTCACGTGTAAATCGAGTAGATTCGTTAAAACCATCTTTTACCCAGCGATCCTTATAATATTAGTAGCACTCACCCACTGATACAACTTTACCGCTCGAGTTGTATCAACTTTAATTAAGAGTTACGAGGCATTACTAACATTTCCCGCGACCCCCTGATTTCGCATCAGGTTCGTTCGCAAACCCTTTACCAAAACAAGTCATCTTCTCCAACCCAGTGGCTCCCCGATTTCGCATCGGGTTCGTCCACGAAACCTCACCCCTCCTACGGCTCCCTGATTTCGCATCAGGTTCGTCCGTATCCTACAGCTCCCTGATTTCGCATCAGGTTCGTCTGTAAATCTACCAACTTCCGAACAGCTCCCTGGTTTCGCACCAGGTTCGTCTGTGAATAATCCAACCTCCTAGCAGCTCCCTGGTTTCGCACCAGGTTCGTCTGTGAACTTCATCCTAGTGACTCCCCGATTTCGCATCGGGTTCGTTCACGACGTTTCACCCTCCTGCGGCTCCCTGATTTCGCATCAGGTTCGTCCGCGTGTGACTCCATTCCTAGAGGCTCTCTGATTTTGCATCAGGTTCGTCCTCGCCGTCAATAATCCTAGCGGCTCCCTGATTTCGCATCAGGTTCGTCCGCGCACCTAACTAACAAATTCATAAACCGTATTCCTTGGGAAATACCCTTCTCGCGGGCCTCTCGCGTTGCCGCAGCCCCGGCTCGTAACAATGAATTGAAAATAATTTATGAAACAGCGAAAAGTGGCGCGTCCTACTGAACTGTCCGCTCGGCGGACATGCCACGTTCCACATAAAATCTTGTAAATTTGGAACGAACGCTCCAAACCTGCGGATCTGGCGCGCGCGCTTGGAGTGTTGCACTTTCTACATCACGCTCCAGGAGCGGGCTACAACCACGTGTTCCAGCGAAGCACGTCAGAGCAACGCACCAAGTTGGATGGTTTGTAACCGCAGCGATTTGATGTAAAGCCGGATATTGGCAGGCAATACCGCTGTTGTAAATGTTGGGGACTGTGTATGCCTCCAGGAGCGCGGACGAGAGCGCTCCCACACAGTCATCTAGATATACTACGTTCTGGCTAGAAACGTGGCCCGGAACGGCCGTCCATGTATGTACCGCGAGATCACTTAAGCCTAAGATTTATTGTTATCCGGCATCACTCCTTTCGAGTACCTTAACCCGTTCCTATCATATACGGGACCCGACAGCAAATAGTACTATGTAAGAACATAATATTGGCAATACCTTGCAGGGTTTTGGTAAAACCAGGTTGGCAGCACCGACCAACGTGGACAATATGCCACCATGGATATTGGAATATAGGGATGTATCAATAGTTGAGAGGAGTGAAGCAGTTCACGGGGTGCGAGGAACCATGGTCACACGGTACTCTGGTGCCGCATTGGCGATTGGAAAGGCAGTGAAAGAGTAGACTGTGAATACTGTGATTAGCGGGAGCATTAGTGGATTATAGCATATTTGAGAAAAAAGAGATATATATTTGTTTATGTGTTATGAAAATTATTGATAGTACACCCTAATCTCTTTATGAAATAAATAGTAACAGTTGTATAATTTCTTACAGGATGTATTACCAATATTTAGGTAATTAGATTAACATTTTATAATAAAAATTTTAATATTGCATTATAAAACTATGACTAATATTTAACTCTACGATGGCAAGTTATATGTTGTTACAAAATTCATTAAATCACATTCTTAAGTGCAGAAAAGTGGAAGATAACCTTGTAGTTATATCTACCTATTCCTAAATAGTCACGCTTTATTTATTTACAGATCTCGTCAAATAATAATGTAAACCGTACTGAATTCATTGCGTAGTTGCAAAATTAAATATCAAACGAAAATAATAAAGATTTTTCATATCTATAGATTCAAACTTTTAACCATTTAATTCTGACAGCTCAATCACCATTAACATTTCATTATGTTGATTTATAAATAACACATTTTGTTTCTCTGTTTTACTGAAAATATTCTATCGTACATTTATAATTTTAAAGAAACTAAAGGTTTCATCTTGAAATTTCGCGCATTTAGGCTAGAACCAATCACCAATGTGGCAACAGAGTACCACGTGACCGAGTCCCTCGCTCCCCAAAGCTGCTTCACTCTCCTCGCCCAAAGTCGCAACTATTAGTCCGTCCCTATATTCCTATATCCATGTGTGCCAGAGAGTCGACAAGAAGTCTAATAAAGTTATATCTGACAATCACGAAAATAATCATTAAAACAACTGCATCGAGCAGCTAGTAGCTATTCTCCGTACCTCTTGATATACCTTCGCTCCTGCAACCCGTGTATAGTAACGTGTAGAGACATTTTTGCGTCTTTCGTCTGCTTGCGCTCAAGCCGTGTTTAGTCAGGCCGCACCAAAACCAGTCCCAACATAAATCCCTTACAAGTGTAATTTTATATGTCTCTATCTCTACATATTATAAAATAAAGTCCCCCGGTATGTTTGTACCCGCTAATCTCGAGAACCACTGAACGGATTGTGATACGGTTTTCACCGTTTTGTAGAGCATTTCTCGAGGAAGGTTTAGGTGTATGCAACATTAACCTATAACAAAAAGAAGCCGAACAATGATGATTTTAGTGAAGCAAAATTTTCGTGAATCGCAGCGCTTACAGAACAGCTAACGACGTGACTCAGCATCCCCACCACTGAGCGGGCAACCGTCACGCGTATCTCTTTCGCGCAGAGAGTTGCTCGCCACACTGTGTATCAGTCCGTCCAGTGGTTCTCGAGATTAGCACGGAACAAACAAACAGAGGCCTACCGGGGACTTTATTTTATACTATATACATATGTAGAGAAACCTGGGCAACGCCGGGTACTTTAAGCTAGTAATATTATATAACAACGAAGGATCTACTTCTGTGAACGAAGAATTGCTCACTATTTTAAGGGACAAATATTTTTAAATTATTAAGGAAAAGTCTACTCAGACAAATGTTATTGGCTTGTGTCAAATATGTTTGGCAAAAACAGGAGAAATAAAGGGACAAATGACGCCATCGTCAAATTTTCGCTCACGCTTAAAATGGAAACATAAAGCAGAATTTGAAGAACATACTGCGGAATAAAAAAAAAAGGAACCAAAGTGTGAACACGGAACAATGTCCACATGGCCGAGGAGAAGAAAACAGGAACGCCCCCAATCAGTAGAGGTTACAAATTATATAATTAATGCAATGATTCCCCTTGAATCAATGGAAGATATTTACTTACGCCGCATGTTTAAGAATCTGGGACTTAATGAAAAAGTAAGCAGTAAAAGACGGCGTGCGGTGGGAAGAGTTATCAATAAAATGCTTTTAGGTAAAAAAGCGTGAAGTATTAAAGATCAATTAAACATGGTTTCATTTGTATGCGCAACAGTAGATATCTAGTTTGCAAGAATTAGTTGCTTTGGTGTGGGAGCGCATTAAATTTCATTCAAATATGAAAGGAAATCAACGGCTCTTGCTTGTCGCCGTTTCGTTGGTGTTAATTCATTCGACAAGATTACGGACATGTTGAATACTATTCATTCGGAACTTGGACTAACAAGCAATAAAATCATGGCGACTATTACAGATAACATTAACAATTTTGTTAAAGCGTTCAAGATGTTTGTACTTAAAGAATCTTCTGTGACAATAGAAGATAAAGATGATGAGGAGAAAATAATACAGTAGTCGACAGGACATTTATGAACCATGTTGCCCCACCACATTAGATGTACTGTATATACGTTAAATTTATACATAACGACGGATATCATACACTCGATCCGCGAAAATGACATATTATCGGTGATTCACAAAAAACAGTACAGAAATGCAATGTTCTGTGGAAAGCAGCTATGAGACCAAACTCTGCCGAAGATATAGAAAGAATAATTGGCCACAGATTAAGAAGACCTGGTGGGACTAGGTGGAATTCCCTCTACGATTCCCTGAAACAAATATTATGGATTAAAGACGAAATCACAGAAATAGGAAAAGTCTTGGAAATCAAGAACATATTGAAAGGAAATGAATTTCTATACATAGAGGAACATTTAGGTGTACATCACCGATAGTGGAGGCTGTTGTTTCATATAATCAAGTATTTTGTCGGAGACTTCTAGATCAGAATTTAATCTCTTTCGAAACTTATTGTTTAAAAATGCAGCTTTTCGGCATAATGATTACCAAATCATTACAATCAAACAATTACACAAGTATACAACGGTATACTTGCGATTGTGCAAATAGTAATAGAACTGTAGGTTGCTGTTCTCGTGTTGCTGCCATTATTTATTATTTAGCTCATGGGCGTTACAAATTAAAGATTGTTAGGCCAGCGGAAATATTAATGCATTTATTTGATGCAACTAATGTAACTGCCGTTATTGATGAAGACAGCGATGAAGATTAGGTTAAAGGACTTGAAGACAATGGACAGGAGTCGATAACGTGTAAGTTAAAAAATGACTTTTCTATTAAGGTGTAAACTACACTCAAAACTTTACACGTGTTCTTCTTCTAAAATATTCAACATATTATCTAAAAATTTCCGAATTTTTTATTTCAGATGATCAATTTTCAAGCAGCGGCAGTCATCGCAAAACGCTTGACTAATGAATTGTTGAAACATGTTGAATATGTAATTTCTACAATGTAATAATATTTATGAATAGAGTTTCCTAAGCTTTTCTATAAAAAAATCACAAACATTCAAGATTTTTTGGCCTTCCTATTGGTCATGCGGCCCATTTAGTATAATCTGCCAAGAGGTTTTATATTCGTTTTATTTATTTTGTAATATGTTCCACCATTCCGACCCCCCTGCAACTTATATGGATAATAGCTTAGTAGTGACGCTTTACAACTGATTTTTTTCGCAGTTGTCAGTCAAAGGTTTGATTGCAAAAACAACTCCCAAAAAATAATTCTTTTATTTCCATCCTTAATGATTAACCTGCAATTTCGAAAAAATATATGTAGTAGAGCTAAAATATACCTACTACGTGCATTTTGAAGCATTCAAAGCACTGCCTCGTGGAGAGTGGGCTCGTGTGTCTGAACGTAGGGAACGAATATATGTACGCAAGACGAAGGTGCCCGGATATATCCGGTTCGTTCTATGTAGGGGATGTGGCACAGGTGGGGAGGATCTGCGGAAGGAACCCTAGGGCCACCGATTGGGTAATGTATAGGGAGGAATTGGCCGAGGCCGTGGACAGACTACCACCAAGCTTCGGCAGCCTGGCGGAGTTGAATGAGGCAAACAATAGAATAATCGGAGTTATGATGGAGGCATAGGAGAATGCAACGGAGGTTAACAAGATGCTTAGAGAGCCGTATAATAGAAATTAGTTAATTTCAAGCGGTCGAACGAAGCGTTACAGTATTTCATTTTCCTGATTCGTTCTTTATTCAAAGTAAATTTACTTTTTTAATGAAAAAAATTGTGCAAAAATGCAGAAAGTTATTGATGCATTGCACTATACAATGGAATTGTTGTGTTCACAAGCATATATTAATAGCAAAAAAATTACAAATCCATGAAGTCCTCATTTCGATTATTTCGGATTGTGAATTGGTCAATGACAAAGCGTTAGTACCTGAAGTTGAATTAAATTATATTCAAGGTGAAATACATGAAGAACATGTTGGCACAAGCAGTGATAAAATAACATTTGAAGAATCACGATCTCGATCATTATCTCCCCAGAAATCAGTCACAATAAGTAAAGTGCGCTTTGAAATGGGAAAAAAGTAGTTTCATTAGCAGAGTTGCATCCCAATTGGTCGTTACCTACATTACGAAGTAAGACAACAAAAGCTCTGTCTAATAAACGTCAATTGATACGGTGGACGGATCAAGTCAAGGAAAATCGAAGCCGAATTGACAAATATGGATTGATTAATTCATGGGTGTACGATAAATTTGTTGAAGCTCGTGCAACAAAACATCTCTTTACCACACCAACACTACAACAGTGGGTCATGACAGCAGCATTTCAATTCGTATCACCGAAAATTTCATTTATGCCATCAATGAAAACAATAAACAATCTGCTGGCAGAAACATTCGAAAATGCAAATAAAAACCAACTCGTGCGGTAATTTTATCAGTATAAAAAACTATAATACTATTAAACAAGCTTCTACGATATCGTCGCCGGTTGTTACTTATATTTGCAAAATTGCAGAAGCAGAAATACGAATCATGGAAAAAATAGATCAACTGTTCCAAAAAAATTATTACCTAACTTAATTGTAAAAATTATGTACAATGTTCGTCCATCAGTATTTAATGAGTATCACAAACATATGTATGATTACAATGTAGAATCTCATCATATTATACATTTAATCAATATAATAAGTTTTAATTATTGCAATGTGCGATTGTATTATAAAGAAAATAATTTATCAATAGCTCATAATAAAATAGGAAGCAAACTTAGCAAAACTATTATATTTTGCAATCAATAATTATGAATAAATAATTTTAATACCTTTTTTTTTATTTTTTTTTTACTAAAATAAGCTCCTGCCCAAAAGGCCCTCCAAGGACCCAACTTCATATAAACAAAGGACAATGTTAAGCCGCAGAAAGGATTAGTGATCCGCGAGCCTACAGCGTATACTGTACACCGTTGGAAATATCTCGCCAAGACGAATCGATTAATACCATTTTTAACTTCGAAATCAGATGGAATCACCTCGAAAAATAGCCGGATGGGGTTTTACTACCGGTTTCTTTTGTTCAAAACCGCAAAATCTCGAACTTTGAGGCCATTTTTCGAGGTGATCCCATCTGATTTCGAAGTTAAAAATGGTATTAATCGATTCGTCTTGGCGAGATCTTTCCAACAGTGTATAGCATATGTTGTAGGCTCGTGGCTCGCTAATCCCCTCTGCAGCTTAACATTGTCCTTATGATTTTATCCCAAACACTATCTATCTTTTCTGTACTACTACACTCACCCACATGAACACTATTTACAATTGACGTTCTTACGTTTGCACATGTGTATCACGATGCACATTCGAGTCGATCATCCGATCGACTGACGATTGCGCGTACCCACGTGAAACGTTTTGTCTCGCGACCATCAATAGATCGCACGGTGTTCACATATGCGCGCGCAGGCGTATGCGAATCGTGAGAGAAATAATGTCCTGTGCGGGCGCAGTACACAGTGTGTCAACTTAATTACTAATACAATAATAATAATACTTATAATGAGACTAATTGTAACAGAGTATGTTAAAAGAAAAAAAACAAGGGCTGGTTAGCTCGGAAGGTACGGTTGCAGTATTTTGCCACTTTTTGCCTTTGTGGAAAATATCATCATTTATGTGCACACTAACACCAGTATAATTTCTGATCAGTTCAGTCTTTCTTCGAGCTTCGTTTTCGAAAAAATTTATTGTGAATTTCAACTAGATACGCGTGCACCAGAGTATGTGTACAGTAGAGCTGTTCGAGTACTCGAAAAAAGCGAGCCGAGCCTGACTCGGCTTGAAAAACCGAGTACTCGTAAAAACCAAGCGGCTCCAAAGAATCGAGTACTCGAATTTTTTCGAGCGGCTCGAAGAGAACCGACTAGTCGATTTTTTTTTGTTTTCCCCTTCGAGTACTCGGCTCGGCTCGGAAACCGAGTCTCGGCTCGGTCTGAATTTCAAGCTACTTGAATATTCGAGTACTCGAACAGCCTTAGTGTACAGTTATAAGTGACTGAGGTGCACGCGGAAATGAGGAGAACACGTCCAGCTATCCGTAAGATGAAGAACGATATTCAAAAATTGTATTCTATATTTTCGTCTTATTTTGGCCTGTAGAATCATCCCCTAGTGTATTGACCACCTGTAATGAAACTTGCTGTATGTACATTTCATAACATGTATCCTTAGTAAATTTGGTAATGCTACAGATGTAGGAGGTCGGCAGGTTAGGAGAAAACAGCCTATGGTGCAAGTGAAGCCCATAGGTGGCGGCCCCTTAACAGGAGTCCGGAACAGAGAGATATCGGGGTAATCGGCGTGCGAGAATCGGTTAGGCGGCTGGCTAGCACGCAGGCGGCTTGGGTTCCAGTCCCAGCACCGTGGCTTTCCCTTTTGACGTGGAATACCTCTTACCTTTCAGGCCAGCAGTGTCCCCCTCCCCCCGCCAGAAAATCGAGCGCAACGTTTTCATGTAACGTTTGAAATTGCAATATCTTCTAAACGACAAGACATACACGCTTATACGAGATACCATACGACAGATGAAGGAACAAAGGTTATTAATTGCACAACATGAGCGCGCTATTGCAACAGCCAGCGCGGGGAGAGTGGGAAGAAAAATAGTCACATTTTGCGCAGCTCGGCGCGCGTTGAAATTAGTATATCTTTGGACTCCGATGTGAGATAGAACGTTGACTAAGGTTTCGTTGTAATCGTTTCATCGAGTACTATCTTTCTAGTGCACAGTAATAGCGGCGATATTGTTAGGATAGAATAATCGAAAGTAAAGTTGGAAAAATTGTGTGTTTGGACAAAATATCGCAGAATATGGGTGCTAAACGTGTACAAAAGTAGCGCAAACGCATACAGGAGAGTACAGCAGATCATAGCGAATAAAAAAGCCCAAAATGACCAATGCCGAGCATCAGAGGGGTTACCGACGACGCCTGAAAGACAAGGTGGTTGAACGCTGCAAACGAGTACGGCCGAACCGCAACCGAGTACATCTGCCGCCGCTGATGTTTGTATCGGAGTGGACGACACGGAAAACGTAAAGGACTTCGAAAATAATGCGGTGGGCCCATTGTAAATAAAGTCTTGCTTGAACCAACTTATTAACTTGTGTGATGGTTTTGTAAATAAAATTTTGTAGTTTATAAAACTAAATATGTCCTCGTTCATTTTCACGGTGATGATCACCATAATTAACTCCCAGAGTTTGGTCGCACACACGGCTGACATCGCATTCGATAGTCAACTTAAAAAATCAGACTATCTCGCGATTACAGACACGTGGATGGATCCGGACAATACGGTTCAATTATTGGGCTTCGAATTGAAAACGCAAGGAAACAACGGTTCGCAGTCGGTGGCGTCCAACAGTAGACAGCGAGGGACGGCGGACGGCCAGAGGTGTCGCTATTTACAGAAATTTACGTAGTCCCACCGGATGTCGAGTGATTGAGATCAACTTGAACAACAAGAAATGAACGATCGATAACGATGTTGGAGACATGTGTCTACATCCACTCGGACGTCGCCATTTCCAATCTCAAGTTGTGTCTATTCGGTACTATGATTAAATACTCTGAAAATGCGAAGAAACTATTTAATGATGTGAGCGTAGACACCGAAGTGCCGATGGTGATCATGGGAGATTTCAATGTCGACGCACAGACTAATCTACGTGTGCTAGACTTTATGAAGGACCACTTCAATTTAGACCACGAGCCGACGGCACCGACTACGCTAGGTAATACCACCACCATCGATTTGACTTTCGCCAGAAACATCAGTGTCGATTTCTTGCTTTATATTAGCTACTTCTCGCATCATAAGCCCATTGTAAATATTGTCTTGTTTGAACCACTTGTGAGATGATTTTGAAAAAAAGTTGTACTTTGTAAAACTAAATATGTCTTGTTCATTTTCTTTCATACCACATTAGCAATCATACAGCACACGTGACGTATTCTACGCTCTAAAGATTTGCGGCCGTGGCTCTGGCACAGCTCCCGTCGATTTTTTCATGGCTCCTACACTGATGAGCTCACTAACAAGGAGAGGACACCATGTGATAGACATCGATTTTGATGAGCCTTGGCACGATGGATCTATGTCGAAAATAAGTAAATAGGTGTCCGAGCCTTTCAGCCAATGGGCCTTAACCCTCTAGGTACGGGGATATTTTAAACTAAACGTAGAATTTTTTTGAACGTTAAAATAATCTATTTTATACTTCGGATTAGGAAACTACTCGGTTAGAATGCTGAGAATGTGAAAATCATTGATTTATGGTATGGGACGTAGGAGTCCCACCCGGACTTACGGGTAATTTTTTGAACATTGATCGGAAATATAGAAAACAACATAAATATGTACTTAAATGATTTTTTTTTATGTGGGAAATCATGTTTGAGCAGTAAGTAGTAATGAAAAATAATGTTACAATTTTTAATATTTATTCTGTTTTTTTATGGTAATCGTAAAAACAACTATTGCTTTTGTTACAACACAGTTATACATTACACATTTCGCAAAATGAAAACGGTTTATTTAGAATGCAAAGTGTGCATCTTTGTCTACATTCGCTAAATAATGGAAAATGATGTAATGAATCAAATCTTGTCTTCTGTAGATATCTGCTTGCGAGTTTTGGAAATTTTGGTAGTCCTATTCGAAAAGATGCCACTTCGGCGTCCACGTAGTTTTTTGCCACAATAAAATAAACTTTGAATAATTTATTTTCTGAAATCTTTTAATTTTAAAATTTGTGTTGAGATTTATGGAGAACACAGTGATGGTTTGCTTTATTTTGCTTTTTATATAACAACCACGCATTCATTATACATAACTCACGTAAATAGAAAAAAATAGGCAGATACCACCATCTACTCTTGAAACATGATCTATACAGACTCACAAGAGCATTGTTCTTATCGACGCCCCGACATCTTGTTGCTGTAGTAACGATAAATAACATAAACACTAATAAAAATATGTAATTACACACGATGTAACAAATAATATAGAATAGTACGAATATTTAAAGAAATATGAATGACATATAAGTACTTAACAATTTTCATAAATATTTACTCCTAAGTCCCGATGGGACATACACGTCCCATAACTTTAACCAGAAAGCCCCTATATATAATGTAAATTGAGTGCAGTGCCCATGCAGTAATTTGTCAATTAGGACTCACTTTTACTATATATATGCTTATTTTACTATAAAAAGTTCTTTTACTTACTTTAATTTATAAAAATAGTCGACAAATTGCAACAGGCACAGATCACGATCCATAGCGTCGACTAGATTCACTTGTTTATAATAGTAAAAAGTTTAATTTCGGGTTCTGATGCTAGAAACAGTTTCATCCCTGCCTACTAAAGGTCACTACACCTATCAAATCTCGATCATATTGATAGAATGTAAATAAAAATGTGTTAGTCTGAATGGGACTCTGGAGTCCCACTCGTCCCTAGAGGGTTAATAATAGAGACATTTACATGTAAATTGAACATGATTCCGCCTGGGTCTATATATTTTTTCACACTTTACTTTTCCACACTGTATGAACAGAGAGAAAAAAGGTAACGGTAGTAACGTTCATTATTAATTCTTTTAAATGTATAAATACAACTAGCATGCCCCGTGTCGGTTTCGCCCGAGTTATTAGCGTGACTGATTCATGTTTATTAAAATTAATATCTTTTAACGAAATTAAGTATTTTGAAAAAAAAAGCTTAATTTCCTCATAATATTTCGGAAAAAATAACATTCTTGGTAAGATGATTTTCTGACATTAGTGTTGCATACGTCGAGCTCGGGCGGATGTGGTCTTGACAAATTTGATCACACGCGGGACATAGTAACATCCAAAGAGGATACGGATAAATCTACAAAAGCAATTTGTACCCCGACCAGCGTTGTCACCTCTACGGATTTTTTACCTTGTCTACGGATCTACGGATTTTAAGTCAAATTCTACGGATTTCTGGTCCTTTTCTCTTTTTACGTCCCATTTTTCTCTTTTCTGTCATTTTCAATTTTATTGTTCGCGTAATTAACCGAATCGTTTTATTGTAGGGAAATTTGTCGCCTCTAGTCCTTCCGGTACCGTTAGCGGCACTGTTGAAATGGGCAATTCATGCGATGCGTACACCCTCCTGTGTATTATATAATAAGTGCATGAAGCGAGTATGCGTGTGAGCAATTTCCGTTTTCGCCGGTGCGAGTAATGCGTTGTGCGTTGTTACGATGTTCTAACGTACATATATTGTTCTTGTGTTGTTTAAAATCAAGCAAGGGTGTTTTTTTGAGTTTGAATCATTTTGTGCAATTATAGTTTGTCTAACGTTAGAACATTTATTTAGGGAATCGGCCCTGTACACATTTATTTAGGGAATCGTCCCTGTACACATTTATTTAGGGAATCGTCCCAGTACACATTTATTTAGGGAATCGTCCCTGTACACATTTATTTAGGGAATCGTCCCTGTACAGGCACGCAGCACGTGTATTCGTGTATAATACCATAATATATCTGACTATACCATTTCTTTAAATAAAACAAGGTATTTGCGACTTTAAAAAAAATGAGTACAGACGGTGATTCAGACTCCGAATGTGGAAAAGGAACGCCAAGTAAAAAGCGTAAATTATATCGTTACAAGCAAAAGTATTGTAACACGTGGGAACAAGAAAAACGATTTCAAGGTTGGTTAAAAAGAAGTGACAAAGGCGATGAGTATTTTCACTGTATCGCATGCAATTGTGATTTAAAGTGTGCTGGTGGTGACAAAAATGATGTTGAAAGGCATGTAAATAGTAACACACATTTGATGCTTAGTAAAGGATCTTTCTTTTACTCACTTACCTGTTTTTTTATATTATATTCCTCTTACTTGCCTGTTATTATATCAGTAGGTAACTTATTAGTACACATAGTGGTACTTTAAAATTATAGTCTATACTATCGAAATCATCAAAAGATTTAAAAACTGAAGTAAAAGCGGCCGAAATAAAAACGGTCTGTTTCCTTGCGGAACATAATATTCCTTTCAACGTAGCAGGTCATTTAAAAAATTTAATTCAAAACGTTTGCCCTGATTCTAAATATGCCAAAGAATTAACATTTGAAAAGACAAAGGTGCAATCCATTATCACAAATGTAACAGGTAAAGCCGCAGAAAATCAGTTGATCTCAACATTACAAACAAATAAATTTTCTTTGATAGTGGACGAATCTACCGACAAATCAAAAATAAAACACTTAGCTCTTATTGCACGAACCTGCATAGAATTTAATGTTAAGGATAATTTTTTATGCTTGATACCTATTACGGATGGATCTGCCACAAACTTACATACGGAAATTACAAAATATTTTAATGCAAGCAACATTTTGTATAGAAAAAATATGATTGGTTACGCTTCCGATGGGGCGAATGCAATGTTTCGAGAGTGTCATTCATTTTGCTCATTATTCAGTAAGGAAATACCTCATTTATTTAAAATGAAATGCATATGCCACTCATTTCATCTGTGTGCATCATATGCCTGTGAACAACTGCCAAGTGGGATTGAAGATTTTGCGAGAAGTGTATATAATTATATTCATAATAGCCCCAAACGTATTGGGGATTGCAAAGATTTTCAGTGTTTTCTAAGCATAAATCCACATAAGCTATTACATCCAGCACAAACCAGATGGCTCTCATTGCTTCCCGCAGTAAGGAGACTATTAGACCAATTACCAGTACTGAAACTGTATTTTACAACCGCAGTGCTCAATGATTGGTTATTAGCAGCTGAGGCAATAATGAACGCATGTCTAGAACCGACTACAGAATTATATCTGGAATTCCTCAATTTTGTTTTGCCATTTTTCCACGATTTAAACAAGGAAATGCAAGCAGAGCAGCCAAAACTGTATCTTTTACATAACAAAATTTTTACAGCATATAAAACCATTTTGGACTGTTTTTTAAAACCAAAGTATCTAGAACTGACAGTTGAAGAAAGAGATACAACTGCTAATGAAGATCTTGTATTGGAAACAAAAATATTAGATATTGAATTTGAGAACGTAGAACTACAGGTACCATTGAAAGATATTTATCTAGGAAGCAATAATGTAGGTATTACTGCAGTGAAGCATTTGCCAAAAATGCCTTGCATTCTATGTAGAATGTCTAAAACAAATGAGACATAGATATCCATTTGAACAGAAAGGACAAATCAGAAATCTGAAATATTTAGATCCATTAGTCTTAATCAATCCAGATGAGAAAAGGAAAGTGCCATCAATAGCACATTTAGGACGGTTATTTCCAGGTCTCTTATATTTATTCTATATCCTTCTAACGTTATCATAGTATACTATACATTTAAGTACTTTTATTTTCAGGGCTCTGTCCCCAAAATTTAACGGAGTTGGATCGAGAATGGAGAGTATTACGAAGCACAAAGTTACCATTCTCGGAAAAGAGTAATATAAATATTGCTGATTTTTGGGACTATATTTCTAAAATAAAGACCGATGATGGATGCCAAATGCTTCCACTAGTCTCTAGTTTCGCACAAATACTTATGTGTTTACCACATAGTAGCGCAAATGTAGAACGTCTGTTTTCTGCAATTAATCTAATGAAGACGAAAGTAAGAAATAACACGAAATCTGTTACTGGACTACTTCGTACGAAAGGTGCAATGACCGTACCTTGCTATGTAGTGCAAATAACGAACAAGCATCGTGAATTGTTTAACAGCACGTATGATTTTAAAAAAAAATGTGAATACAGATGAGGAAGTCAGTGATTAACAATTTTTTGAGTAACTCAAACGAATCCGGCGCAGACTAAACTGCTGATTCTCTAGACTCAAAGATAATCGTAATGGGATCTAGGAAACGAGCAGTACCATCGACGAAGTATAGAATACACCTATCACCTTATGGGACTTCGTGTCACCATCGACGAAGTATAGAATAGACCTATCACCTTATGGGACTTCGTGTCACCACCCAAACTGTATTACCGACCCATAACTCGAGGACTGAATTTAGCGGCCTCTGCTCATGAACAGCGTCCAACTTAGGAACTACCCTTAAATGTGTTGAATTGCTGAAAGGTGTGCGTGCTTGTATACGTGTGACTTGTTTAGAGTGAGAGTTTGACAGAGGACAGGCTTTTGTTACGCTACGCTTTGGCTCGGTTTGTCAGCGACTCACGAGGATTCACGTGGATTTTTCTACGAAAATCTATTTCGGTGATCTGGAGACTATATGACGCCGAAATATGGCTCTTCTTGAAAGCTTATACAAGCTATAAATTGCAAGATGACATTGATTGTTAGTACTTTACGTGTAGTGGAACATTTAACTAACATTTTCGCGAGTCGTATGTCGAAAAATATTAAAAATTGACGCTGTTACTGACATTCCCACAAATCTCTGCACTCCGCGCATGTCTAAATAGACGGTGCCCATCCTACGACACGTATAAATCATTGAGAACAAGGAATCCAAACGTTTTTTTTTAAATTTATATTCGTAGTTTTCGGCACCCGAGGACATTTTGCAATAACTTATTTATTACTTGGGAACGATAGATTAGTAGTTAAAACTCTACGTTTCGTTACAAATTGATTGGCCCTTTCCTTATTAACTATTGTATGGATTTAAAAATTGTAAAGAACATCTCCGATGTAAGTACCCGAGCGTATCGCTTGCGTTAAGGTCTGTTTTCATTATTCCTAGATATGTACATATGAGAAAACAGTTATGGTATTTTTAAAGCACAAATAAAAAAAAGGTTCTGTTTTACGGACGTCGCGACTCGCGTGTGAGATAAAATGGGAGGGAAACGGCACGGAGGTCCTTTACGCGACAAACGATCATTCTGGCAGCGGCAACAAAGTATAATACTACATTGTCTTCTTGCATTCTCCGTGCGTCTGATTTTCGCATGTCGATGTCGGTCCACGGACAAGCTAGGCTTCTAGATTTTACGTTCTTCTATAAATTCTGCAAAAGCCGTAATCAGTAGCTAAAAGCGGAAAACATGTATGTACACATGCTAAGCTAATCATAAGGTGAAATTTTTACATTCTCTGTTTCGGCTCGATTGGAGCATTTACGGCATATTAGTGAGATTTTTTTAATAAAAGGAAAATCAAATACGATGTGATTCGGGCAAGTAGGTATATACATATGTAGAGTTGCTATACGTCCTGTATATACGGGACTGTCCCGTATTTCACTGTTCCCGTGAAATATTTTACAGAGTAAAATAAACCATTACCTACCCACTTTTTTCATGTTTTATTTAATTTGCATTTAAATGTTCCGTATTAAAGCTTGACAATTATGGCAACCCTACAAATAAATCACTACCTACCCACTTTTTTCATATTTTACTTGAATATATATTGAGACAAAGTATCAACGCACCGGCTGTTTCACGTCTGTCAGCACTCAACCGATGCACCAAACTATTCATTACTTGGGAAATACATACATACATACAGATGTACATACTTAAGAATGTTAGAGACGGTGCAATTTGAATTGTTAATATCCTGTTAAGTTTTAGCCATTTGCTTGCAAAAACTGTTATTGGCATATTTGGCTTGACAAGTGTTACGAACTGGTAAAGATTCGTTAAGAGCAAACGCCTGATTTAGCGAGCTCTGCTTGCAAGACATTTCAAGTCGCATTGATTTTTGCCTTCAGGTGTATCGCGTTTCTGGGAACGGCGTCTGTTTAAAAAAAAAGACGAACTTTTCGATGGTCTTGACCTCAACAATCGATGAGAAAAAGGCCGCACATCTACTGAACGTTCGCTATCGTATTATTTTCTGGATTTTAAAAAAATATGTTATTATTTTTCCTCTTTTTGTACCAATTTTTTGCCGTACCTTCCTCATACCAAACTGCGTCGTAATTGGTTTCATTTTAGTAGACAAATCTGACATACAATACAGATGTTTGCATAATGATAAAAATATTGAAAAATTATTTTTCCATTAGAGGATACTGCATATTAATGGCCCTGTATTCCTTCCAAGCGCCGACCAACATGTTGTTATAAAGAGTCGGTAGCTTCTGAACAATTTTAGAAATCTATGTAAACCTGATATCTATGTTTTCATATTTAGAAGAGTGATAGGAACTAGAGGAAATGCTGTATTGCGTTGTCTCAAGCGTAAATGTTGTAAAACGTTTATAAGACCGACTCGAAAAATCCGATCTTACCATATTTTATGGAAGAAAGAAAGTCAGAAAAGCATGTATTTAGCCGCGTAATATAACATTTTTAATAGTTTTCTTAGCAGGTTAGTCAATTGAATGTCAGGGTGGCGTAAAGTAATTATTTAAACATTTAAAGACAGTTCTTCGAAATATAAAAGAAATAATTACGGCTACAGTCCCTAGTAATAATCCCACTAAATATAAAGAATTTAATGAAATTTAATGAACTTTTTTCCCGCTTGAGACCGCAAGTCAAATTTTCCGCGTACCCAAGCTCAGAAATATCGTTCCAACTACCACTAATGTAAGGTGGGGAAAGTTCCCCTTTCATGCGGCCGGGGCCGCCCAGGCTAGGGAAAATGCGCAGGCTGGATGCGCGTGATTATTATGTAGTCCCCTCCTCGAAGTGACAGAAAATATAACCTATATGCTATATGACAATAAATGTTTATTGGCTATTTCGTTCCTTTACGCTACATTTGTGAACTTTTTATAACTTAACATCCTTCCCAAATATCGTTGTTACGCCGCAACGATATATTTATGAAATTGGGTATAGCATATAGGTTATAATTTCTGTCACTTTGAGGTAGAGGTGTGACTATCGAAATGTTATCGATATTTCGATATATCGATAATATGGTTAAGATATCGTTGACGCGAATAGACTCAGATAGCACACGACTTATAGCGAATTCGGACGGTCGCACTGGTGCGCACTGAGTGCGCACTAGTGCAGGTTGCCGAATCTGCTATTATAGACGACGTGTGCTATCTGGGAAAGCAGCTCAGGTATACACGAAAAAAGGTCAGCACCGTAGAAAGCGTTGCTGGGCCCATACACGGCGTTATCCAGCACCGCAAAACACCGTTGTGAATGGACGAAAATATCGGTGCTGAGCCCATTCAGTGTTTTTCAGTACTGGACAGCGCCGTGAATTCAAATACAAACAAATAGATTTTGATTGACTTTATTATACAATTAATGCGTTGCATTCTAAGCGGAAAAAGGTCTGTACCGTTGGCAACGGTGCTCGAAAAGTGAGCACCGTAAAAACCGGTGCTGGGCCCATTCACGGCGCTATCCAGCACCGAAGAACACCGTTGTGAAGGGGCGAAAACATCGGTGCTGAGCCGCTGAGTATCGAAAGCGATATCTTTAAAATTATGAATATGTATCGTTGCTTTACAATGTCTTTAAAATTGTTATTTGCATCGTTGCTGCAACGAAGTGTGTTATATTCTACCTCAGCCTCTTCTAGAAGAGGCGAATAGATCTATTCGTCTTAACGATATCTTAACGATATTGTCGATATATTGTTAAATATCAATAAGATATCGATAATCTATCAATAATCGATAGTCACACCTCTAATCAAGCATAGAAATCTGTAAACATGAAAATTGATGCTAAAATCAAGTAGAGTCTAATAAAAGGCATGAATTTGGCAAACATAAACAAATTAAGCTAAAACTTATTATTTCGATGAAATGTACTAAAAAAATGACGTTATGAATAGGAAATTTTGATTTCTTAACCACGAATAATTACACTCATCGACTTCATAAATATATCGTTGAGGCGTAATAATAATATTTTGGAATGATGTTAAGTCATAAAAAGTTCACAAATGTAGCCCAAAAGAACGAAATATCCAATAAACATTTATTATCCTGTAGCATATAGGTTAAGTATATTTTCTGTCACTTCGAGGACAGAAAATCCACTCTTCGAAGTGACCGAAAATATAACCTAACTAAGAGACTGTATAAATGTTTATTACGCGGTTGTATTTATATAATATTTATGATCGAAATTTATGGAAATAAGTGCAAATTATGCTTCTATCAAAATGTATTAGTAAACGGAATTATGCAACATGTTTCTTGAAATTAGTCTTAACGTTCATGCCGTTTTAGATTTTAAACGTTTCCGATAAGATTTAATTTCAATTCCTACCACTCGTAGCATTGTAATCTTATTTTAGACTGAATCGATAACGTTGGGTGTGACACGAAAATGGTAAGGGGGCTCGCGAGCCCCCCGAGCGTGTGACACAAAATTACATTCCGTGATAGGTCTATTCTATACCTGGTCTGTGGCAGTACCAACCCGCGTCAGATTTGTTTGCGTTGTGCGTACCTCATTGTAAGAATTAAATCAATAGAAGATGTATTTAATACATGTACACCTAACCTGACATAATTGTTTGCATGTGACAACTGTGATAAACAGTTTTTGGTATTGTAATTTACACTCATAAAAAAATCCGTAGTTTTTCCTACGGATTTTCCACGAGGAGGTCTACGGAATTCTACGGAATATTCAGTTCTTCCCTACGGACTTTCAAAAATCCCAAGTGGCAACACTGACCCCGACGATCATTCTGACATATATATCCGCGGTAATCCAGTTCTCTCGCGAGAAAGCGCGCGGGAAGCTTCACCACCTAGTGGTGACATCGCGGTGCTGCTACGGGCGAGATATCGCGCGGACCGAATATGCGCGTGCGCGTGCGAAGTAGACTGTCCTATACACGGGTCACGTGGTCTGCAAAGCAGCTATACACATTAAATTTTTCATATAAATTACATGTGAATAACGCGTTTTTGAAACATACTACATAGCCTATGTCCGTTACTGTTGTTCCAGGATGCTGTAGTTAAAATTTCGTAATGATTGGTTCAGTACTTTTTGAGATTTTTGTGTACATACAAACAGATGCTGTAGTTTTATTATAATAGTAAGATAGTACAGTATTGTCTTCCTGAGGGCTCGCTGGTCGGGGCCGGCATTGAGCCCATATCGTGAGCAGAGCCCTAATTCCAAGTGTACGTTTCTCGCTTCTTTCTGGCCGAAGGGGGGAACGAGATGACGGAATCGTGACTGCTCGACGCATGCGCGCGACGATCAGATAGCCAGGCACGGCACGAGTCTTTTTTACGTCCTAGGCGAGCTTGCCAATTTCCGCCAATTATTATAATACAATTAATTCAGCTTCTTCATGTGCCTACTCTTAATTTTTACTCGTAGTTTAAAACCGTTGTAGTACAGTTTGTAGTATTTCATTTAAAAAATTATTTTCAACAATGCCAACAATGAAAAGACCATTTTGCGACTCTCGTCAACCTTATGCCTTAGTAGTTGCCTAATTTTGCAGAGTAAAGTCATAAATAATCTCAAATAAATGCATTATAATAAAGGGCGCAATTTGACAAGTTCGCCTAGGGCGCAAAAAAGACTTGAACCGGGCCTGCGTCAAGATTTTGCGAAGCGGTTCCCGTGCTCACCGTAAGCGCTCCCGACCATCGTGCGCCCGTCGCGCACGCAAAAGGACGGAGTGTCAGGCGTCCGAAAAACGGAGCGAGACAAAACATCAACGCGTCGTCTGTCTCGTACCGCCTTCGCTCGTTTCTAGTGTCTTTCATTCGCTCTCGTTCCATCTCGCTCTCGTCTTCGCCGGACAAGAGTGAGACAGACGTGGTGGGGATAGCGAAAAAAGCCCACATTGTGTGCACCAAACCGAGCCTATAGGAAGACAATACTGTAGGATTAAAGTTTTTTTAACGTGGGGAAATCTTCAAAAGACAGAAGGTGGCCGTGGGGTTTTAGTGGGTAAAAATCCTACACTACCCTGGCGCCCCTGGGGGATTGCCCTCTGGAGGTGTCGGGGTGTCTTTTGAAGATTTCCCCAAGTTAAAATAAAACTTTAATTGTATTTATCCATTTAAGACACAAGCGGAATCGAACTCACGATCGCAACAACGTCACGCCGACGTCTTGCCAAACACTCCACGGCATATTCTTAAATTTAGGTTAGCTTTTATGCTTTATACGGGCACTATGAAATATTTAATAATTTACATGTAAATACCTCTATTATTAAGGCCAATTGGCTGAAATTCTTGGACACGCATTTACTTATTTTTTACATAGACCATCGTGCCAAGGCTCATCAAAATCGATGTCTATCACATGGTGTCCTCCGCTTGTAAGTTACCAATATTCTAGAATGCTTCGGTATATGTCAGGAAATATTGGTATAGGATTGGGGCTGAATTAGGGAGGTTGGGAATTTGTATTTTGTTTTAAATTTTTTCACGCTTTTTAGTGCAAGAGATTTGATTTTTTTTGTGGTATGATTCTTTGTTTTGTGTGATTTCTGCGCGTGTGTCTCACGATGAATTACTCAATGGAAAAGAGGATTGAAATGATTTTTATTTATTGGGAAGCTAGACGGCGCATAAAAGAGGCTATACGGTTGTATACAGAACTGTCCATCGCGTTCGTCGTACACTAAAGTAATTAAAAAATTTAGTGAAACCGGTAGTGTTGACAAAATATCTTATATCGAATCACAGTTATCTTAAGTAACTTTGGTTCGATTTAGACGGTTTATAATTTCAAGAAAGATATTCAAGAAAGGTTCGTATGTTTTAGGTACAAGAATATCATCGAAAGGCTGTACATTTTCCCATATGTTCCCTGCGACATTCCTACATCGCTTGTATCTCACCATATTCTTAAGTCGATCCTACACAAGTATTTTATCATGTCTACACCATTTACACATATGTACTGTGCATTGCTGAGAAAATGGCAAGCGAAATGGATGTGGGGGCCCTCACGCGCCGCTTCTCCTTCTAACCTCTCCGTCCTCACACAATATTCCCGAGGAATACGTAGGGTATGTTGATACCAAATAAGGAGGAATTTGTTTCGCGCATACGGCTCAGCTCTTGGACTGCCGCGAGGTCCCTGTTCCCCCGCTTTAACACCCACCGTTCCCTTTCTCTTACGACAGAGGTGCACAAATAACCGCTCGGAGCCGGAGACCTCTTTGCGATTCTGGACGCCTGGTCAGAGCCGAGCGTGGAGCTGTTACGTTACTAACCACAGCAAAGGATCGTGGTAACTGTAAGACTGTCTGTGCGTGCAGACTCGCACAACACACACACGCGCGCGCGGGCACACGCACACGCACACTCTACTGCAGTTCCCCCCACCCATGCTGTGCTTAGCAATGTAACAACTCGGCGCTCGTTTTGACCAGGCTCCCAGAATCGCAAAGAGGTCTCCGGCTCCAAGCGACTCTTTGTGCACCTTTGATATATGGGGTATTTCAAGTGTAAATCAAACTCTGTATCAACTGTTTGAAAACATCCAAACAAACACATGGTATATCACCAAGTGACGTCACGCCAACACTTTCGTACGCGTATACCAAATATCGAGTTCTGCCGGCGTCAACATTACGCAGAACCAGTCTAAACTTGTCGGTTGGCAATTTCATTCTTATTTGGTATCAGGTATAGTATTGGCGTCGCTGTGACGACGTGTGTCACTAATACGTCATGTGTAGCGTCATAGTCGCGTCTTTAGCGTCGCGCGGGATCTCTGACGACGTGGGCGGGAGCGGGAGAATTCTAAAGAGCTTGTGAGCCCTTAGACAGTGCTGGGTTATACAGTAAATTCTCATTGTAAAAGCACCCGGGACCGAGAAGAGTCTTAAGGTGCGTTCCACAACGCGTGGCTTGACGTGAACAGCACAAGTGATTAGCACCGCACTTCAGCCCGAACTGACGTTTATTATGTTTTGTCGATAGCGGCAGTCGACAGTTGAAGAAAAGGACAGCAAGTGGGAAGGGAGTGAGAGTGAATGAGAAAGAATGAACGTCGACTTTCACACTTGCCTGGATCCGTGCGGGGTCCCCCAATTAGGGGGGGATAAAGATAATCACACAACGAACAAACTCTGGCGATCTTACAACGCGAATTTACTGTGTCTCTACAGGCCCACATTTTTTCTAACACGATCACCGAGGTAGGGCACACGTCGATATTGTCGTTATTAGCCGACGCGACAACATCGACGAATACGAAGAGAGCGAAGGGAACACATGAGGCGCAAGCGAAGTACCAGTAGTTAGGCATCTTCTCAGCAACGCACAATACGTATATACCATTTCCATATCATTTCAAAACGCTTCTCACTTCTATACAGCTGCAACAGAAGTCGAAATTCCATTTGCAACATCTTTGTAACAGTAATATTATAGGATATTATAAGCTAGTCCGCAACTTTGGTACAATTGCGAGAAATACCAAAAAACCCGTTCGCAACTTCGTTGCATACTCGAGAGAAAGCGAAAATTGGATTGCGAGTTTGTTGAAACATTCGTATTATATTAGTATCAATAACGTCCATCCAGACATTATTCTAGATGCATAAAAAAAAGATTCTCACCGTGTGGGTGCGTTACGTTAGTTGATTTCACTTGACGCACCGTCCATGTTGACAAAGAACCATCCGTGTGACTACACATAAATTGTTTACCCTCGTGGTGCCATGATATCGATTTCAACGGTACATCGCTTTGACATCTGTAATCCGCATTTCTTGTTTTTAAATCCCACAAAACTATTTGTCCCGATTCGTACCCTATCAGCATCTGGAAACAGAATTTTAATATATGATAGCCGAGTATCTTGATGAGGAAAATATATATTTCCTAAATAACTGTACTAAGGAGAAATATACATATAAATATCTGTAATAAAATGTAATCTCGTAACATGATTGTATAATTCATCATAAATTTATAATACAAGTTACGTACAAACAAAAGGAGCAAGTATGAAAATGTGGTGCAGAATGATTCTTAAAATTAAAGAAATTATTTTAAGTGTAGTGATCGATGTCTTTTGGAACACGTGTGTAATTATGGTTTTTAACATAAAAGTCAATGAGGTTCTAATAAACTGAGGACTTCCAGAAAATGTAATAGAATATGCATATTTATTAGTAGCATGATTATGACATATGGAAACCAAATATCAAAATATTGTGGTTACTAGTTTTCAAAAACGTTACACGAATGGAACGTTTTTGCATCGGTTGTTTGAATTTTAATGTTTAATGTAATTTTCATTTTATTAGAGACAAACAAAATAGATTGAAAACTGTGTTCCACCACAATATGTACAATACGATATTAATGTATGATTACAAATAATTCAGTATTAGACGATACTAAATACACGAATACAAAATTACATAGATATTACTATGATAAAAACATCAGTTTATAGTTGTTCCGAATTTTCTAGAAATTTTCCACAGTAAAATTAATATAATCAAGAAAAATAATAATGCTGTGGCATTTCCAGCCCTTGAGTACACGATACTCGCACATAGGATATGCAAGTAGCCATGTAAATGTCGTGCGCACGTGTCGCGTATACACACACATACAAGGCGTATGATAAGGAATACCATATACTAAATTGAAATTATAATTTATATCCGCCGATTGTTATAAGATATTTTCATTTCGGGGAGAATCTAACTATTACATCGTTCCTATTGTTAAATTAGAAATACCATTACCAAGGATATTAATTTTTAGATTCTATTCATTTCTTTTAATACTTACACACAAATTAACAATTTAAATGTCATGTACTACGAAGCAGTTCCTATTATAATTCAAACATCCAACTTATGCAAAATTATTAAATATCGCATTTCAAGTAATCCCATTTATATATGTACATATGTAAAGAACATTTGACATATGAATTGGTTTTTATAAATCGATTGAAGCATTTACTTTATATGTCAGTACATTCGTTTTATCTTCAATTTTTTTCTAACTTTTTTTATTTCTTTGGTACAATATTTACTTTTAGTAATAAAAACATTACAATTAATAGAAAATTCAACCACATATTAAAATATAATTTCTTTGTCAATTTAAACGGAAAAATGTTCGTTGTAAAAATTGAAAAATTAAAGATGTTGAATGTGATTCAATTTATAGCATCAACCTACTATATTAATGGAACGACGATATCTCTTGAAAAGGGCGAACAAATAATACTCCCAAGTCGGTGATAATAGTTAACCCTTTAATATACAAGTTTTGTTTACTTTTCCGGCAAACAACCATCAAATCTGTTTATATAAAATTATAGTTCATGAATACTATAATAAATTTGATTCATTTGCAGTGGTATACAACTTACTGTAATTCAACTATACTGCGAAATTCCACAGTGAGGAATAATGAAAAGAATTATTTATTATGATAACCAGAGTTATTTCTTTAATCAAGCCAGTATCTGTAAAAACAACTGAAAATCGACTAAAAATTGAAGTGTATGTACTTATATGGCACATTTTAAAACAAACCACGACATGTAATCTGAAATTTCAGTCCTTGCAAAAATAGCGGATTTCATTTTTAAATAGGAATGCCAGTACGAACCCTGTAGGATCTATCATTATTTAGTCAATCATATACAAAGGAAAGTATTAGCACTACACTGTATGCTTTACAGTATAAAATACCGGGAAATAAGTAAAGAGGCCTCCAGACGCTGATACATGTTGCAGTGACACATTAATACATGCTTCATGATGCAGGTTTTATGAAATTGCATCTTGCTCACGCGTCTAGCTGGTGAGCAAGATGCCAGGTTCCGCCTCTGATGCTGAAACACGAAAACCGATCTACAGATGTAGCAACATGTATCATGAAACCTATATCATGAAAGCATGTATCAACGTTTCATGCAGCATGTATCAGCGTCTGGAGGACCCTTAATAGATTTTAGCGGTAAAATGAAAGAACTGCTTGGAACGAGCGTATCAAGTATTGCCTCTGATTGTTATGGACATGTACAAATTTTGTTGTTGAGGTAGGCCTGTGTACATCATAGGTGCGTATGTTAAAGGGTTAATAACACTTGAGATTAATTCATATGTCAAATACTTCATTTTTATAAATGATACTCATACACATATCTTTGACCTATTAATTCTATATTAAGTAAAAGGTCATCTTATAAAGTGGCATTGATACTTTCTTGTAATATTCTATTCTCTTCTGTACCTTTAATGTACTATATAATGTCTAATATGTGTGCGTATAGGATATTAATTAGCGCAAATATGTTATATAGATAAATATTAATTAGCGCAATATGCTATAAAGTCTCCAGTTTCTAATATGCTTGTAGAAATTTCTATGATCTGATTGATTTATATTGCATTTGTATCCTCAATTCTGAATGACAAATATCTTTGAGAACATCTTACATATGCACATATGTATATATTGTGATATCAATAAGATTACATTAAAGATGATTTTAAAAGAAATGTTACACATGGAGAACGTATAAAAAGATGAGTCATTGTAATGGTGAGATAAATTTTTGTCAAGCTCCTCGTAATTTTGTGAACTAACACGACATTGCTATACACATTTATTGAACTGATAAAAGAGTAATAAGGATTACAAAAGAACGGGAACAACAAAAGATGCACTAAATATACAACAAGTAACGTTATTCTTTATGTAAAAACATTGTGGAAGTAATATCTAATAGAAAATTACTATGTACAGGATTTTCGCGCTATAAGCTCGGTTTGCGCTCTACATTATAAGCTCGTCGATATACCCACCATTTCTGGCATTTATGCAGAGCGAACCAGCGAGTTTCTGTCTTGCCGGAAAAGAAAATGAGAGAAAATAGGCCTTAAAAAAAACATGTTCCCTATACACTATTGCCGCAGGCTTATAGCGAACAAAGACTGTATATTACACGTTGTATAAATAACGTTATTTGTAAAATTATAAATACAATTGTAACACCAACTACCGAACCATGAAAAAGTAAATGAAGCCAGCCACGCAGTAAAAATAAAAAAAGGAAGAAAACTTCTGCCCATTCACGAATTATTAGATATATTTACCAGTTTTTGTCATAATTAATCCTATGAATAACAAAGAAATATTTTTATTTTCCTTTTGGAAGTGGAACCAATTTTATTGGATTAATGTCAATTCGACTCAACGTTATGCGTTGCAATGAACAAAGTATTACTACTTGAACTGTGAATACCATTACCAAATTTATGACATAATTTTTCATTATTCTTCCACCCGTATGGTAATGTGTTAGTAACAAATCAAATTACGCGATTGTATTGGAGGGAAACAACTTGATTTAGTCCTTGTATACGACAATAATGGCATGCACGCATGCATACACACAACATGCAAACACACACTTCTGTTTCCTGTTACAATAAACACGTCAAGAAAAGTTCATAAAATATGTCCGAATGGACATTTAAAATAGCCTAGCGTATCATGATTTTATTTAATTAAATCGACATAGTTTCCAAAGATATACGAAATGGCGTCATGTTAATGTAAGGATGGAGAACAATGCAAAATAAAACGTACTCAAAAACACGCGTACCTTGCTCAAATCTAAAGGATTATCACTCAAGTGTACTACAGCACCAGGATGGGTCTTTCTAGATCTGAAAAATATATATACATATATAATATATGTGTCTGTGTAGGTGTGTATCTGATGTTGGCTGTGTGGTTATATGTGTCGTGTTTATGCACGTACATCTACATATCCATATAGATAAATATTTATAAGTTACGATCTTATATCGTTCAATGTACGTAAATCAATATTCGCTATAATTTCGCAATATTTGCTATAATTTAACTTTGTCCTGCTATATTCACATATATCTTCTGAAACAATTCACATTTAGCAAATGTTTCTCCATGGCCTGGTTCATTTCATCATAATTCCTCACAGTTGCACTTTAATGACTACATAAATTAGTACAACAAATTGAAACTTAGGGGAAACAGTAACCAAACGATAATACAACTTAAAGAAGAAATCAAAACAAATACAGTAAATACAATGAAAGCTGTGCTTGTGCGTAACAACACATTGTTATACGTAAAACAAGTGTCATCCTGTACGATTGCGAAATAACATTTTAAAAAAGGAACCAAACAAAGTAGAGGATTTTGGAATTTTAATAGTGTCCATTCAGTTCAACAGACATTATTTAGAAATATAGACATATATTAACAGTTTATCTGTGGTCGTTTCACGCTTGTCCCGCTATTGGCCGCGGGAGACTTTTACAGTTTGCGTAAAAAACAATGAAATAGAAAAACGGATTATTCCGTAATCCACAGTTGACAGACATATACGGAAACACCGAATTTTCCGTGACCCGCAAGGAAAGTTTTAAAATATACAATAATAAACAATTTAATAAAATTATAAAATGGATTAACTGCTGAACTTGGTACGTATTAACAAATTTGTTCCTTAAATTTGTTGATCTGTTAATCTTGTATATTTCCAATAAATGATTCCACAAATTTTAAAAAAGTTCCACAATACAATATACGCATATGTATAGGGCATTACGTAGTTTGTGATGCAATTAAAAAGGATTGATTTTATATTTAGGAAGAAGCCGCGAATGTGAAATAAAATATTTTCGTTCGAGGGTTCGTTTTCGAAATACACAACGGACTCGTTATAAGCCCGACGAACGGGGCTGGCGTACGGCACGTTGTGGACACTATTCCGCGCGGTCAATGACGCGAGTGAAATAACTCAAGAGCGAGCGAAAGGAAACGAAAGAGCCTCTCGCTCGTCCTCGGGTTCTCTCACTCTCGTCCGAAGGATTCCAAAGCATGATGGGGATAGTCACCGGGCGGCGTACAACGCATGATAGAAACGGGCTTATAACGAGTGTACACTGTAATCAATTTTGCAGATTCATTTACGGTGCGCATACGATTATATTGGCATGTCTGTTTATTACCCGCTACTTTCACTTAAGCGCTAGTATTCGTCAACACTAATGTGTTCAAATAACACGGCAAACTTTTAGAGATTGTTAGTCTTCTATTATTCCAAAAATGGTATCTGAACTGGTTACAGTGATGCAATAATCTCGCTTTCAAATTTGTCACACATCACATCCTTTGATTTCTACTAACAAGGAAACATATCGAATCCTTACTCGTCCATTTCGATGAAACTTGTGAAAAGTAATTCTTAGAAAATTGTTCAACAGATACTTTTTTCATTGGCAATGGGCCAAACTAAAGGGATGAAGACAGTTCTCAAAGGCCACGCAGTTTTGCATAAAGAAAATGCTATACTAATTAAATTGAATTTCACTGGTACAGTAAAATGTGGTCTTGTGTGCTAAAAGCAACTCATTAAAACTAACTTCTGAAAGACCTACATTTTTTGCCTAAAACGAAACATTGGTGTATAATCTGATCAATTGTATCCGCACCGACATTTTTGTAAAAACAAATGTCTCAAACATACCTCATTTTTCCACCTCTTTCTTAAAATACACCTACAAATTACTGCAGTGCACGTTTTTACCAGGTAGAAGCAAGGTTCAGTGACAAAATTCCGAAAGCCTAACACTTTGAGTGGCGCAAGGTTTCAAGAAATGCCCTTTCAAGTTGGTTAACCCTTTCCGGGCGATTGTTTCTGCCGAAAAAGTTTTGTTTAACTCGCCCCGAGCAAATATTCGGGGACATTGGGGCAATACTTTCGATGCTTTCCAGAACATATCAACGTAAAAACATGCTAAAATCATGCACAGGTTGCAGATCCTTCAACGTCAAAACACGCAGACACCACTAAAAGTGTTAATATAGATGACTGCTATTCGTTTAGTCGTGAACAGGCAACCATCCATCAAAGCATTCTTCGATAAGGTTTGCGAGGTGATATTCACCGCTTTCCATCACCGTCTATCAAAGAAAGTGATGGCAACGGACGACTGGCAGTCACGAGCCAGACAGATAATCAGAATCCGCATCTATCTGTCATAAAACATCCTCACTTCATTTTCTTGAAGGTCAACATGCACTTGCAAAATTATACTTTTTGTTTGAATTTTTCCTCATTTTGACGAATACAGCTAGAAATATGGAATAACTACGTACTAGATTTCATGTGTTAACCTGTTGCAAAGTTTTCGACGATATATATATATAACATTGACAGCTCGTTTAAGTCGTAATTATGAAAAATAAAGGGCAGTCATAATGGCATCGAATAACTGCTTTTGCATCATAAGCAAAAATCGTAGTAATCTTACAATAACGAAATACACTTACTGTTACAAATATTTTTTATGTTTCTGTCATATGTAGCATGACTGTTTTCAGTGTTCAATTTCTTATAATAGCAGTATCAAATTATCGTTGGTATAATAATTTACTACGATACAAACTATTTTTTATTCCCCATTATGTACAATTATATACCGTTCTCCAATGCACAATATTTTTCAGGAAAATCTTTACATATAAATAATTTGAAGTTGTCATGTCCCAGCCCCATCATGGGATGGGGACTGTGTTAGTGCTCGCCAGCGCCACCAGAGGTAAAATCTTCCAAACTCTTTCTCGTAAGTCCTACGTCCCAGTCTCGTTCGTATGTATGAAAGTTCGAAGTTTATTCCTTTCGGTCCCCATGCGTCTAGGACAGGCAAGGATCGGCGGAAGCCAGCTCTCGCTGACACCTACAGGAGCGGTGGTAATGAGTGCGTGAAGTGACGCCAGCGCCAAGCCAAGCCAAGTGGCGACACGCGAAGCGAATGTGACGTCACATGCCGTGACGTCACTACGGTGGATTCGCAACCAGCGTAGCTTCGGCGGACGCCAGCTCGCGTAGTTGGAGTCCACCGCAGCTATAGAGAGAAACACCTACAGGGAGCCGGTCGTAATGTGTGCGTGGGACGCCACGGTGGGAGACGAACCGACACCACGGCCAACCAGCGTCACCGGGAAATAAGTTGTCGACGCTGGTTGGCCGCAGCGTCACTCGCTTGACGCTGGCGTCGGTTCGTCACCAATCGTGACGTCGCAGGCACAGATTACCACCACTTTTGTAGGTATTTCCCCTTCCATCACTGGCTGGAGGCCGCGACACTGCGATGAATTATGGCGGTAATATTCCAAAATATAAGGTCCTTTACGTCCAGGGAACGGCGGACTCCAGCTACCGCTGATGGAGGGGGAAACACCTACAGGAGCGATGGTAATATGTGCATGAACTGTGCCTGCATCAGTCACGCACACATAACCGCCGCTCCTGTAGGTGTTTCCCCCTCCATCAGTAGTAGCTGGAGTCCGCCGATCCCTGCTTGGCGCTGGCATCGGTACATCCGTGACGTCTCATTCGCTTCGCGTTGTCGCCACTTGGCTGGCTTGGCGCTGGCGTCGATTCACGCACACATAACCACCGCTCCTGTAGGTGTCAGCGAGAGCTGGCTTCCGCCGATCCCTGAGGACAGGGTCTATCGGCTGTAGTCCTACTTGATGAGTCTAGCTGACGGTCCCAAGACGAAACGCACACCTCTTCTCTTCCTCCTAGATCCTTAAAAACGCCAATCCACTTGTTCTGCATTGTGCGTTAACTGCGCCTTCTCGTCAAGGATCGGCGGTGCTCCGGACGTTACGTATTTACGGCCCATTAAAATTTCGATAATTATCATATAAAATATGGGACTCCTCATCGATTCTAATTACCATTAAGTACTTTTTCCTACACATATAACCGTCGCTCGGCCTTAGTTTCCGAGATATTCGCAAAAACCTTAGTTAATCTTAGGTTACGAGTGCACTCCATTGTGACGAAAAAATGCGTAAACTAATAACCAATGATTGGTTTGCTTACTAATCCAACTGAAACTTTAATGATGGTCAAAAAAATTCAAAATATATTAACATGGAATAGGCTGGCTTCGAGTGGGATCTGGGGGTCAGGGCGCAGGGTCGCACGTTCACAAGAGAGGATACCCAACCCGGAAATTAAAAAAATTATGAAACTTTGAGGACATGCAGAGGATATATAGGTATGTATTACGCAAAATTTTTTGTTCGCGAAATTCACTCTAAGGGAGTGAAACTAACTCCTGAAAATCCGGCTATTCCCCGATTTTGTATTATAACTCGCGAACTGTAAGAGATAGAGAAATAGTTTTCAAACAAAGATACTTCTTTTATTTAGAACTATCATTTGGTAAAAATGGCGCGCGAGTTATAATGCAAAATCGGAAAGCAGCCGGATTTTCAGAGGCAAACAAAAATTGGGTAATACATATCTATATATCCTCTACATAAGTATCCCCAAAGTTTCCCAATATTTTGAATTTCCGGGTTGAAGATCTTTCATTGTCAGCCGGAGAGTATGAACTCTGGAAGGGACTTCGAAACGGCTGGCTCGAAAGAATGGCGCCTGCATCCGGGCAAACAGTAGGTCGAAGTCGGGAAGCGTGATCTCCACGGCACTGTCTGCTTTCGGATGAGAGTCTAGCGACTCGATCGCCGTACCAATGACAGCGAGTTCCAACGGATGGAATCGCAGGAGGCGCACTGTTGTTTCTGACTCTGGAGAGGCCTGCAGACGAAGCCTACGTGCTCCCTGCCTCCCATCCAGGAGCTGGGAGAGGACATAGCGCTAAAGCCAACCCTCGAACTGGCCAGCATGGCCGCAAACCATCTCGAGGTAGTGAAGTTCGTGCCCCGTGCCTCATCGAACCAAAAAGTTACCTTTGTGAGGCACCTCAGAATGGCTGCCCGCACCGTGTGAGCGGCGACCGCGGAACTGGAGAGGCGCCCCAACTCTGCCACTGGGCCGTGGCGTTTCTGAGGGGGGGGGGGGGGGGGGAGTCTGGACCTTGTGGTCCAGATTACCGCTCTTACGAAAGAAATGAAGACCGGGAGGGCGGAGATCAAGCCGCTGCGGGCGGCCATATTGTCAGGGATGCTGCCGCAGCGCCTGACGGAAGCGAGGACGTCGGTCGGTAAAGGCATCGCCAGTACCCAATCCATACCATCTGGAGATAGAATCATAAACGAGAGGTTGCGAGCGAGCCTGGCAAAAATTCGGAATGTGCTTGGCTTATACACCCAACAAGAGGTACGCCTGGAGTTCCTCCAGCGGCGGCCTAAAACCCCGGGCCATCCACATCCGGGGCGCAGATGTCGCCCCCGGGCCCGGGTCGTTGAAAGAGGGTGCCCCGCCCCCGTTTTCTTGGTAACACCAAGGAAGGTGTGGGCCCAAGTGGCGGGGTGGAAGGAGAGGCGGGCGGCCAAAATGGCCACGGCTGTCGCTTTCACACCTACCACCGCCGTGGACAGGACCTTGCCCGGCCACCAATGCTGTCCCGCCTAGGGGGGGGGGGGGGGAGGCCAACAAGAACCGACTGCGCTCGGGACGACTTCGCGCAAGACAGCGGCGATCAGAATGACCGTCGGTGCGTGGAATACACCAACGCCCACATAGTGTCCATGATGAGGCAAGAGATTGGTCTCGCTGCCAGGAGCATCGGGGAGGTCGTTTTCAAAAGGGCAATGACAGGGAGTCTGATTCTTGAGATGCCCGGTCCAGAAGGCGTAGGCAAAGGCGAGGCTCTGACCGCAGAATGGGGGAAGCCCTGGAGGGCACGGGGGTCCGAGGCGCTCGACCCACGTAACGTACGGAGATCCGTGTGAGTGGACTGGGCGACTCGGTCCAGAAGTGCAGACCCGGAAGATCCCGTCTTCCCCGTCCGGCCTGGACGTAGTATCCCTTGACCGCCGCGCCCAAGGGGTTGTTGTGTACGGATCTTCTCGGCTGGAGAATAAAGCGTGTACTCCCCCTCCCGGAGGGGCGATACGAAGGGGGTGGCGAAAGCACCATGGCCGCGGTGGCACAAGTGGAGACACTTGTGACAGCGTAAATCGGAGAGCCAGCTCAACTCGAGGAGGGTCCTGGGGGGGGGGGGCATGGACCCCGCACAGTGATGCCACGCTTCCACCAGATCAACTTGAACCACTGCCGTCGGGTTGAGAACCTGTTCCTGCAGAACCTGGCGGAGTGGCGAATTGAGCGTCGCCGTGGCAATCAATTGGAGTTAGGGCCACGAATTCCCGTCGTGCTCAATCCTCGAGGACAGGCTTAGGAATTAAGTGAACGCGGCGGCCAATTTTCAGAGCCAACGCCTCCTTTCTCCCCCGTGCGTCTTGGCCCCCGTGGCGGCCTAGTTGCTTGGAGCGCCTCAGGCCTGTACCATAGGCCTGCGCACATAGTACCATATGCGCGTGGTGTATTAGAGCGACAGTGTATCAGTAGGTTTCCACATCGTACCAGAGAGCACGATTGTCGATGCGTTTTTGTTTTGTCAACGCGCCACGCGCGGTTCATATGGTACGGGCCTGAGGCGCTCCAAGCTGCTAGGCCGCCGCGGGGACCAAGACGCGTCGCGGAAGAAAGGAGGCGTTGCCTCTGAAAATCGGCCACCGCGTTCACTTATTTCCGAAGCCTGCTCGAGTGGATTGGCGGGGAATCGCCGTGATGGAGTGTTGCGTATCACCGAGTAGCAGCCCAGTAGTCGCGCGATACAAAATGTACCTGGACGAGGTCGGAAGATTCGTCTCTCTGTGCTTACTGTAAGTCTACGAGACGTCGTTGCGAAAAACGCGAAAGGGTTCGAATGATATATCTCCATTGGCCCATGTTCTCACCAGAATCCTACACGTAGGCACACGTATTGTGGCCATTGGCCGACATGACAACTTCGACGAATACGAGGAGGCCTTACAGGACTCAAACAGTGCAAGCCAATGTGAGCGAAGAACATCTCTTGCCCCTGTGCCATTCTGAGAACCATCTTCTTGTCGACGCACAGTACCTCGTCCGGTACTCGTCCTTGCGGACCACAACGCTCAGTTGCGTGGGGGCGCTCCGTGGTCGAATGCAAAAGGCCAGACGTTGCTAGAGTGGACGACAGGCGACGGCCTACTGTTGTTAATCCGGGGCTCCGTCAACACGTTCGTGCGGGGGTGTGGAGAGTCTGTCGTGGATCACATGTGGGCTTCATCCTCTGTTGCGCAGCGTGTGTCCGGTTGGACGGTGGCGCCGGAAGTAGAGACATTGTCAGACTACCTCCACATTCTGATGGATGTTAACGTTTCATCCAGAGCCGGACCTCGTTGCCTGGGTGGCACTCCACCATTCCGATGGACGTTTAAACGCCTAGACAAGGACACCCTAATTGCGGTTGCCTGTGTAACGGTCTGGTCGACACGGATAGGTGGGAGAGGAGTTTCTCCTATTCCGCTCCTCATCCTGTCCAACATCTGCGGCCGCCGGGATCGTAGCCGGGCCATGCAGGCTCGTACCATGAGTCTATGTAACTAAGTTGCTTTAGACCCCAGTGCGGAATAGGTACCGTAACAGAATTGAAAATGGTAAAATTCCTAAAACATTTCCTACTGCCGCCATTGGGTATGACATGAATTATACCATCCTCGATGTGCTAACGATAGTAATGAACAACTCCGGAATGACGAATATGTATAAGAAGCAATAAAATTGTATAAAAACGTATTATTAAATTTGAGCGACATATAACATATTTAGAAGGTTATTACTATATGAATAAATAACTCGCAAAGGAGAAACAGAAAATTGTAATTAACGAAATATATAATTTGCAAAAGGAAAAAAATTATATGCTAATAAATAAAGGATGTCCCAAAATTGAGGGGTATCCCGGAACATGCAATATCCTGATGCCAAAAAAAATCGAAAAGTCCTATACCGTTTTGGGATTCGAGGCCTCATTTTCGAGATATTAATAGTTGAATATTCACAGTGAAACTTTCGAGCCGTGCAGTTTAAAGTGGAGTCAGCCGAGCGGCTGGTAGCGTACGCTCGCACGCACACGCAGGAGGTGTGCGTACATATAGACCCACACACACAGTAGAGCCGGCGCTAACCCATTTTCACGATTCGAACCAACGCGGTCGACTCTATTGTGTCTATACGCATGCCTCCTGTGTGTACATGCGAGCGGTCACTGCTCTGCCCTCAGCTGCCTCGGATTCAAGCTGCGCGCCCTGGAACTTGGGCCGCTAATATTCAACTGTTAATATCTCGCGAACGAAGCCTCGGATCCGAAAACGGTAAAGGACTTTTCGATATCTTTTTGCATCAGGATATTGTATGTTACGGGATGTCCCTCAATTTTGACACACCCTGTATTTATTAGTATATATTTTTGTACTGTTTGTAAATGATATATATCATTAATTAAAATTTTGTTTATTCTTTGCGAGCTATTTATTTATGCAGTAACAACTTTTTAAATATATTATGTCAGTAAAATTTAATAATGCGTTTCCATATTTTGTTGCATATTTCCAATTTTGTTGCTTCTTATACATGTGTATAATTCCGGGGTGCTTTACTATCATTAACACATTGAGGCAGCGCTGTCCGGCTTGCTTCCTGGGAGACAAAAGCCGTTCCCACGATCGTCCGCCGTTGTCATGGCGCACAGACGCGGCTGATTCAAAGTAACAGTGAACGTCGGCGTCGCGCGTAGCGTCTGAGTTTCCTAGTCTACGGAAATGTCACGATCTCCTTTTCCGCATCCCGAGGTTTCCTTGACGACAAGTCACGCTGCTCGAAAGGAAGGTTGGAAGGGAATGCAGACGCGTGAGGGGCCCCTACGCTGGATTGCATAATTCAAGACTAACCAAATGCCGGCAGTAAGGAACGTTTTGGGAATTTCACCATCCTCAATTCTGTCAAGGGACCATGTTCCGCACTGGGGCCCGCGAGGGACCCGTCTGTATAGGCTCATGGTACGAGCCTGCATGGACGCACACAAACTCTTGCAGTTATCACACAGCTCATGCTGTGGTTAGCAACGTAACAGTTCCACGCATGGTTGTTGCCCGATGTCCAGAATTGCAAAGAGGTCTCCGGCTCCAAGCGGCTCCGGCCGGATGTTTTTAAATGGAGTTGAGGATGACTAGCATCATGCTGTTCTGCCTTCCTGGATTTTATAACAGGGACTTAGGCTCCGTGAATTCTTGAAAGAGGGAGAATGAGACTCAACAGACCTGGCGCCGATTGATGACTGATGACCACATTGAGTCATCCAGCTATCCGGTGTTGAGTAATTGCTTGTTTGATTGAAGAGAGAGAAAGTTTAAGGTGTATCCAGGTCTGAGCCGAGCCTCGAGCTGAACACCACATCAGACACCATAATGCTACGTTCCTATGTGTCAAACGCACATTTCTACCGATTTTCGCCATTTTAGACAGAGTCTCGTGGCTCGCGACAGATAGAAATTGAAGATCAGACAGTGTTTTGTTCTGGTCTTCGAAAAACAGCCGCGAGTGGTTGCGAGCGAAGGCGAGAGCGACGGCAAGAGCGGCAATTCTCCAACAGAGTGAGGATTGTGGCATAGTGTGAGTGACTAGGGCTAGAAGGAATCGCCCGTCTCTACATTCACAAAATTGCCCCACCATGCGACTTTTGCTCTTGGAGCCGCAAGCTGCCTGGCTCGGTGCCTTTAAGAGCGAATAACATCTCGCAGCTGCTCCTGCGAGCAAATACCTGGACAGGCCTGGTTTAGAGCATCGCTGTCCAAGGCAGGGTTTGCAACCCATTTGGGGTTCTACTACTCCCGTCAGCATCGTTAGCGATACTGCGCGGGTGTGGGGGAGGGCAACCATGACAGGCTAACGTTTCTATCGTCAAGGAAGCTTAGACGCTACACATTACGTGTGATTAGTGACACACGTTGCCACAGCGAGACAATGCTACTATTCCCCGCGAACATTGAGTGGAGAAAGAACCGTTGGAAGGGGAAGCAGGCGTATGAGGGGTTCCACCGGTAGACAGCGCTAATATAGAATAGTATGGACCGAAGGTTTGTCTGCCATGTGATACTTGGGAAGCTATCTCGGGACCCTCAACACAAGGAAAGGGAGGCTCGCCACGAAACTCTGGCTGTTTCTAACCGATGATGTCGGTAAAGGCCCGTCGGATCAAAGGAATGGCTCACCCACATAGCGTGAACAACTGAAGTGGTGCATCCCTATCCCTTAACCACCATGACTTGTTGTTGTCCTTGCCATGAAGGTGACAAGTAGTTAGAAATAGCATAAACGTAGAGTGTCCTGTAGACATTTGGAAGCGTGTGCTTGGAAATCCCGTAAAGTGCCAGCGAGATATAGATGCATAAGAAGTTCATGAAAAAGTCAAAAGTATAGGCCCAGATGTTCAAAATTGGCAGTAGGCATGTTAGAGATGGCAAGCAGCCCGACGCACAGTGGTCGGTCTATTGATAGTCTAGCGGGACAAAATTCCAAAATCATCACCATCCAAAATGAATGAATCTTGGTCATACTACAAGCTACTGAACCACAAATATCGGAATTTATGTATTCATAAAAGTAACGATCGGCGAAACGTATGCGAGTCGACTGCTTAGTAACCGATTGTTAGAATGCGTCAGTATCAGCTATATATCAAAAGTGTTCGATTGTATCGCGATTTAAATTGTTAAATTTTGAATAATGGATTTCAGAGGTACAAATAAGTAGTAAATCAAGCTTCAGCCATGAGTATTTTAATTTTCAACAAACAGAATTAAAATATAATTATAAAAATGATGGAATTTTTCAATAGCTTTCGATGGAAAAGCTCTAGATATCCAGGAACCCCGTGGAACCTGAAAATTTTTGTGCCCTTTTGTTCTATTTGCTTTATAGAGTACATATTCAAAATATTATAGCTGCAAATATTTGCAACTCTACATAATTTTTACACATAATTAAAATAATTCTATCTTCAAAAATGGTGATGTTAGGAATTAAAATGTGTAATTCATTCTAAATAACGTGGCTGTAAACAATTTTTCTCTACAAAGCACAGTTCGTATTCACTTTCTACATTCTATGAAACCCCAAAATACGAATTTTGGTTTTACAAATCCCTTGGAGGCTGAGGTGAATGGTTTTAAGGGTAATATGTGGATAACAATGTGGATGGTGTTTTTCAAACAAATAATAAACATTTCCACCTAACTGATGATTTGTGTACGACCTGCGACTTTTGTCCCGCTAGATTGTTATTGGACTGTGCGGCGCCGTATTCCTAAAGAGTAGGGACACTGTCCCTTAAGGGGTTACGCCACACTGAGACGCTCGATACAGCACCACATTTCGCTAATTTTTTTATGATACTATGAGGTTGAAAATTATTTCTATACTTCTTATGTTTAGCGCATGTATTAATATATATATATTGTATAAATATTGTACCCTTATGGAGTGGGGAAGGCGAGAATTCCTTCTGATAAGAGGACTGTGATGAAGGACATTTAGCGGCCATCGGCATGACCAAGTACGGACATTTGGCGTGCAGATGGTCGGCATGGTTTATGACACGCGCGCCAGCAAAGCTATTTTTGAGTAAGCCGCTTTTCGTTCCTTTCGTGATTGAATTTTGAACAAAGCATGCTTTCCTTCGAGACTTTCGTTTACGGCCTCAATAGTTATTGCGGGTATCATAAACCTCGAGTTTCCGAAGGGCCCACGATGCGAGGCCGGGTGGCCTGCGACCGGCCACGTCACGCGCCTCGGGGCCTGGAGGAAATCCCGCTGCATTGGCAGGAGTATTCTTCCCGCCAAATCTCACCCCCGTTACGGTAAAGCGCGCCGAAGACGCGCGAAATAGGTGGCGCGATTTTGGGACACGAAAAATACCGATTGGTTGACACCGGCATCGGGTCAACCAATTAGGAGGTGTTTCTTGTCGCGCGCGTCTTGCCGGAAAATTGTGCGTCCGGCAGACGCCAGTCATCGCCCACACCTTGACAAGGTCAAACGTCTTGTCTGTTATAAGACATATAAATAAAGAGACTCAAGTCTAAACTATTGTGTTTTAATAAAGGTACTGAAGTAACCTCATATACCTTCAGACACTTACTCCAGAACCGTTAATTTGGAACATTCTTGGACGAAATATTAGCATAATTTCTAACATATTATTAATTCAGAAAGTAAATAAAGTTCCAAGTTAAGCTTAAATATTTTTTCATACATCCATAGACACGCTCTTTAATCGATATTTTTTGCAAGCGGTTCCTTTGGCACGTCAGAAATGACTTAAAATCTTCATACAAGTTTGCATAAAATCTGCAAATTGTTATTAACATTTCTTTAAGTTGTAGTACGTCGTATTAGTAATGCAGGGTATTCCACGATCATCCAATATGCCTGTCTATTTAATACGAATACTAGTGTAAATAAAGACTTTTGTTTAGTAGTACACCAGAGTTTGATAAGTGCATGTTGAATATTTCACTTTTTTTCAGAAATTCAAAGCAGAAGTGACAAAAGAACATGGTGAGCATGTTATGCCAATTATGTATGGGACTAAGTATAGAACTTTAAAGAAGAAACCACCACAACTTATAGGAAGAGGTCAGAGCAAAGAAATCGTCAATTTTGACCGAAGTTTTTCTGACGAATTTGAAACGAAACTGAGGAAACGTATCCGAACGGCGGTGCGAAACTGGATTATGTACAAAAACATTGAACGTTACTATCTTTGTAAGTTAAAGGCATATCCTGATTAGGATATCTGACAGCCCATACTATAAACCGAATTAATAGAAAGGAAAGATCAATTGCTTAACAACTGCGGGGGGGGGGGGGGTGTTTTCGAATCTCTGCTAAGCATATACCTACCTACTTATTTTCAACGAGAATGACTATTTATCAACGTCGTAGTGCATTTCTATGTTTTACTATTCATTATTGGCTGCCCAAGCTGTTACTTTACTGACAAATTTTGCTTAAGAAATGCGGGAGAAAATATAACAGAAGCATAATTACAGTATTGTCTCCGTATGTGCTCGCTGGTCGGGACCGGCGTTGAACTCCTATCGTGAACACATCCCTAATTCCGAGTGTTCGTTTCTCGCTCCTTTCTGGCCGAAGGGGGGAGTGAGATGGAACGCTTTGCGTGCGCGGCGACGGGTACGAGCACTCAGATGGAATCGTGACTGCTCGACGCATGCGCGCCACGGTCAGATAGCCAGGCACGGCACGAGTCTTTTTTGCGCCCTAGGCGAACCTTTCAAATTACGCCCTTTATTATAATACATTTAATTGAGATTATTGATAACCTTTCTCTGAATTTTTATTCGTAGTTTAATCCACTTATAGTACAACTTGTAATATTTAATTTTAAAGTTTATTTTCAACAATACCAGTAATGAAAATATCATTTTACACCTCTTGTCGACTTTCCGCCATAGGCAGTCGCCTAATTTTGCAGAGTAAAGTCATAAATAATCTCAAATAAATGTATTATAATAAAAGGCGTAATTTGGCAAGCTCGCCTAGGGCGCAAAAAATACTTGAGCCGGGACTGCGTCAAGATTTTGCGAAGCGGTTCCCGTGCTCACCTAAGTGCTTGCGACCATCGCGCACGCTTGTCGCGCACGCAAAGGACGGAGTGTCACGGCGCCCGAAAGACGGAGGGAGACAAAACATCAACGCGTCGTCTGTCTCGTACCGTCCTCGCTCGCTTTCAGTGGCTCTCGCTCGCTCTCGTTCCATCTCGCTCTTGCCTTCGCCGGACAAGAGTGAGACAGAAATGGTGGGGATAGCGACAAGCACCTATCGTGTACACCAAACCGAGCACATAAGGAGACAATACTGTATTTAGATTTTAAAGTATCAAACAAATTACGTTTTCCTGCTACTTTGAGAAGAAAGTAGAGTACTGGTTTCTCGGAACCCGGCGTTCTTTTGGTTTAACTACCGATAAATAAAGATTCACATTCCCAAAACTCACATCTTTCGAAAGTTATATTTGTAGGAAGCCCGGTATGTCACTCAACTTCTGTAATATAATTTTATATTGCTCAAACTTAGTATGCTGCGTCATAACTGATTTTAATTTTGGAAAATTGCACACATTTTTTAGCTCTAACTCTGCGCTCCATACTTGATTTTTTGTTTTAAAATCGCAAATTAAATTGTAAAATTTAAATATGGTTTTATCTTTTCCTTGCAGCTGTGTATTTAGAATATTTAAATGGTCTGCCACATCCGAAATAAATCCCAAATCACAGAGCCAATCTGTATTTTCCAACTCGGGAGCAGGGTTTCCTACCATTTCCCAAAAAAACGGAAATGACGCTACGTAGGTGGAAGAATCGAACTAAGGTTCTTCCACGGCTAAGCCACCATATTTCCGTGTATAGGGGTATCTCACGGAAGTCTGCATCTACATCTTGTAAAAATTTTCTGTACTGCCGGCGTTTTAAAGCATTCATTCTAATGTAATTAGTTATTGTGGTCACAACGGACATAACGTGCTCCATCTCTATACTTTTTGCACATAAATTCTGTTGGTGTATCGCACAGTGCATTGCGCTAATTTCCTGAGGAACTGCTAGATTTTTTAATTTGCTTCGGAGGCGGCCAACGAAACCAAGATGTTTCCCAATCATCGCTGGAGGACCATCAGTAGTGACGGACACCAATTCTGTCTTACCGATTGATAGTGTTACGTGCCGACCATTTTTATTAAATTTCTTTTACACCATCATTGACATTTGATCCAACCATTGCATGTTATGGGAGTTTCCCTCGATCAATTGTCAATGATTAACAAACCGAATTCCTACGGTAATAATTTAGCTTCTTGAAGCCTGTCACGCCACTGCATATTTTCCGGAAAAATTTCACGGAAAGACTCAGTTCCCTCGTAGAGACTGTATATAATTATATCTCATCTTATTCAATATTACCTATTTTTGACTATTTAAGGCAGTCGGCTAGCAAGTCGCGTAGTGCGCGGTCGTTCTGTCCGAGGGACATATTGCCATATTGTATAATAGGCGTTTCAGCTGGAGTTCCGAGTGGTCTTGTGACAACGGAAAGACTCAGTTCCCTCGTAGAGACTGTATATAATTATATCTCATCTTATTCAATATTACCTATTTTTGACTACTTAAGGCAATCGGCTAGCAAGTCGCGTAGTGCGCGGTCGTTCTGTCCGAGGGACATTGCTATTTGTGTAAAATAGTCCTTGAGCCAGAGTTCCATTGTGTCATAGTGAACGTGGAAAGACTCAGTCCCCGTAGAGATTCATTTAAATATTACTGTTAAATCGTTACTTTAATCATTTCTCGTTAATTCTTATATTTTTGCGTATTAATATTACATCCCTCCTTTATACAAACATTAACCAAAGTGTACTGTGCGACGTGACCTGCGCTTCGAGATCCTGTACCGCAGGCCCCTCTAGAGAGAGAGAGAGAAACAGAGAGAGAGAGTAAACCGTCCTAAAAACATTAACAATCTCTTCGTACCGAATCGGTGAGTGATTTTAAGTATGCCATTGTACGGAACCGGCGATTGATCCAACCACCTAGGATGTGTTACGGGTTTCCCTCGATCAATTGTTGTCTATCCTCCGACGTTCGCGGAAAAATGAACAATCTCTTCGTAGCAAAACTGTAGCCTCCGAAACCGCACCGAATATTGTAAAATTCTACATACCGGGATTTAACCTTGTATTGTTATTCATAACGCAAATCCATGTAAATTCCCCATTTTTGTACCACTTTTCGATTTTCCTTTTTGCTTATTTATTGTAATACATGGTAATATTTACTTAAATCTGTCTCATTCTGTTCGAACCTGTCTCTACCAAAGTACCACTTCCCGATTGGGCAACCTGTATGGGTTGTAGACGAAAGCCTTATTCAAAAATAATCCTGATTTTGCTCTATAACTCTGGTTATAGTAAAAATATACAATCCCTTTAAATTCGTTAAGCGTTGCGTGAGAAAATGAGACTCAACCGCTCGGTCGCTTAAAAATTAACGCCCTCACGTAACAATAGGTTACAGCCGGAAATTTCGTACCTGTTTGTCTAAACGCAATATATATGTATCCTTGTGTATATAATTTTTCAGTTATGTACATATTATGTATATATTATTGTTGTTACATGTATATATTTATTACTTATGTAATTTTGTGCTTGTAAATAACGCTAAGTGCAATGGTGGGTACCACATGCGTGTACATATGTGTATATTTATTCATATATAACTTTCTAACACTTATAAATATATATATATCGTTAATTAAAATTTGGTTTTCTTTGTGTCCGAGTTATTTATTTGTATAGTATTAACTTTCTAAATATTTTATGTGTCGGTGAAAAGATAAGTATTATTAGCAATAAATGTTTCATTATCAGTAAAATCGAACCGTCTAGTCATACCAAATGCCGGCAGTACCAAATGTTTTGGAAATTTCATGACCCCCTTCAATTTTATTTCGGAACCTGTTCTGCACTGGGGCCCCACAAGGAACCCAGCCATATTACTTACGCTACGAGCCTACGAGCACGCACGTACACTACTGCAGTTCCCCTCACCGATTCTAACCTTAGCAACTGGACAAGCGGGTTGCTCGCAGCTAGGCACTAAAAACGGCTCCCTGTGCACCCCTGTCCTAGGGCAGTGGCGAGCAACCTTTTGTCAGAAGTGGGCCACAAGTGGAAACATACTTCTCTACGCGGGCCGCAATATTCACACCTAATATTGTCATGAAAAATAGATATGACGATGTTCAGGTGGGCCGCAGGTCTGCGGCTGGCGGGCCAAATGTGGCCCGTGGGCCGCGGGTTGCTCATCACTGTCCTAGGGGGTGATTCTACAGACCAAAATAAGACGAAAATATACAGCACAATTTTTTAAATTCGCACTTCGCTTTCGAGAAAACTGACTTTAAATTTTAGCTAAATACGTGTGCTTTTTAGGCGTCTGGAGGGCACGTGGAGGTAAGAGGAACGCGTCCAGCTGTCCGTAGAACGGATTTGTGTGTGTGTGTGGGGGGGGGGGGGGGGGGGAGGCTCTGCTACGTCAAAAGAATTTTGTACAAAAAATTAACAATATTTTTTATTAGCATTTCAGAAACTAATAAATACCCGAAGCTACAATTCTTTATTTAGGGTCCACCCCCTCCCCCCAAAACCTCGTGCCGATCGGTACCTGCGGCCATTCGGAATAACATCCGAAATCTATGTATCTCAATCTATCTCCACAATCAAAATCAAAACTCAAAACAAAATTCAGAATTAAAAATTAGGTAAGAACCAAATCAATCAAACAAAAGTAATTATTCTCCGAAAAAGTGGAAGTCGAGAGACCGCGAGACAATGCTATAGGTAATATATTGAACGGTGAACAGCTCGAGTGACGACACAGCTGACCAGGTACTTCCTACCACGGTAGTAAATACGTGCCGTGTTATTTAACAAACATTTAACAACGAAATTGAATATGATAATTTAATAAGTTTAAATAGAATAGAATTAGTTCACCCGAGGGACGTTTCAGTCGCTAAGGTACTCATGCACCTTTTTGTGATAAGAACTGACTGCCAACCAAATTTTCTTCCTATGCCTTATGGTATTTCAGATATTTTTTCATCGGACAGAGGATACCAATTAAAAATTACTATATACGATGACGAAAATAATGACTATCATTACAACATTTTAATAAAAGATCATAATATATAAATCAAACTTTCAACAGAATATGGGAGCCATGAATTTCTAAGAAAATCGTTTCTTTTCACTTCGGGTATTGATACTTATGTCATTTTGCCTTAAATATGAAATGATCTGTGTCAGAAAAAAGAGTGTTCTATCATTAGAAAATTTCCTCATCCGGGCAGTCGCGTCGCTTTATTAATTCGGATAATGGAAGTCCTACAGTGTTTAAAGTAAAATAATTATAATAAACAATACGTTTAGCAGAGATTTAGAACCACGAATTTCGAGTTTGTAAACTACTATAGTACGTATTAAATATGTATGTACTACGCTATGCTTTCTAAAAATTCGGCTTACAGTAAATTCTCACACATTAGGTAGTTACGTTTTCCTCACCGAGTTTTATAGTTTTTGTATAGAAACAATACGGTAGACAAAAAAGACGTTACATAACAGTGATGAACACCTTACAGTAAATTAGTTATTGTATCTAACTGTTTAGTGGGGCAGTCTCATTGACATACTCATTGACTGTTAAATGGGATGTTAAAGAAATTATCCATTATAAGTGGTTGCCTCGCAGACAACCGAGGGAAAACGTAAACGACTACTTCTACTATTACTACTATTATGAAAGATATGAGTTTGAAATTGGGACTAGAAGATAAATGATGAACGTTCATCACAAGCGGAGAATTATGTTTAATCACAGCGATATAGATACATAACGAAGCAAACGATTCATAAATTGTTACTTCCACTGTGGAATTACAGATCATTTAGCCAAATTCAGAGAATATTACTTGGACAGTGTAAATATGTACATCTAGATCTTTCCCAAAGTGTTGACAATTATTTGAATAGAAAAAAGGTATGGGCAACATATAACTTCTACAGACAAAATAAAAAATAGAAAAAGGTTTCAGTAATCCAAAGAAATTATATGTATGACAATAATAATTCTTCATTTCAGCTTCACAGCTACGAATTTTTGTACTTGGTTTACATTTACCTAACTCTACAAAAAACTAACTTAACCCACCCATTCTTCTCATATCTACGTTTCCTGTTTTCTCATTCTTCCTCCTCACATCTACATTTTAGCTAAGTTCGTTCCTTAAGGTTTTACACTTTTTCTCTATATATAGCTCTTAGCCAGCTTATCACCGTCTCATTTATTCTGCCTTCCACAATTTCCCCCTCTCCTAGTTCGCTAGTATGTCTCCTACAACAATCCTTTAATAAATGGTTTATTGTACCTATTTCTAGATTACATATGTTGCATTACCTTTTTTCCTCGCCTGACCAATATCGGATTCCCTCTTTACCATTTAGCTGTCTCCCTTTCCTCCTATTTCCAAATCCTCTACCTTTCCCACTGTTCTTGTACAATATTTATATATCATATTGTATTTGGCATTTTGAATTTTATTATAAGTATTGCACCTGGGCACTGCAGTTTTGTCTCTGTCAGTCAGAACTTTAACTATATCTACATTCGGTTGTCTTAGGTTCTCTACTCCTAGCTGGCAATAACCATTTCTCTGTAGATATTCTTCTCTTTCCCTGCTATTTGTTGTCCTCCCAATTTTCTTTTCCTTTTCTTTCAGGCGGTCTTTAACTAACCACTACTTTCTCCATTTCTAATACTAAGAAATCATATCTCTGGTGGGCGAGCAAACGAGTATCAGTCAGAATTCTCAATTTTGCAGGAAGATACTTAAAACATTAAAAGTCCTATATAAGTTCAGGTGTTAAATTTTGGACATGAATGTTGATAACATATGCTTCGTCTCAGTGGATTTTCAAAATATACTTCACATTCCACAAAAAAATGACAATATTTGAATTAAATTACAAATTGAGCAAAGGAAATTTTATTTTTAACTTTGATTCACAAAAAAAACAAAAAAGAAACTTTTTAGCTTGATATTTTCTTCATCGTATTCATCGATATAATAAAACTTATACTGTTTTTCAAAATGTGATATTGACTGCAACCAGAAGCAAAGGACAGCAATGTAGAAAATGTTAGCGTACTTATCTCGTTTCGACCAAAGTTTGACTTATACTCGTTTGCCCACCCACCAGAGATATATAATGAAAAATTGTTTCTTCGCAGTTCGTGTATATACCGATGAAAATTACATCCCTCATAGAATGGTCCACTCCCCACTTTAATTATTTATGTTATACATGTCGCTGGTGTGGGCGGTTCACTAATAATACTATAAGAGAAAAATTTTCTGGCTGGTAATATTAAGATGAAAAAATTGTCAACACAGGAATAGGTGTTTTCAATATTATTAGCTCAAAGCGAACGATAACGTCGTTCCAGATGTAACGTGATATGTCATAACGAATGTGAATATTTGGTTTTGTCAACGAAATATATTATTTTGTATTATATCTTATATCTAAAATTCCAAAATTAAGAGAAACATACTAAAGTGATCATTTTCGTTAGAATATTTTCAGAACGATAGAAGCACTTGTCAAAGTCATGGAATTGTCTATATTTCTTTAGAAAGACATAATTCCATTTTGAAACTATGTCGGCCACTCTGTTTGTTCTATATATACATATGACTCTATTCATCGTTATAAATCATATTTATAACATATCCAATCAATATAGGTACCTGCGTACTTACATGTCAATAGCCTTGTTCCAATTAATTACATATCCAGACAGGACAAACGTCTCGATATGGAGTACGTGTATGTTTCCTCGTTCCGTGCCAACATACAGCCATTTACTTTGCAGTGGTAGGTGGATGCACGTTATTCTGTTTAAAATAAGGTGACATTTCGATTATTCTGAATATTTCATTGTAATCTTTAGAACCGTACACGATACTCTCGCCTAATGAAGATCTTCAAAAGCGATTAAGGCATCAATAAGATAAAAATATATATAAAATTTACAAAGCAAAACGATTCTAAGACCTTCTAAATATCTGAAATGATTAATTATTTAACTGTTTCGAGACGCTCCGATTATATGGACGTTCTGATTAATTATTACATAGTCAGATGACAAAGGAATATATTTAATTACCAGCGTTTTGTGTTACTTAAATTTTATTGTAGCTTTCTTATTTTACACAATTATTAGCTGCACTTAATATTTCTAAAACTGAACAATTTTTTATACATTTAAAAAATTAACGCACTTTATTTTCGGACTATTATATACCTATAGAAAGGCGGTATAACCGTAGACGATATTAAAAAGAGTGTAGTAACTTTGAAAACTGACCTTTCCCTTTGAAACTTGAGACTCTGCACGACCTGTGGTATTTTCTGCCGGAAATTCCATAGGTGTAGAGTATCATCCGCAGTAGCGGAAACCAAAGCTCCTTCATTTATAAGGAACTGTAACTGTATCACAGCTGTACATCCCTCATGTTTTACGTGTGCATCTACACCTGATCGACCCAAACTATTGTTTCAACAGATTAATTAAGGAAAATACATAGCACTCGTACATACAAAAATTATGCATACATACATATGTACATGTGTTATAAGTCATATCTGACGATGAAATCAATTTTTACCGATGAAAATGCACACTTAATGCATTTTCAATATCGACTTTCTCGAAAACACTGTCTCGTATGAGAAAATTGTATTCTCCCTTTTCTATCTGTTTTCATACGAAGAATTAACTCTGTTCGGATCGTCATAAGTTTATAAATAGCATTTATAATAAAGGGAATGGTAGAAAGGAAATTTGAATTATTTTTTATAGTATAAAAAATAGCAGTAAATATCGCACAGTAAAGATGACCTTAATTGTATTTAAATAGGAAATTGAAACATTTTTTAAACCAAATAAAGAGGCTGCCAAGACGAGAATAACGACATGCAGAGGTAGAAACGAAAGAACCAATCTGGAAAATTTCCGTCACATTTTAAATTGAAAATTCATCATTGAAAATTTCCGTACTTGTAGTGGTTAAAGGGCAGCATACACTTAGATATGCCAAAAAGATCTATTTCTTTTTACATATTTTCTGTGTTTGGCATATCAAGAATGTGATCTCAAGTAGTTGAGACCAAAATTCGCAAAAGTATCGAAGATATAGACATTCACTTCTAAAAATGAAGTATGCTCACGTGTTGCCATAGGGTAATGAGAATTTCAAATGCATCTTCTCGCAACCAAGTTCTCAAACACGGCACCAACGATTACTCAGAAACTATTCAACCGATTTACTTCCAATTTTGCATGACTATATGATATACTATTACGCAGTTTTTGATTCATAATTTCTTTTTTATTGGATAAAAAGAGCAAGACTTCATGTCTCCAATTGAACGTTTCATTCAGAGTGCTGCCATTTCTTTAAAAATTAACTTTTTGAAATCGGCCCAGTCAGAAACAGCATTTGTTAATATATTTTTAAGAAACTAATTTGCTTTTTTACGCTCACATAAAATCTGTTTAATTAGGAGTGGGTACCTACCGCAAATCACTGCAGCGAATGCCGCATTTAGAACTAATCCCTATAATATATTATATGATTAATATTTTTACATACAAAAATTAAGTCCTATAGCCAAATATGTGACATAATTAATAAAAGAATTACGGATGCAATAATTAATACTTTCTCAAAAAAAATCTAACGGAACGTCAGTTTTTAGGCTTCTCTAGATGTTTATCCCATCTTAAAGCTATACAATCATTTTATATGTCAAAACAATCATTCCAACAAAATGTCCCTGCGTATCTTGAATCGTCTTACAATTTTAAACCTTCATCATGCATTCAAAGACAATCTTGTGAACCTTTGTTCGCCGTGTTAACGTCGCCCCTACTATGAATATTTTTAAAAACCTAAAGAAAACTAGCAAATACTGCAATTATTATAGATCATAAATAGACCTATTTTCTAACAGATATTCATTGATACATACAACTGTTGTGAATCGCTCGTCATTATTAGCGGTTGTAAAAATCATTTAAAAAAATGATACTTGATAATATGTACATATGTATATTCTGAGCTCTGCTCACGATACGGGCTCAACGCCGGTCCCGACCAGCGAGCCCCCAAGGAGACAATACTGTATTCCTACGCTGTGATGCCAGATCGGGGACGGGTTCTCTCGAGAATTTCCCCCACCTCGCGCACACTACGCCGGAGCTGCGTGTCCGTGAGTTGGACTCCGAAGCGCCGAGCTCACGGACACGCTGCTCCGGCGTAGTATGCGCGAGGTGGGGAAAATTCTCGAGGGAACCCGTCCCCGATCTGGCATCACAGTTCCTACGCTGACCAAGGATCGGCGGGCTCCAGCTACCGCTGATGGAGGGAGAAACACCTACAGGAGCAGTGGTTATGTGTGCGTGACTGACGCACGCAGGCACAGTTCATGCACACATAACCATCACATCTGTAGGTGTTTCCCCCTCCAACAGCGGTAGCTGGAGCGCGCCGACCCCCTGCGTCAATGTGCTCAAAGTGGTGGGGATGCTTCGCTGCGTGTGTACGTACCTCAGGGACACCAATTCCCACCGCGCGACGAGTAGGCGTAGCCCGAGAGAGAGCGAGAACGTAGAGAAAAGGAGCACCGAAGCAGGCAAGCGGTGTGGTGGGAGAATACCCCTCACGTTTAGATTAGTGCGGGGGCGCGCGCCCGTTTGCGGGCGCGTAAAGCATGGTAGCGAACCGATGTGAGTTTAGAGATTTGAACCAGAAACTTGCGGATGCCCGTCAACGCCCCGACTCAAATCGGTTCGCTACCATGCTTTACGCGCCCGCGAGCGGGCGCGCGGCCCCGCCCTAATCTAGCCCCAACCAATACTAATTGGCGTCCGTTGCGTCGGAATAAGTCAAAAGAAGTTTTTCGCAAATATCTCGGAAACAAAGGTTAGCTTCGTCATTTGTTTTGTACCATGCTGGCGCATACGCTGCCACGGACGCGTACCATAGGTAGGTATACAGCAGAATACATTGTAGTATAGTCTGATTTTCGAGAGTTTAGAACTGAGGCGGGTTCCTGGACGGAGCGTGACTTAAGGAGAAACCAAACGTACGCTACAGATTGCGTGCGGCGTTGCAATCCATAGCGTACCATTGGTTCCTCCTTAAGGTGGCCGTTCCAATGAGCGGCTGGCGACTGCGGCTGGAAACGCTTCTACTAGTGCAAGGGAGAAGTATGCATCTGTTTCTCCCTTGCACTAGTGGAAGCGTCTCCCCAGCCGCAGTCGCCAGCCGCTCATTGGAACGGCCACCGTTAAGCCACGCTCTGTCCAGGAACCCGCCTCAGGTCTCAACTCTCGAAAATTAGACTATAGTAGCAGCAGTTTTTCGCAAATATCTCGGAAACGAAGGTCGAGCGGCGGTAACATGTATAGAAAAAAGTTGTTCAAAATCGTGTCCCCGACAACATATACAAAAATCATTGAAATCGGTGAGGATAGAAAACTTCTAAATAATAACCGATTTATAATAACCTATAAAAAACTTTTAAAAATAAATTGATGGTAAACATGCTGCACCCGTGGGGCCGCTAATTTTTGAGAGGTTTAAGATAAAAAAAAATGGTGTTTCAGAAATGGAATGGCCATGGGGATTTCAACTAGCAACTCGTGTATTTTACCTATTTATCGTTGTCGAAGGAGTATTTTGCTTGTTGGGATGTTATTTTGCAGGGGGAGTATGTTTCTCAAACACATCTTTTTAGGTTAAATCTCTCAAAAGTTGGCGGCCCCCCCTCAAGGAGGTTTACCCACCCATAACTTTTTAACAAACAACGAGCGACGGCTAAAACCTTCTGAAAGTCACTCAGGAAGGTAATCTTGACAAGATATGTCAAGGCCAAGGTCATTATGGTGGGTCGCTTAAACAATATTTTTACCATTATGAGGATTACTAATTTCTGTTTGAGAGAACAACACCCAAATTTCAGAAGAGTCACTTTAAAAATATTTTGCAGTTGTCAGTTGCTGATACTACAAAAGTTTTTGGGGTGTAAAGGGTTAATGCTAATATCTTCCATTTAAATTAACTACTTCTAGTAAAAAGATACATAATTTACAGCTTTAAATACAACAATGTCTCGCTAGATTTACGCTGCTTGGGACCAACACTAGAGTAACAAATACATAACTGCAAAGGTCTGCTTTCAAGAAGCCCGAGCCCCGTCACAAGAGCAGTGCTGGTTTTAACATATTGGCACTCCGGACAAGATTATCATAGCACCCCTCCAAGGGCACGAAAATCAATTAGAAGCTTTCTACTGAACGAATTTCAACGAACATAAATGAGTGAACGCATACAACAGCGACCCAACAGATTTGGCGCCCCGGGCGGTCGCCCTACCTGCCCTACCTTAAAACCGGTGCTGCACAAAAGTGACAGACAGCTAGGTTGACTTCAAAACCCGACCACTTCTCTCATAACTTCGGTCAGAGTTCGGTTATTTCGATCAAAATTACGGTCAAAATATCTCTCAGAATCTCTCTCAACTCACGTTCTCTCATCTCACAATACAGTTAGAGACTTCTAACCGAAATGCAATTGGTCAGGCATTTTGGTTACCTCTCAGATTCTCGCACTATTACGGTCAGAATTTGCTCGTCTCTCATTGCGGTCAAAGGTTATCGAGAGGAATATAATCGGTTATGAATTACGGTCAGCGCTTTGGTCTCGACTCCCTGGAATAAAGCGACATAGAAAAATCACATTCACCATGACACCCAAACGTATAATAAAAAAAAAATTTTAAGTACAAATTGATATGAAAAATGTAAAATAAACATGCATCAAAGATTCTCGTTTCTTTCGCTAAAGAACGATCAGAGATTTTATCGAGCAATAAAGCGCGCCGTTCAGTTGAAAGTAGTTACTTTGTAGTAACTGCCTATCCCGATAACAACCAGGAAGCTTATCCAGCTGTGATGAGCATCCACACCCTGGTAAGTCTTTAGTCAGAATAGACCAATAGAAGCATCCAACGTGAAAGAACACATGGTTAAGGAACCATGAACCCACTGCGCAATATAATGAATTCAATTAAATTCAACAATTTCTCTTACATGTATCTGCTAATTTTAGCATAAAAAATTCAGTCACCCTCATATTATTCAACTGCCAAGCTTGAAATTGCAATATAAGCAATTTACTAACAGAAACTTTGTTTCGCGAAATTCTGTTGAACACGCTGGCACCATATATTCCTATTTCCGGATAAATAAAAAATATAGTCGGTACATCGGCACACTTTAAAATTTAACTGAAATAAACGAACAACACGATTCATTAAAGGAATTATTCTACAAACGTTAGATCTGGATTTGAATCCTAACTTCACAAACTAATTAATTCATACTCTTTGGGATAATATTTTAAAGGTGTGAATGCAAAATTGTGTAGAACAGAATTTAGATCATTGCGATAATTTTTATTCTCCAAGGACATTTTCACTTTTATTTATTAAACTTCTAATGATTTTCTGTAATGGAACTCTGTACACGTTTTCAACCCTTGCATATTTTACTAGTATCAAATGACTTTGATCTTAAAAATCTACAATTGAGCAACGGATACTTGAATGTGCAAGATTAACTTATTTAAACTGTTATTGCGTTAACAATTTTTACTTAGTGGATAATTCAATTGGTGAGGACCGACTACTTTCTTCCTTCTCCGAAGGCTCAAAAAATTTGGGTCATTTTTGTACAGTACATATAGGTAAACTACTGGGTGGATTGTTCTCAAATTGCACGCGCAACATCATTGGCTTGTAAACAATATTCACAAATCTTGTAAGTATACAGGAATCATTATAAAAACTTTAAAGCTGGTTTTCTCGAAACTACATTTTTTATGTTTGCGAAAGTAATATGTATCTCAAAAACTATTTATAATAATAAAGCCATCGACTTGAAACTTCCAGAGATTGTAGAAAACGTATCTCCCTCAGGTATAAACTATAACTATAACTGTATCCTACGGCTGTTGTCAGTTGTTAATGAAAAAGAGAAACATTTTTACTATTATTTTTTACTTTAGAATGCCGTAATTTTGTGAATTTTAAACATCTCCTGTTTATTCTATTCTAAACCATAATCAGACTCGTACTTAACAAAATTTTGTTTCAATTTTTGTTCCAACTCACAGTAGTAGTGACCCGCAATTACTTTCGTTAGTGGGACAGGTTTTCCTTCTAAGCATCTTTTTCCTATGATATTTCTGAAAAACTATTGTTTGCATGAACATGAAACAATTTGTTTGCATTGTGCAAAAGCCAATGGATATGTAGGTAAAATTGGAGAATAATCCACCCAATAGTTTATTTCCTACAAAGTCCTGAAAATGCCCATGATGTTTTTCGGGCCTCCGAAGTAGAAACGCCTCTTACGGGGAGGTTCTAGTCCAGAAATGTCGAAAAATCAATTTTTGTTATATCATTTTTCCAATGTTCAACCTTTTAAAAATACGTGGGTAAAACCCGGCCACTCGACGCTCACATACAACTTTAAACGCGTTTTTCTCTAAACAGTGTTCTTCAAATCGGGGGGACAAATATCTTGAAAAGTTATTATTTTTATTTTGAAGAATATATATACCTACTTCTATGTAGGGGAGAAACTTCTAACATTTTAAAATGTTTGACAATTTGTATTTTTTAAAGCCGTTGAAAGGACGAATGACAGGAAAAGTGATTTCAAATTTCAAGTGTCGTTATTCTGTTAAAAAATGTCATTCTTTGTAATTTCAAAAGCATTCTCCACTAGGGAATTTTATGCCCTTTAATACTCTGGCATTGTTTTTTATTTCAGACCAATGGTTTATGTGCTACAGGTTCAATGAATTTTTCGACGCCTCGACTTTACAATGATTAATTACAAAAAAATATATACATTTCTATAGATTAACGGGTCTCCCTACCTTGACGGACGAAAAATGAGACAAAAATTGTGGGAATTTTGTAAAACAAAACCTGTAAATATATTTACTTCCAACTTTGTGGCTTCATTTGTCAATCTTTAGAGAATATGAAAAGACAATTGTATGCAAAAATAGTGGTTATATAGTGGAGTTATAGTGCTTTAAATAGAATGCCTTACAAAAATCATATGCGCATTGTTAGCATAAAATCAGCCATTGTAGTTGTCTGAAATATAAAATTTAAAAATTTGTGTAATCTCTATGAGCGTGGCTATCCCCTAAACTAGATTAAATAAGAAATTTAATTTTTGCAAAAAATCGCTGATTTTTTAAGTCGCAAAAGCCTAATTTTGCAAAAACCGATTGAGTTATTGTACCAGCGAGAATGGGACATCTACTGAAGATATATGTATACCAAGTTTGAAGTAAATCGGGTGATTGGCTTTTCAGATATCATCCTAACCAATTCGAAAAACATCGTTTTGACAAACATGCTTCTAAAGTTTGAAGTTGTGTTTTTTAATTTATTTTTTTTAAATGTTGTCTAAATATATACAAATATAGGCACAAAGTTTTTAATTAATATAATTTGAGGGTTTCTCTTTAAAAAAAAATCACAAATATCGCATTCTTTTCAGGCCGTCAAGGTAGGGAGACCCGTTAAGACATTCTTAATACAATGCCAAAAGTCCCATTAAATTATCTGTGGTAGTTTTCCTTTAACTAATTTATAAAGATCGCCTGTTTCTATGGGCTCTAGACCGGAACAACCCCTTAAGCCGTAAGTGACACCTCGATACCTTTATTTATATGGGTATTCGTTTCCCATGCATGAGTTGTAAAATATTCTATCACTGAAAAAAAGCCCCATCGATAAACGTATTCATAGCTCATTGTCAGTAAAATAAGTATCGACACGCATATTCCCTTAAAACACTGTAAAACTTGGTAATTTTGTTTCAACGCGAAATTGCTATTACAGTATTATATTTGTCGCCCTACATTTATGTACGCTTTAATCAAATACTTTCCTCCGTAATGATAAAAGTACATATCACACAGCTGAACAATTTACATATGTAATTTCATATGTATATTTCTTTTGGGAAATTGGAAAGTCTCAAAACACTAAGATAATTTGAATAATTCCAATGTTGCAGTTTAAGAGAAGGAGAAATAATATTTTATTTATCACCCTATGAGACCATCTATAATCGCGGAAAAAGTATCACATAACGGTAAGTGCACAAAAATTATATAAGTTTTCTATTAAAAAAAGTATGCATATATTTCAGTTGTGTAGTAATATAATAGAATAATACAAGTATTCCCTTCCAAAGCAATTAAAATTAAAATCTTGGGTTTCGTTGATAAGGGAGAAGCGATTCAACAAAATGAAGAAAATAAAGGAAAAACAATAGAAAGGAAGTGACACATAAGCCTTAAATGAATTGTAAATTCACATACTGCGCCAGCCTAAGTTAATCATTTACCATGTAGAGGTATTCGCGATGTTGTTAAAGGATACATCCTGAGGGATCCTGATTTAGTGCCAATAGCAAGTAGCCTCTGAACTGGATCGAATGCCATTGCCGTCGGCTGATGTGGAAAGCCATGCCTGAATGTCTGTAACATAAAGGTACTTGTTTCATTTCATCTTTCTCGCTTAGTCAGTTGAAAGTCTATTCAATCTCACAAGGGCCACAGAAGTAACAATATGAAGTAGAGATATCATTGTTCCCCCGGCTTTCAATGTGGTTATATATAGCTTATTCTATATAACAAATTCAATACTGGATAATTCTATTGTTCTGTTGTATTCTGTATTGAATATGAGGTTATAACCGAAATCATCTTATTATTATTATTATGATAATTATGAACAATTATTGTTATTATTAATTCTTTGCTATAATTACACTTATTAACTTTTTGCAACCTTTAAATATTCATTTATTTACAACAATACCTTTTCCTGTTCATTCTAAAATTTTACCTAATACATGTTACTTGTCTCTAAATATGTATGTGTAATTAAATATTGAATGTATAATGATAAGTGTACATTAAACCGGAATTTCCTTATCGCTATTATTGTTGGCAATATCTAATTTAATATAAACATTAGAAAAAAATTTGACATTTCTAAACATTCTCTATTTTTGACAGCCTTTCAATACTATCTCTCCTTCGCTTTTCAATTTTGTTATTTTAATTTTAAGTCAACCTATGTTACTACATCATTTTATATTACTATAAGTTGTACAATTGTCTACATGGCATTTTTCCAGGTTTCAAAATAAAAACCGAATTGATTTTACATAACTTCAACTTATATAGGACAGATCCTAGATCTCTTGAAAGCCAAAACTAAAAACTAAGGGAAACATGTAAGGAAACAATTGGGATATATTCGAGATAACAAATTACTTTAAAAAAAAATATCAAGCAACTACAATTTTGGTATGTAAGTAGAAAGATTAAAAACTGACATCGTTGTATATACGTAACTTTAAAGTTTACGTAGCGTTACTTAAAAGTGAAGTGAAAGTTATTCGACTAAAAAAGGAGTGCACGGAGTTAAAATAATGAAAATTAGGAAAACGTTCAAGATGAATCCTCCAGCGGAAAATAAAATTCTTATATTTTTCATTCTATCTTCATGAGAGTATTACCGATGGATTGACGAGGTATTCTTGCAGAAAATAAATTGAAACACGACATTTTATTTCTACATATGGAATGTACAATTGATTTGCCAACTCAAGAAGTGATTCGAATTGCGTATAATTAAAAACCTAAGAATGTTGATTAGTGCTTGACTCGTCCTATATACTGGGTCATCCGTTTTGACTACGTATCACCTGCTCGTATAGGATGGACCGTTTTCGCCGCGTAGACTACGACGTGGTGGAGATGACTCCCATGCATATAACGAGAAATTGTCCATATCGGTGAAGATACTCTAGTGTGAGAATCCAAGTGAATCTGGTACCCGTAAATCAGAACATGTTCACGCTGGTGAATTTGACTATTATGACACATCTCACATTTCTCGATAAATAGATATTTTCAAATATTGGAGGTTCCAACATGCATATCCTATATTCATTTTCCTTTCGTCGCGTGTACCAATGCTGATCATGCAAATTTAACGTTAGGTTTCTGATATTCGGTGCACTCAAGCAACAATAATTTTTTAATTTTTTTATTCTGTTCAACACCAACCTCCCATGGGTGTACCAATAGATTTCCTAAACGGTTATTTCGCAGATGTATTGTGTTCTAAGAAGAATAAGTATGAAACAGAATAACTATATGAGACATAATTCCAATTATAGATTATTTACACGTTTTGCATGGATGCATGGAACTTTGATATCATTAATCAGGATTCTGACAAGCCCTAATCCTGAAGAGCGGCAGAAAGATCTTGATTTGGTGCAAAGATTTCTAAATTCACACCAAGCTAGAACACCAAGAACGACAGCTCTTGGATTGATGTTTAGTACTTTGATGAGGCTTGTAGATAAACGTTACGAGATTTAATTCAAGAATGGGCTAATCGTTAACAGGAAAATTGTAATGAAATTGGGAGGCTAAGGTCTCGCTATGAGCGCATTTCATCTATGAGTTGGATGCGCGTCGCTATCCCCACCAGTTCTTGGAATTCTTCGGTCAAAAGTGAGAGAACCTGTGAGTGAGGGAGAGGAGAGGAAACAGGAGACACCACGCCACTCCTTGGCTAGGAAAGAGAAAAAGCATGATACTTTATCTCGCTTCGTCTTTCACGTGCCTTCGCTCTGTGGACGCGCTGCGTTGAGCGTTCGCCGGTAGCCCCGAGCGCAGGCCTATACGGCCTACAGCGAGTTTACTTTGCTGTACCAAAATGTACTGTGCCCCGATTGAAAGAAGTCGGTTGAGAAATTCTAGGGTCCGAATAGTATCTAGAGACGCGGTTGCGTCTCGACGCCAAGTACATGTTTCGACACCCTGCATATGTCGACTGTCGCTACCGCTATCATTTACACCCGTCCCTCAATTTATGCGGCACTTTTTTTTACACAAGTAGGGGAAGTCGGGGTATTGTGAGCCACTATTTTTATTGCTAACAAACTGCTATAAAATCAAGTGTTTCTTTAAATTTCAAAGCTGGATGTTGTAGTATGAAGATTTACCTTTCTTTTAGTCACAATAGTGGAATCGAATATTTGCAAATTAGATGATTTTCAGACTATTACAAAAAATTTGGAAATTTCTTGAATCTGAAAAATCTCGGGGAATCGTGAGCCACTTTATAAATTGAATAAAAATGACAATGCTTGTTAGAAAATGTTTATTCATGTCTCTAAATGAAAAAATAATTTTCAATTAATAAAAAAAAGGTAAAAAATGACCACAATTAATCTGAAATGCAATGCTCGCAAGTCCAATAACTTGCGGCCATTCCGGCGCATTCCAAGTGGATTGGGCGATCGCAGACGTTGCAATGAATGGTGTTATTGCGGTTCATCTTTTTCGGCATATTTTTCATGCAAATTATGCAGAAATCAACGTCCTCTTCCTCGTCAATATCGGTTGGAGACGGTTGTTTTTTCTGCGGTGTCTTGGATTTTCTACAAACTTTCCGTTTCTTTGCTCCTGGTGTATTGCCTCTTTTTTCTTCTCTCTTCCGCTTTTTCTCCGCCTTCTCACGAAGCTCACTCACAACTTTTGGCGATGTCAAAATAGCAGATGACATTGGTTTACGGCCACGATTCGATTTCTTAGCTGGCGTGCCAGCTTTTAATGGTAGGGCAGCCTGCAATGCGTCGAGAAGATTTTTGTTCGAAATAACAGAGGCCGTTGAAGATGAATCACTTGTCGAAGGTCCAGCGCTCGTTGATGGTCCAGCGCTTGTTGAAGGCACAGATGTGGTCCCTTCCTCATGCGCGGCAATATCTTCGTCGAAAAGAACAATGCGGCGCTGATTGTCGGCATCGTCATCATCGTCTCCCACATTCTCTTCACTCAGTTGCGAAGCAACAAAATCTACTTCAGTAAATGCATATGGATCGAACGGATAAATGCTAGCCGCCTTAAATCCAGCTTTGGTGTGACGGCAATATCGGGGCACTTATCAGCAATGAGTGGAACGTGATGCAAGTCAAATGTCACACCGATGTTGTTTTTCTTCCAAGCGTCATGTTCGATAGCGTATGCGGTTTTAAATGGGCCGAACACAGTGATATCAAGTGGCTGCATTCGGTGCGTGCAATGTGGAGGAAATGACACCATTGTTATCCCGTGTTTAAGGGCCAAATCAAGAGATTCGATCGACAAATGTGATGAGTGGTTGTCGAGCAGTAAAAGAGTTGGTGATTCTGCATTCGCGCCAGTGTGTTTGGTGAAATGTTGCATGTATTTGGGAAACTCTTCCGATATCATCCACCCCGAACCGTTGGCAATGCCGACTGCACCGTATGAAGCATGCGTCATGAATACTTCCTTCATTTTTAGTCTTGGAAACAGAAAAAATGGAGGAATAGATTGACCGGTAGCGCTAACGGACAATGCCATAGTTACATTTGTGCCTCGCTCTTGTGAAGTTGACGTTCCGACCCGTTTTTTGCCTTTCTGGCAAATGATCTTCCTAGCTTTTGTCGGTACGGTTGGTAATCCATTTTCATCCATATTAAAAATGCGCTGCGGTTCAAAGTGAATCGCATTGAGCACGGACGAAAAATTTTTTAAGAAAGCATCGACGTTCTCTTTGTTAAAAGCCTTGGAACGTTGCAGGCTTACTTTTTCCGGTGTGCGCAAAGACAAATTCGAGTGGCGCTTCATAAATCCCAATTGCCAGTCGCTGCTCGCCTCACGATTGGCATACCATGCATCCGGATACGAAATACCAATCTGTTTGTCATATTCGTATGCAAGTTTTCGCAGCTCCTTCACACTGAATCCGTAATAGATATCGCTGGCTTTGAGGATGTATTTCATCAGCGCGTTTTCTTGCTCTGGCTTAAAGATCTAAAAATAAGTGAATTTTTTTGTGATTGATAGAAAAAATGAAAGTAAAGAGGGAACCAGAGATACTGATAAATTGTCAATACGCATATTTTATTTTGCAACAGGGATAATAAACTTAGAAGATAAAAATGAGAAGAGCGAGATTCTTTGAACTTCAAGTAATCCCGCTTTTTTTATCTTCTATGTTTATTTTTTTGGAAACAGAATGGTAAAAGCGGAATGATTATATAGATACCAGTATCTCGACTTTTCTTTAAATGAAAAGACTCACTGTTTTTGCACCAGGTTTCGAAGATTCAACGAGTAAATTCCTCATGAAATCCTCATTCGCCGTAGCAACGTCAATGTTAGCAAATTTCGCAATATACCGACCCAAAGTGGCCCTCGAGATTTTATGTGCGATGGCAGCTTGCCGGACCGATGCATTATGAATTTTCACCTGCTTTATTGCCTCCAAAATATTGTCCAAATCGAGCGATTCGTCATTTTTGGCATAATAACGCGGCATCGTGACTGAAAGAATTGAATCAGATGAAAAATCTATCAGATATTTAAAAAAAAAACTGACAACGAAGTTGTGTAACTTTCCCGACAGTAAAAATGAATCATTAAATTTTCGCAGGAAAGGGTGATTTTAAAAAAAATTATTTGTCATTCGAAGTTTTAAGGCATCAGATAGAAGGTTGTCTTTGAAAAGTATTCACCAATTTAGACCGTTAAGAAAGTATAAAAATATACCCCCACCCTTGATTTATCAAATTTTCAAAATTTTAGTATTTTGATCCATATTTGATACGTACACACTATAAAATAAAAGAAAAATCTAAAAAAATACATTTTTAATTTTTAAAATTTTGGGGATGGGGTGGTTTTTTGTAAAAAATTTTGATGCTAAATTCAATTTGAGATCAACACCTAAAACTTTGTTTTATGAAAAATTTTCATGAACTTCGACCCCCATGGAGTTAGCAACCCTAGCCCCCCCGCGCGCGCACACGCGCGCACGCACACACACACACACACACACACACACACACACACTCTCGACTATTCCAACCTAACCTGAAACTTATTTCATTAATATCTCATCACGCCTGCAATATTTTCTAAATTTAAAGGCATTTTTCTCATGTAAACCGCATATAAGCTTTCGAATAAGACCAAATTCAATAAAATCTGTCCACGCATGACAGAGATATCGTAATATCGTCTCATGAATCTGTCGGAAACGGTAAGATTTTTCTTCTGATTCTGATTCTTCAGTCAAAATTTTCGTCGACATAATACGTATACGCGTTATATGCACACCTTCAGCCAAAACGAAACTAACACATGTTTCGTTCTTCGTTCGTCGACTCTCGGGATTATTCAGCAGGGATCGTCGTCCGTCATTATACATATATATATATATACTATTGACTTTTATATATAACCTACCAAGTGTCAATCAAAAATGTAAGTTGTCCAAATTTGAAATTCAGGAGTTTTTATACTAAATAGGAGACTGAATTATTGTCTCAATTAACAAGGTAAGTCGCTAAAATTTTTTAATAGATTTCTTATGTAGAGTCGCAGACTTGGAAGTTGTCCGGAGAAGGTTCGACAGAGAAGCATCTTCTTTCGCATAAGTATCTGGAAATTTGTACCATGCATGTACAAAATAATATATTGTAACAAATTGCATTGCATTTAAATTGTCAGATATTTTTATACTGGCAATTTAGAGTTTTAGACGCACAGGACTTGGATAAAAATGAAGGGAACGCACAGGCTTGGGTAGTAGAAATGAAGGGGACGCACAGGACTTGGATAAAAATGAAGGGAACGTACAGGCTTGGATAGTAGAAATGAAGGGGACGCACAGGCTTGGATAGTAGAAATGAAGGGGACGCACAGGCTTGGATAGAAATGAAGGGGATGCACAGGCTTGGAGGTTGTCCGGAGAAGATTAGATAGACAGAGCATCTTGTTTCGCAGAAGTTTCTTCGACAAAATTTGTCAAAAGACATAGCATTAAGAATTAAGAAAATGATGGCGGACTGCTTGCAATGTAGAGCAAGTCACATTAGTGAAGAAAGTACGCTGAAAATGCATCTCCCTTTATGCTTTTCAATCTTTTGTGAAAGACATTCGTAATACTTTAATAAAATCCACAGTAGTTAACACGCCATTCATTAATTCATTAATTTTTTAGATTCCCATTAACAATATTTCAATTCGCCAATAAACATACTAAATTAATTTTATTCCAACACCAATAAATTGTGCGTTAAAAATATTGGATCTCTTCGTTCATCTTCGCTGAATTATAACAATTAGCATTTAAATTTCCTGCTGCAAGACTTTCTGCCATACGCTCTCACCTCCTTCAGACACATTATGTAGTCTCTACACTCACTATAGCAAAAGGCCACTCTATTTCTATATAAATAAGTTCTACGTTAAGTTGTATATTACTAAAATATTGCTTTTATATATTTACAGATAATCGAAGCAGAAGATGATGCAATGTGATCTACGTCGGACTATGTACGCACAAATTTACAAGAAGAGTTTTGCATACGCAATTATTCATTTAATGATCTTGACATATGAGCACGTGTGATTATTTATAAATAATTAGTAAATGTGTCCTATTTTTCAGTTAACGATGCAGACGAAGAGAATTATTTGAACAGCTGAAAGAGAAAGTAACCCTGCTGCACGAGCAAATGAAATAACCACATTTTTATGTATAAAAAATAATCAAAAATTTATTTTTATAAAGTTTTATGTATATGTTTATAAAAAAAACTTCAAAAAAGTAAAAAAATTACGCCAAGTACATGAATTATTATCTTTGTAAAAAGAAGCGAGATCCCCATAAAAAACTTCAGAAAAGTAAAAAAATTACGCCAAGTACATGAAACAAATAAATCACAAAAAATAGAAGAAAATAATATAAATCACAAAAAAATAGAAGAAAATATACAATCACAAAAAAATAGAAGATAATAATATAAATCAGAAAAAATAGAAGATAATAATATAAATCACAAAAAAATAGAAGATAATATACAATCACAAAAAATAGAAGATAATAATTTAAATCAGAAAAAAATAGAAGAAAATATACAATATAAAAAAAGATGTGAAATCAAAATGAGCTGCAACTACATAAAGGTGCTTTCCAACTGCGCTTAAGATGACACAACTACATATACACAGCTAAAATGCTGTGTTCATACATTCCATTACTCATATCACGAACATTTTAATTAACCCATCAAAAAGAATCCCATTTAAAAACATTGTCGTAAAGTAGTAACTTTACAAAATTAATGATATACAAAAATTGCGCCAATTATAACAATGGCTATTTATACAAAGAAAAAATGAAATAAATAATATTAATTAAGCAGATAAAATATTTTTATACAAATAAATATTTCAATACGAATAATTCAAAATACTTGGCGCTGCGCCCCGAATTGGTGTTGCTAAACTGAATAAATACTTGGCGTGGCCAGGCAAGGTCAAGGTGTCGATGAATAAGAATTATTTAAAAACGCAAAATAATGAAACTGTATTTATATTGTCTAGAGTTTTGAGCATGTTTAGAATTTTAAATTGACAAATTATCTGATACCCTGCGAGAGGGAAGGTATGGATATTGATGATCTGAGAATACCTTGCCTGGCCACGCCAAGTATTTATTCAGTTTAGCAACACCAATTCGGGGCGCAGCGCCAAGTATTTTGAATTATTCGTATTGAAATATTTATTTGTATAAAAATATTTTATCTGCTTAATTAATATTGTTTATTACATGTTTTCTTTGTATAAATAGCCATTGTTATAATTGGCGCAATTTTTGTATATCATTAATTTTGTAAAGCTATTAATTTACGACTATGTTTTTAAATGGGATTCTTTTTGATGGGATAATTAAAATGTCCGCGATATGAGTAATGGAATGTATGAACACAGCATTTTAGCTGTGTATATGTAGTTGTGTCATCTTAAGTGCAGTTGGAAAGCACCTTTATGTACTTGCAGCTCATTTTGAATTCGCATCTTTTTTTATATTGTATATTTTCTTCTTTTTTTTCTGATTTATATTACTATCTTCTATTTTTTGTGATTGTATATTATCTTCTATTTTTTTGTGATTTATATTATTATCTTCCATTTTTTGTGATTCTATATTATCTTCTATTTTTTTGTGATTTATATTATTATCTTCTATTTTTTCTGATTTATATTATTATCTTCTATTTTTTCTGATTTATATGATTATCTTCTATTTTTTCTGATTCATATTATTAGTAATAAGTAGGTTTATTTTTTGCCTTTCGGCCTCAAAACGGGGTTACATGTGTTATGTGTGTAAGTGTTTCTGGGACTGTTAACTCAAGAATGCTCTTTCGTTTTGATTTCTTCCTTCATCTTGTTCTTCGTTTCTTCTCCTTTTTTCCAGAACCATTCGCATCCACTCTGATCCTTCTTCTTCTCCCTTTAGAATCCCTCTGATCGTTGAATTCTCTCTTTTCAGCTCCTTACAGTCTTGTAGCATGTGACCCAGCATCTCTCTAGCCCCATTGCATAGTCTGCATACTGTGTCTTTTTCCTCCTTCCAGTACTTACTTCCCCGCTCTTCGTTTCCACATCTGAACCTTGCAATCATTCTTTGGTCTCTGTCTCTGTAGTTTTCATTTAGGTAATTTGCTCTCTGGTCATTCCTGATTTCTGTGTAATGTGCGTTGAATCTGCCTCCTTGTATTCTGTCGTATTGCCATTGAACCTGCTCTGCCCTGTCCCTTTGCGCTAGTTCCTCAGCGAACTCTCTTCCTCGCTTTCTTTCCATTTCCATTTCTTGGATATCCATCATTTTTTGCATGTAGTATACATCTCTCATTTTCTCCCACTTCGACTTTTTCTCTGCTTGCTTCACGTCTATTTCCCTCCAGCATTCTTGTACTATTTTATTCTTTTTCAGCCGTTTCGCTTTCTCCTCATATTTTATTGCTCTTTTCCCCGCTTCGATCCTTACTTTGTCCGTTTTTGTTTCCTCCAAAATTAGATATGCTGGTGTATTGAAGTCCAGACCTAAAGTCCATCTTATGTATTTCTCCTGTATCTTCTCTACCTTTTCTGCTTCCATCCATCCCCAAATTTCTGACGCGTACAGCAAGATACTTTTCACTATGCTTCTGAATATTCTCATTCTTCTTTCAAAATTGTTCTTGAACATTCTTTGTTCTATTCCCCATATCTGCGCCATTGCTATTCTAGCTTTCTTTATGACTTCACTTATATGCATCTCTCTGCCCCTGTTTTTCTGAAAATTATACCCTAAGTATTTGAACTCCTTTACTTCTTCCAGACTGTACCCCTGCCAACCCCATTCTTCTCTCTTCTTTTTTCCTCTTCCTTTATGGAAAATCAGCACCTTAGATTTCTCTGCGTTCAGTTGCAACCCTTTCCTTTCCAGGTATTTTCCGAATCTTCGTATCACGTCCTTAAGATCCTTTGGTTCATTTGCTAGTAACGCTATATCGTCCGCATATGCTAGAGTCCAGATTTTTTCTTTTCCTACTCTAACTCCTCCTGCTTGGTTTTTCCTCATGGTTTCCTCCAAGTCCGCTACATATATTGTAAATAACGTTGGACTCAGTGGGCATCCCTGTCTTACCCCTTTTGTTGTCCAGAATTTGGATGACATTTCTCCGTTTACTTTTATTGTATTTCTTGTTTCTTTGTAAATTTCTCCGATTCTCATTCTCAAGCGTTTACTTATTTCCTTTCTCTTCATTATGTTCTGAAGTTTTACTCTATCCACGTTGTCAAATGCAGCGCTTAGGTCCGCGAAAAACGTATACAGCTTCCCCCCTTTTTTCTGTATTTCTCTGTTAGCTACATAGTTCAGAATAAAAATGTTATCTGTTGTCGACCTACCGCTCCTGAATCCTGCTTGCGTTTCTGGTATTATGTGGTTCTTTTCCAATTCCTCTTTTAATCTTTTTTCTAGGACCATAGCATATATTTTGTACGCTGTGTTTAGGATCTTTTTCTCCGGTAGTTGTTTACCTTTTCTCTATCTCCTTTTTTGAATATTGGTGAAATCACCCCTTCTTTCCACCTCTCCGGGAATCCTTCTCCCTTCCACACTTTATTGAAAATTTCTGTGATCCTTTTTACAATTTTCACGTTACTGTAAATCCGGGCTTCATTTTTTATTTTGTCTTCCCCTGCTGCTTTCTTTTTTTTTAGTTTTCTGATTTGTTCTTTTACTTCTGTTTCTGTTATTTCCTCTTCCTCTTCTCCTTCCGTGTTGTCTATTTCTTCCAACTCTCCTACTTCTTTTTTACAGTCGACGCCTTCTAGCAATGTTTTAAAATGATTCTTCCATTCTTTTAAATCTATTTTATTGGAGATCCCTATTCTTTTCTTTCTTTGTTTATTTATATATTCCCATATTTGATTTTCTCCCTTTAATTGCATTATCTCGTTTTCTATATTTTCTTGTAATTCCCTTCTCCTTTCTTCACACACATTTTTGTACTCCCTTCTTTTCTTCTGATAGTCTTCTTTGTCTCCTTTGCCCCTTCTCCAGTTCCTCAGTGCTTTCCTGGCTTCTCTTTTCTTTTTTGTACAGTTCGAATTCCACCACTTAAAGCTGCTCAATTTCTATTTCTTTATTTCTACTTCTTCTTTCCGTACTGCATTATTTATTTTTCCTACCATTTCTTCTACCATTTCATTCACCTCTGCCCTATTAAAGTTTATTTTGTTTAATTCCATTTGAAACTCTCTCTTTCCTTCCTCTGTCCAGACTCTTCTCTCTATCCACCTCCCCTCCTGATCTCCCTCTCGTTCTCTCATTTTATTTCTCCTATATAGTTCTGCTATCAGAGGCATATGGTCTGACTCAACTGTATCTTCCACTGTGAATTTCTTGATATCTTCTTTCGCCTCGACATTTGTTATTATATAATCAATTACCGTGCTGCCTCTCGGCCCCGTGTATTTGTACTCTCCTTTCTCATCTCCCTCCATATTCCCGTTCAGAATATTCCATCCTCTTTCCTCCACCATCTCTAGTAACAACTTTCCCTCCGTGTTTTTAACTTTGTCTTTTGATCTCCTTACGTCATGTTTTTCTTCTATTCTAAAATCGCCCCCTTCCTGTCCAATTCTCGCATTGAAATCTCCTCCGATTATCAGTTTCTCCACCTCCCTCTCCTCTATTATCTGGTCTAGCTCTTCTTTCGTCTCCTTCCTATCTCTCCTGTATGCTGTTATTACTCTCCATTTTTCATTTTGTATCCTGATTCTTCTCTCTTGAATATGTTCCGTTCCTGCGTTCGATTCCTCCTCTTCTATGCCCTTTCTTACACCTGTGATAATTCCGCCTATCCCTTTTGTTTCTCTCTCTAGTGGTATATTTACATTTCCATGAAAATTCTTGTGGCAATTTATTTTTCAATCCACCCCATTGTTTCTCTTCAATCCACGTTTCTATTGATCCTATTACATCGAGATCTTTTAAGAAATCCCAAAACTGTTTGTCTTTGCTGAATAATCCTGCTACATTCCAGTAGCCTATTTTAAATGTATCTATCTCTCTTTGACTTCTTATTCCTTTCCCAAATCTGTGTACCCCCTCTCCCCGCATATCTGCATTCGCAGGCGCGCGGGGAACGGGTGTTGGTACTGCCTTTTGACGTGCGTTGGTTGTCCTTGTAATAGTCCGGGAGCCAGTGAACATTTTTAGTGTCTCATCGCGACGAGGTTTTGCTATCATTTTTCTAATTACCCTTATGCTGAAAGTCAATGGACGGGCGGTCTGGTAATCGAGACCGGGGACAGGGCCCGAGGGCACGCCCTCGAACATGTCAAGTTTGGGAGCGTCCCCGATTCATCGCGACAAGACTGAAACTCTCCCCATTAATCAGCAACTTAATACAAAATAAGAAAATCGCAGTCTGGCAGCGCTCCGTGGGGACCTTAGTGATCTGGCAGACCCCCAAACATGTTAAAAAAAAAAAAAAAAAAAAAAAAATTCGATTCACAGCGACGTGGCTGAAATTGGGTGGAATAAGTGTTTATGTTGTAAAACCAATAGAAAAAAATAGTCTGGCAGTCTATAAGCGGTGATAAGACCTTGCCAGACGTTTACAAATGAATCGAGCGGGTAGAGAGCACAAGGCGCTTTTAGCTGTCTCTCTAGATAACTTTACATTTGACGTTACCGACGGGAAAGAAAACAACAACCGTTTTACTACTGCATCGACAAAGTATAGGATAGTAGTGACTACACGCTCGATCTGTAAACGTCTGGCAAGGTCTTATCACCGCTTATAGACTGCCAGACTATTTTTCCTATTGGTTTTACAACATAAACAATTATTCCACCCAATTTCAGCCTCGTCGCTGTGAGACGATTTTTTTTTTTTTTTTTTTTTAACATGTGTGGGGGTCTGCCAGACCACTAAGGTCCTCACGGAGCGCTGCCAGACTGCGATTTTCTTATTTTGTATTAAGTTGCTGATTAATGGAGGGAGTTTCAGCCTTGTCGCGATGAGTCGGGGACGCTCCCAAACTTGACGTGTTCGAGGGCGTGCCCTCGGGCCCTGTCCCCGGTCTCGACTGCCAGACCGCCCGTCCATTGACTTTTAGCATAAGGGTAATTAGAAAAATGATAGAAAAACCTCGTCGCGATGAGACACTAAAAATGTTCACTGGCTCCCGGACTATAAGCTCTGTGATCCCCCAATAATTTAGAGGTTCACAGAACTTTGCCGACTCCAAAAATTTACTTCCTTCAGCCCACCATCCTCTTTCCAAATAAATGTCTTATCGTTGATTTTTACTTTCCTGTATCCAACTTTCACCTTTGCCCCTTGCTCCCTTTCCGCTTTGGCAATATTTTTTTGTATCTCCCTTTCCTTTTTCGTTAGGTCATTGTCAATAAACAGCCTCTTATCTTTCAGTGTACTCTTCTTTAGCATTACTGCTCTTTTCTGTTGCCAGCTTTTTAACTTCGCTATCAGTAGCCCCCTCCTCTCTCCCATTCCTACCCAGTAGGCTTCCTCGATTTCTGCTTCTACCTGCAATTCGTGCCTTAACACATACTACACCGTATCCTTCGGCGTCTCTTTACGCGGTAAATCCTCTCCCCTTAGGGTAATATTATTTCTTCTCTCTCTTTTTTCTCTAGCCTCTTCCTTCCTTTCTAGCCCCTCCAGTCTTTCTGTCAGCCTCTCTGCCTGATCCTTCTTGGGCTCCAGTACTTCTACCCTACCTCTCATTTCCTTTCTTTCCTTTTCCCATATCTCGTCCCTCCTCTTCCACTCGTCCCTCAACTCTCTATTATCTTTTCTCAGCTCCTCAAATTCACTCTTAACTGCCAACACTACTTCCATCAATTTGTCTAATTTATCCATTTCTCTGTCCTGTTCTGTCTCCTGGCAGACCGGCGTTTCCGCAGTTCCTATAACTAGACTCACAAGAGAAGTTTGGCAACCCGGAAATTCAGAAAATTATGAAACTCGGTGTGCAAGTAGAGTAGTTCATCCGTAACACAACCCTATTTTTGTTGGTGCCATAATTCATTTTTTAGGGGTGAAATTACCCCTTGAAAAAAATTCAGAATTTTCTTTTCCGTGAAATATCTCGAGAACGGTAAGAGATATCGAAAAGAAGTTTAAACAAAAGTTGCATCCTTCTTTTGTATCTACAAAACCGCGTAAATATGGCTTTAAGAAACCATGTTTTTAATGGAAACTGCCAAACTGGACTTCAAATTCGGTAATAGATGTTTTATTTGTTTGCAAAAAAATGTAACACAAACTATTTATATGCATGAAAAGAGATTATCCAGAGGTATTTCAGCGTATATTTAAAAAATACAAAAACTTAATTTTAAGGGTTGGTGGTGGGGATAACTTAAAAAATATGGATTTTTCGAAAATTATTTTTACGCGGTTTTGTAGATACAAAAGAAGGATGCAACTTTTGTTTAAACTTCATTTCGATATCTCTCACCGTTCTCGAGATATTTCACGGAAAAGAAAATTCTGAATTTTTTCAAGGGGTGATTTCACCCCTAAAAAATGAATTATGGCACCAACAAAAAATAGGGTTGTGTTACGGATGACCTGCTCTACTTGCACACCGAGTTTCATAATTTTCTGAATTTCCGGGTTGCCAAACTTCCCTTGTCAGTTTTCTTCGTCGGCGGCGACCTCCCTACTTTCCTTGCTTTTAATAATTCTTCCTCTATTTCCTTTTCGGCCCTTAACCTCTCCTGCTCCTCCTCGCCCTCCCGTTTCCTCTTGAACGAGTCCAGTATCGAGCCTTCGCTGCCCGCTCTACTTCTTCCCAGCTGTTCTGCCAACGATGGTCTTCTCCTTCTTCTCGTTTCCTTTTGCACTTCCCCGCCTTCGCCTGCTCGGTTCATTAGAGTCTCTGCTCTTCTTTACCTACTGCTGTCTCCGTTTTGTCTTCTTACTTCTTCCACTCCCGTAGGTGTCACTTATCCTTGCCACGTATATTATACTTCGTGCACTCGTTTCACACCTTCTCTTCTTCACCTTTTATTTCACCTTTCGACACTTTATTAACTGTCGATTATACTGTCCACCGGAACCTTGTCTTCTCCCCGTGTTTTCCACCCGACCTCGTTATTTTCTGCGCACTTTTGCCACACTTTTCGTCTATTTCTTTCGCCTGTCTGCTTACACACGTTCTCTTCTCGCGCACGTCACGTGGTTCCCCTGATTTATATTATTATCTTCTATTTTTTGTGATTGTATATTTTCTTCTATTTTTTTGTGAATTATCCCTATTGGCTGGTGCGACCACGTCGACGAATACAAAATAAGCAAACGGGACATGGGCGGCGGGAGCCAATGCGAGCGAAGAACGACCGACTTCTTTCAATCGGGGCACAGTAAGAAGAAAATACAAAAGAAATATGATAAGTAGTATAAAAAGCCCAAGTCATACCGAGTCGATGATTTAATGGCTATACAAAGAATTGGACTAGGATTAGGATTGAAATTTTATTCAAAATTTCAATTCAATTTGCTGAATTCATGCAAATACAATTTTGGATGATGAAGGGTTACTATGAAGTAAGAGTAAAGATTCATGACACGATACGTATGTATACCGTAAGCAGAGTAAACATGTCAGCCAAGTAATTAAACCACCTCTGTCATCTACCTGCCCCCGACGGACATTCGTGCCAAACTCCGGCATAAACAAAGAGTGTTTATATCTCGGAATGCGAGCGTTTACAGACCCATGTTTATATGACCTGTCTCCATCCTTAAAGCTGATCCAGCACGTAGAGGTTTACCGAGAAGTTATCTGCAGCGATACAAACCCGCAGGGGATTCGAAACTCCAATCTCATGTGATAGAAGCGGCCATATACACGAAATGTTACGACAGAGTTGGGCATTGTCCAAATAAAAATGATTTAAATAGGGTTTAGATAAAAGATACCCTATCTTTTGGTCGTTATTCGAAGATCAGTATAACGCGAGAATTTATCTGTAACTTATATTCGTCAGAGGTTGGTAAAGAGAGGATCGAGATCGAGAGGATCTTCATTATCTCCAACTATTATTCAACAGTCGAAGGCAACGTCATCATTTATCCGACACCAGTATCCGTCCGAACGTGATCGGTTGGTTTCTTCATCAGGTTTTATTGGAAGGACTTCATTCTTAACATTGCAGGTTATTCGAATCTAGATGTCGCGGGCAATTTACCTATTATTCTTATGACTTTATTTGTTATTTGAAGCTGGATGTAGCGAGATGATTTATTGGACGCTTTTATTCATGACGCGTTATTCGGAAGAGTTAATATCATAAGTTATCTTTATTCGTTGACTTATTCGAATACCTATAACATCTTGATGCGATGTTGCCAGTTTGCAATATGCATAAATGGACGCACATTGCATTGCTCAATGGAAACAAATCTAAAAATCGGTATTTTCCTCTGATCTGTAACATGTGCGTAATCCAGACTCTTTATTTGTATATGAACACTTGAAACAAAACAAATTAAAAACCCCCAACACTCAGAAAACACGTTAGTATTGACAGAATACACACCTACACATTATCAAAGTTAAGCATAAATAAAAATATCTTTCAATGGGTCATTCAATTGAAGGTATTACATACTCGTTATTTTGATTAAGAAACCATTTTTTTACATACTTTAAACTGTTTTGTTGACTCGAAATTACACATCCATTAAATTGCTGAATTATACGTTTGCCCAACTTTAACCTAACTTTTCTCGAGAAAGGTAAAACACGTCTTGAGATTTATGTGGGAAACTATTTCTACACAACAGTCTCCAACATTATTATACAAAAATTTTTACACATGTCTGCCCTTTTTTTAGTTGTAGCCATTTTTTAGAAACATGTTCACCAAGGACAAACCAACAAATTTAAAAAGTGCTTTGTTCTGCATCAAGAGGTAAAAAATTGAAGTTCTAAACATCCGATCCGCATTTTTCAAATGTTTATATGATATCTACCATGACAGATCCATTCCGGATGCTGTCTTCAGTTTTAAAATAGCAGGCAAACGCGATAAACGTGATGAAAATAATTTGACAAAAAATGTTTCAAACAGAAGTTGAAAGCATTCAGTTGACAACAAATTGCAAAAATAAATAATAAAAAACTTTCTATTCAATAAAAAATCAAGATCACCTCATTTTTTTAATGACACTGTACATTTTTTATACACCAATCGATGCGTCTTTATATTGTCGTTAAAAAACTATTAGGATACTTAGGTCGAAAATTGATTAGTTCAGAAGTTGAGTTTTGTCCCGAAAGCCCATATACGCGACGCACTGTGGGACGGTTTAAAAAATATGAAGTTCAAGAATGTTACAACTGCTAGAAGAATGGTAATTATGCAGAAAAGGTGTTTCCGCACCGATATCAATGATTTTTTAATATGTTGCCGGGGGACATGATTCTAAGCAACTTTTTCCTATACATATAATAATCGCCGCTCGGCTTTAGTTTTCGAGATATTCAAATAAATGTGACCGGTAGTTGGTCCTACCGTTAAAATCGAAAATGTTTACAATATTGTTACGACCGAAATCGAGATTGTGATTGATGATTGATTCCGCAACGTAAAGAGGGATCTTGGCCCCGTCGCCTCCGGTGTAACCGTAATCCCCTAAGGCCGGCCACGCTTTTTGGAGTACTGTGCGGGGCAGGTGGATTGGCAATTTAAAGGTGGAGGAGGAAAAGAAGATGTGCGTTTCGTCTTGAGGGACCGTCAGCCAGACTCATCAGTAGGGCTATAGCTGACGGCCCCTGCCCTAGACACACGGGAACTAAGAGGAAATAAACTTGGAACTTGTGTGTATATATATACTTCATCATAAGTTCATATATATATATATATGCCACCGTGGGAAATACACCAAATATAAATAGAACAGCAGACAAACTCTGCGACAGAAGAGTCGTTTTAAAGTAAAATATTCATTATATGGAGAATAATTTCTCAAATAATTTCTGATTCTGTTACATCAACTATGTAAGAAATACAGATTTCCTCCCACACCTCTTATTTTATTTCAATGAGTTAACTAAAATATAAAATTATTTGAAAACGATTTATTTTTTCAAACTCTCGAAATACAGAAATTCTTATATTTTCAAACATCTCATCCTGTTCTATTTTAATACATCAAGTATACTATATGTACTTAACAGGTTTGATAGGTTTTTGAATGGAGACTTATTCGTATCAGGCACATCACGTAGAAGAAAAAACACATACTTCTATTTAAGAAAAAAAACGTAGGTGGTGTCGTGAATTCTGTAAAGTCATGACATTAAAAAAATCTTTGTAATTGTTCACTCTGGGTGCCAAAATAGGTATGAAACATTTTCCTTATCGCTACAATTAAAGAAGATTACTAGGTGACCTGGTTTAAATGGGTCATCATGTAGAAAGGCTTTTTGGTCGATCAGCTATGAAGAAGCGAAATAATCTCATACATACAGAGTATTCCCTGGTGAAATCTAGTTGAGCTATACATATATTTCGTACTTAAAAACAATAAAATAAGATCATATATGCTATTTGGTTTTGTTTCCAAATTATAACAAGTTTTACTTTTTCGTGTCCAACAAAGTTTGTAAGACAGAGCTATTTGAATGTATTGTTGCAAAATTATTGATAACAAAGAAATATTACGTACTGTTTCTAGTATTCATTGTTCAAGTAACAAATTTGTTATAATGTAAAATAAAAGGGTAAAGCCGGTTTAGATGGTTAAATGTGCCCCTAAATCGACTCGTGATAAGTCATTCGAAAGGATAAGAAAAAATTTTAGCAAGTTTGAACTTTGCATGTCGACTCGGGGAAGGAGGTGTAGTAATGGGCAAAAATTAAAAATCAGGTTTCTGCAAAATTTCTCCTGTACTAGTGCATGAAAAGATGCAAGGAATTTCTGTTACCGTGGCACATATTAGAAAATTCTTTCAGATTTTAAATCAAATTGAATTTTAATTCAGATTGAAAGTCCAATTTGTGAAAAATAAAAACGCGAAAATTCTAAAAAAAAAAAAAATGCCGGTTGTGTATTGCAGCAGTTACCGAACTATAATTATAGTTTTACTGTAAGTACCTACATATCATGATTACTATTGTCCTGAATGTTTTCAGATCTTTCAATTCCATGCGCCGTAGTTAAAAAATTAAAACCCAACTTTTTCATCGTTTTTTATGTTTCAGAGTAACTTATATGTCAAATATTCGCACATGTTTTATGAAGTGTTTCATGCGATCTTCATTACAAACAGCAATGCAGCATGGGAATGAAAGAAAATAAATAATCTATTATTTGAAACTGTAATCCCAATCAATTAAAACTATGACCTGTCATCACTTTCTAAAATGCCTACCATAGATATTTCCGACAGCGTCGATGGCGGTAAAGTATCGAACTGCTGAACTGCTGCGAACTTTTTGAACGTAGGTACGATCCTCAAACTTTCAACTCCCCTTTAGGGTCCTTTTTTTACATTAATTACATATTTTTTCGATTTCAAACTATATGATAATGATCAATATTTACTTACAAATGTTTTAAGAATATTTTAAAAATATTTCGTAATTATGCATAAAAGGGTACATCTCACCGATTTCAATGACCTTGAAATATGCTATTAGGGACATAATTCTGAATAACTTTTTTCTATACAGGTTACCGTTGCTCGGCTTTAGTTTACGAGATACTCGCTAAGAACTTTAGTTAAACTTGGGTTACGAGTACCTACAGTTTTTCCTGGCGAAATAAAATAGCACAAAATAATAACCAACGCTTGGTTTGGGCTAAGACACAGCTCTTGTGATGTAAACAACCCCTCGTGTTCTCGCTCAAGAAGTACCAATATTCTAACAGACTATTTCAATATATGTCACGACGTAAGCAAGCACATAAATCGGTCGTTGTTTGGGGTCAGGCTGATTCAGCGGCCCCCCATAAGGAGGGCCACCAACTTTTCCGAGTTTTAAGATAAAAAAATGTGTTTCAGAAATGGATGGTCATGGGGATTTGAACCTGCAGCTCGTGTTTCAAGAGTATGTTTCTGAAACACATTTTTTTATCTTAATCTCTCAAAAGCTCCCATTTTCTATAACGTACGTATTTATGTGAACAGAGTTTTTCAACTCTAGTTTTAATAAAAAATGATAAGGGGTCGTGCTTAAAGAGCCTTGACCAGGAACTTCGAGTTGCTCTATCAAATATCGAGCCAAATATAAAACTATTGTGTTCATTAGAACAAGTACAGGTATCACATTAATTATTGTCTATAGTTAATATTAGTTATATTTACAAGTTAATATAGTTAATACTAGTTATAATTACAAGTTAATACAGTTAATATTAGTTATAGTTACAAATTAATATAGTTAATATTAGTTACAGCTACAAGTTAATATAGTTAATATTAGTTATCAGTAAAAAAATGTTGTTAGTTCGTCAGTGGCAATGTTAAATTTATCAAATGAAAAACAAACATCTTTTCCTCCTCCCAAATTTCTGCATCTCCCCCCCCCCCCCCCCACCACCTCCACCACCAAGAAAGAGAGAGAAACCCGTGCCTTCACGGGCGTCGGTATACGCCCTCGGTATAGGCACTCTTACTCCTCTCGCACCGTTTACATGCAATCTAAGACTGCCAAAAGATTCTCGTGATTCCCTTCGCCGTCCATTTTACGAACATATCATTCGTCTGTTCACGATAATTGCATTTGCGAAAATCGCAACACAAGTATCAGGGCCATTTACATCGAATTTGTCTCTGTAAATCTATATAGGGGAGAGTTGCCTATATTGGACCGGCTCCTAGATTGGACCATTTGTATATTTCGATAAACAAATATATTTACAGCGGTTTTTTTGGCTACATTGATTTAGGAAGTGGAGATGGAACTTGCGAGAACAGCGATACGGTTATTCATTAGTTTGTCGTTCACCGTGGTCGAAATATAGAAACACGTGATGCGCGATCATTATTTTTCGTGCTATTTCAAGTGAATTTCTTTCTACAACTTGTAAGTACTATAATTTTAAATGATACTAGTGTAAAGTGTGCTGTCTTAGCTACAACTTCATGTCCTTACTTCTCCATGTTCGTATAAGTATAACAATGAAAACATATCTTTTTTATGTAACCAACCAGTTGCCTAATCTTGGACCATCACTAGTTGCTTAAATTGGACCGGTCCATTTTAGGATACAATCTATGTTATGGTAGCGAATAGTTAAAATCATACTAAAAAAATTTTAAAAACAATTAAAACCGACTTCAAAAAAATAAAATTGCACTAAAAAGTAAAAATAATTTTTTCTCTTATTTAATCTACGACTCTCATATTTTTTAAGTCGGCGCCAGATTTACACAGTGTAAATGATGAGGCACCGACTTCAAAAATATGAGAATACCGTAAGTTAAATATGGGAAAAAATTATTTTTTACTTTTTAGTGCAATTTTATTTTTTTGAAGTCGGTTTTAATTTTTTTATTTTTAACTTTTTAGTTTTATATATATTGACACAACATGCTGAGGAGATATATGCGTACGTACATAAAATAATAATAATTAAGTGACAATAGTCTTTATTATTAACCAAAACTGGCACATCGCCCTCTTTCAAGTAAAAAAAGGATCATCAAAATCGGCCCATATTCTGGGGAGTTATGCGGGGACAAATATAAAAAAACCATCAAAACAACGTACTATTGCACTACGTGCACCGTAAGATGCTTGTTGCTTCCTGTTTCTATTTTTTTTTCAATGCCCTGATCTGTGTTTTTTTGGTTGTATATTTAAATTCATTGATTTTTAGGAGCGGTCCAAAGTAAGAAATCGGTGGTCCAAATTACGAAACCGGTTGCCTGGAATGGATCGAAGTCATTAGTTTAGTTTTTTTGAGATATTATTTTAATCACATATTTTATCAACACATTAAATACATGATAAAATCTACATAAAATATAGATCTTTTTCCCGTTTCTGTTTGCTTTCTTCAATGTGTTGTGTCCGGGTAGGAGAGAAAAATAAAAAAGTGGTCCAACATAGGCAACTTTCCCCTAAATTTAAAATAATTTGTTACACACAAAAATGCCCTATTCTTTTCTAGAATTTTCATTTTTTTTGCAAAGAAATAAGAAGCGCCAACGATGTCGGGCAACGTATAATTTACAGAAGGGGTAGGAAATAAAGTTTCATAAAAAACTGTTTTTTGTACATTTTTGCCACTAATTTACAGATCTTCAAAATAAATAAAAGTTTTGTGCAGGGAGTCGAGACCGATAGAATTTCGGTTACGGTCGCGGTCGGGGTCACCGAGACGTTCGACACGGTATTTACGGTTCTCTCGACCGAACCGGAGAGCGACAATCGGTCTGAAGTTTTCTCTCAACCGATAACCGAGAGAGAATTTTTCTCAGACTTACGGTCAACCGAAAGTCTAGACCGGTCAGGAATACGGTCACGTTAATTTATGGAGAGGTTGGAGTTAATGTATGGAGAGGTTCGCAAAACGGTCAACCGAGAGGCTCGACCGATTGCAATACGGTTGATGCAAAGTCGGGAGAGATAAAAATGCGGGCAACTAGAATTCATCACATCATGAGAAATAGGAAGAAAATAGAAATACCCCCGATTAAAATTTGTGAACCAAATTGTTACTATCCCTGTTGCGAATCGCAAATCGTGACTAAAATTAATTAGTAGGTTATTTTAATTATTTTTTATCACGTTAGTAACCTGGCCTTGCATCTTTTGCAATTCACAGCGAAATACATAATATAAATAAAACAAATTTATAATAATAAATAAAATCAATTAATTTAATTTATATATAAATTCTTAAAAATACATTTACGTCTTTTTCTAAATTTATTAAATTTTATAGATAATTTTATAAACATCTACTTTAAATATTTTTATAAATGAAATATTACTTTTATAGTCGCAATAAAATATTTTTATAAATAATTTTCAGAAATAATTTATATTTTTATCAATAAAATGTTTAGTTGTAAATAAACAAAGTTAATCATCACAAAAGATGCATATCTACTCTGTGTTAAGCAAAGATTGTACTTTATATTTTTCGTCAGTCTACATGATTATATTTTCCGATGTACCACTCTCTTTTCTTATACATGTTTGTCGTAATAAAAATTGAAGAAGTAACGTTTATACAATAACTGGTTTAGAAGATGTAAAATAATGTTTTCGTATGTTATTGCGAGAAATAACTATTGAATCATTATAATAAATTTTGCTGTGTAATTTGTTATTTAAGTTTAAGTTAAATATATATTTATATTTTGTTACATTTATATCTTCTGTTTTCAATGCACACTTGGACATACTTTTGAAATAAAAACATAAAAAATTATATTTTCAATCGTTTTCTTGTTATTTCTATTTTAACAATCATTTATTTTATATTAACTACTTCTATTATAGCCGATGGTAGATGGCAAGCATCTTCTTAATGTAGTGTTTCAAATACAACAATGCCTCGGTACAGGGCCGGCTTTAGCTACATTGGCACCCCGGGGCAATATTATCATGGCGCCCCTCCAACGGCACGAAAATCAACTAGCAGCTTTCTGCTTCACGAATCCAAATGGATATAAATGAATGAAGGCATATAAAAATTCTTAAAACTTTTCATTCGTTATTGTATTATTTTTATTTTTTTCATTAAATTTTTTTTATTTTCATTTTTAATTTTTTTTAGCATTTTCAGATTTTATATTTTTTTGTATTTTCGACCGAGAACTCTAGTTGAACTGTGGGATCCAAAAAAAGCAGAAATTTAATTAAATTGAGCTTTTCGGGCCTTTTTGTCGGCAAATACACGGATCAAGTCAGCGAAATCTAATTTTTCGGCAATTTCATTTTCAATCGAGAGCGCAGCTAACTACGTTAGTAAATTTTGATTGTGAAATTGTTGATCGTAAATACGTTTTAATTAATTTAAATTTTGAAAAACTGCGTTCTCCACTAGCTACTGTTACAGGAATTGTTACCAAAATGCGAAATGCAATCCATACATTTGGATATAGTTCCTGAATATTGCGCTGCTTTATAAAGTTTAAAACGCAAATGGGCGGAACATCGTTATCCGGAAGAAAATCTTTGAGACTTATGAGCTCATCACACAATAAATTTCCATGTATATCAGAATTATCAACAGTAAGTTTTTGTTGCAGTTTAGCACAAAACACCATAAGTTCATTTCTTTCGGGGATTTTTTTAATATTATACAAAAAAGACCATGTTTCCGAATAGTCATGCAACTGTTGAAACCTTTCTTTCGCCGACATTAAACAGGTGTCCAGCAATTCATTAAAAAATTCTATTTCGAATTTTTTCTGTGGGGATTGAATTGGTTCATCCGTGGCCATTTCATCAGCCTGACGTTTTATGCGTCGTAAGCGTTTCATCGGTGTAAAAGCAGGATTGATTTTCAGTTCCTTCGCTAGGTTACTTGCTGTCACAAGAGCTTTTCCGAATCCAGTTTGTCGGTATTCTTCCAAGAAATTAGAGCAGTTTTGAAACATTTCTATGCATTTAACGAGGTCAGCGTTTTTTGATTGCAGAGATTTGTTGACAACATTAATTTGAAAGAGAATATCGTACCAAACAACTAGAGACACAATGAAGCTGAAATCTTTCAATTGTTCTGCCGGAGTGCTTGCCTCGTGTGATATAGTAAGATCAGTTTTCTCAGTTTCGTTAGCCAAAGTGATTAAAGCATCATGAACGTCGCAAATTTGATATCGGGCAGCTTTCACGCTATTTATTTTAGCTTCCCAACGTGTATCGCTCAGTTTTTTCAAACTATACAGTTCTAGATGATCAATTAGGATTTGCCACCGTTTGGGAGAAGCAGAGAACAGACTAAATAATCTCTGCAAAACCCCAAATAACGTTACAGACTTCACCGACGATTTAGCAGCGTCACATAGTACAAGATTGTAACTGTGGCAGCCACACGGTACAAAGAAAGCCAAAGGATTTAAATCTAAAATTCTTTTTTGTACACCGATATTTTTGCCCTTCATGTTCGCTCCATTATCATACCCCTGACCTCTACAATTGTCTAGCTCTAGCCCGTGTTTGTTTAGTACGCTCAGAATTGCTTCCATAAGACCTGCACCAGTAGAGTCATCGACCGGGATGAACTCTATAAAATGCTCCTTAATACTAACATTGCTACCTGATAAGTCTACGAATCGAATCGTTAGGGACAATTGTTCAACATGACTTACGTCTGGCGTGCAATCAGCTATAATTGAATAGTATATAGCGTTTTTGGCTCGCGAAACAATTTCTGATGTGACTTTTCCGCCCATCAGATCGATCAGTTCGTTTTGAATATTCTTACCACAGTAGTGGTCCGAAATATTACCTGTCTTTGCTAATTTTAAATGCTCCTCCATGATTGGATCGAATTTGCCTAGTAATTGGACCAGTCCCAAGAACTTCCCATTGTTCGGCGTGAACAATTTGCCCGAAGTCTCTCTAAACGGCATATTATTTTCGGCCAGGTAAAGAACAATGTTCATTAAACGAATTAAAACATTATTCCAGCGCAAAGTTTCTCGACTGATCAATTTTTGTTGTTCGCAATCGATTGCCTTTCCCGTTTTCAATCTCATTTCCATTTCAAACCACTGACGGTAGAATTTTTTATGGCATACGCCATTTTCGTGAGTTTTTAGGATTTCGGACAAATGCTTCCATTTGCTGAATCCTCCAGATCCTAAATTCGATGTCGATTGACTATCGAAAAGACGACAACAAAAACAGGAAACCCTATTCTTTGAAGGAGAATAGACAAGCCAACGACGCGGGATTATTTTTTCTGCTTCGGTCTCGACTCCCTGGTTTTGTGTAACACATTTTTCAATATGTTTTGTGATTTAAGAGTTATACACGCACAAATAAATAATGTGCCTCGGGCGAGGCGTGGTTTCACCTTTAAAGTAAACAAGAAACACTAACTATTTAAGCTAAAGTTCTTAACTTGAGCTAGTGAGTAACTGTGCAAAATTGTCCGTTGCAAGCTAACCATGTATGGTAATGCATAATCACTTTGGCTAATAAAATTATCGAAATCTGAATAAACGAGAAACTCGCTAATCAAAATTTAAACAGATCTCGTCAAATACATTATCCGTAATCTAAGTTCATTTAACTTGTCCTCTGAACGAAAAGCTGTTGGCAATCACTCTGAGAACTCTAATTCCTTAATCCCTCACAATTTCCACGAACTTGATTCTACAACAGGCCTATAAAGCCACCGGAGAGGATTTGACACAGATAATCTGAAGTTTTCGTGTCTCCTGTCCTCAATAACAAGTAAACGTGTCATAACACATGGAGTTTCCGACTGGCAACATGGAAATCTGGTGTAACGGTTCTCGGGAACTGGCGTGCAAACGACAGACGTGGCTTGAAGAAAATTCCGTATCATTTCCAAAGTTCGGCCAGCGAACGTAGCGCAGATATTGCTGCACTCCTCTTCCAAGAAAAGCTCGCTAAGGGCACAATGAAAGGGAGGCCATGGTACCTTCTGACAAATGAACTTGCCAGAATTCAGTTAGTGATTTCAGGAAGCAGCAGACTACCAAAGACCAGGGTCAATCAAGTTCCACATAGTCACAGAAGCAATCAGGCTTCTCACTTTAGAGTTGTCAGATCGAAGCAATCTGACTCACAGTTAACTATTTAATCAGTCTAGTGTTAACCAGACCGCCTGGAACAATCTAGCTCCACATCAGTTAACAGTTAGTTACTGTTAGAAGTAATCAGGCTTCAATTAGTTAATCAGTTAGTCTTGAATCAATTACGACACACAGGAGCAGTTTAGATCTCAGATGATAAGAGTAATCAGGGTATTAATTGATCAATTTGGTCAGCTGCTAAGCTGAGTGCATACAGATCATGTTGTTTATACATAGGTTCTGGGATTAGCCTCGGTCACCTAAAATACCGTACACAAAAAATTCTGGTCCTAGTTACGATAACATCGATGACATCTGTATTGCAAAAAAAGGACGTTGGAAAAATGATCTGTTAATTACAAAATTTAGACCTCCAAAACAAATAATTTCTTCTTCTGACTTGTTTTCGTATCGTGACTTTTTTCGTGAGTATTATAATAAAGGGCGCAATTTGACAAGTTCGCCTAGGGCGCAAAAAATACTTGAGCCGGGCCTGTGTCAAGATTTTGCGAAGCGGTTCCCGTGCTCACCGTAAGTGCTTGCGACCATCGCGCACGCTCGTCGCGCACGCAAAGGACGGAGTGTCACGGCGCCCGAAAGACGGAGAGAGACAAAACATCAACGCGTCGCCTGTCTCGTACCGTCCTCGCTCGCTTTCAGTGGCTCTCGCTCGCACTCGTTCCATCTCGCTCTTACCTTCGCCGGAAAAAATGAAATTTAGTAACTATAGTGACTCAGCGACATTTTTTATTGAATTTGAAAAGGCAGTAAGTAAACTGAAAAACGCAGGTGCTACAGTGAAGGAAAAGGGGAAATTGAATTACATGCTTAACACGTTGCCGGAATCATACAGCTATGTAGGCGATTTAATAGACGCGTTGAAGGAAGAAGATCAAAGTGTGGCATACGTGAAAAACAAAATACAAATGGCTGAAATGAAAAATCAAAAAGACGACCAGACTGGAAGATCGAATGCATTTGTTGCGGATAAAAATAAAAAAGAGAGAGGTTGTTTCAAATGTGGTAAATTTGGCCACTTCGCACGAGATTGTCAAGATGGCGGCCAAGCGGGAAGCAACGGCGGTTCTTGGCGTGGGTCAACACGTGGTCGCGGCCGAGGCAGAGCAGGAAGAGGATACTACAACAGAGGTCGCGGAAACCCGCGAAATCAACACGAGCAGAGCAACGCAGGTACGAGCGCATGGGTAAGGTAATTGCCCCAGTTGTCGATCAAGTCCCAGTTCTCGATCATTTTCACAAATATTATGATTTTATAGCATTTTTAACAATATTTTTATAATAAAAATAACGTTTTTTAAATGAAAAATTGTGTATGAATTGTTATCATAAGTTTTAGAAAGTGATAATAATTCCAACCATGTAAAAGAAAGGAAGTTACGTAGCCTGCTTCTGTTCCGTGTGCAAACAAAAGACTTCCTTAATCATAGAGCTACTGGCACTGGTTGAGGAAACATACGTTTTTAACGAGTTTTATACAGTTTTATGTGTCGGATGAAAATATATTGTTTTGAGGGGATCTACCATGGCTAAAGAAAGAAAGGTAAGATATAATTAATTAAGTTCTAACATTTTAATTAAGTGATCGGAAACTAGTACACGTTTTTCATACCTAACCTATTTCTCGATCATTGACTTTGCACATTTTTTAACGGGTAATACTTCTATTAATAAAATATCGAATATTGTTATTTTAAGAACAAGATTTCAAGAAGCAGAATGTATAATTCTTGTGACATGCAAAAAGCTGTAGAGGAAGCTAAAAAAGGAAAATCAATGCGGTCCTTAAGCATTTTGTACAATGTTCCTTATGCAACTCTGCAGTCCAGAGTAAGAGGAACTTATTCATTAGATGTAAAGCCAGGACCTAACAGCATAATGAGTAATGAGGAAGAAAACCAATTAGTAACCTGGATTTTTGATCTCAGTAAATGTGGGTTCCCGATAACGAAGGAGCATCTATTAGATACCGTTCAAAGGATTGTTATTAAAACAAAGAAAAGCACACCGTTTACAAATGGAAGACCGGGGAGACGCTGGTATGCATCTTTTTTGAAAAGACATCCCGATTTAACAGAAAGAATGTCCCAAAACTTAACTAAAAGAAGAGCCAATGTAACAGAGAAGGCTTTAAGGAATTGGTATAAAGAGATAGAAAGTTATCTTACTTCCAAAAATCTTATGAATATTGATCCAAAAAGAATTTTTAATTTGGATGAATCAGGCTTTTTATTATCTCCAAAAACCAAGAAGGTATTGGTACATAAAGGGGAAAAAGCAGTTTATAGTATTTGCGATAATGAAAAAGAATGTTATACAGCCTTAATTGCTGGAAATGCTGCTGGACAGTTACCTCCTATTATGGTGGTATATAACTATGAAAGAATTCCATCTTTGGTAGCCGGGCACTTTCCAAATGAATTCGTCATTGGAAAGAGTGAGACAGGTTGGATGACCAGCGAGACATTTTATATGTATATTGCAAACACTTTTTATCAGTGGTGTGTGAAAAGTGATATTCCATTTCCAATTATACTTTATGTAGATGGGCACAGCTCTCATTTAACCATGGAATTGAGTAATTTTTGTTGCGCCCATCAAATAGAGCTTATTGCTCTATTCCCTAATGCAACCCATATAATGCAACCCATGGATGTCTCATTTTTCCATCCGCTTAAAACATCATACAGAGAAGCAGTTCGTAATTGGCGGCTGGAAAACAATGGAGAAGCCTTAACTAAGATTCATTTTGCAAGTGTACTTAAAACAGCTATAGATTCCTTAGATACTAAAAAAATTTTACAATCTAGTTTTAAAACCTGTGGACTGTATCCATTTTCTGCAAATTCAATCAATTATAGTAAATTAATTAAAAATGTTGAGACATTAAATACTCCAGAAGAAAGTACAACTAATCAAACACCTTATGATGCCACACACCAAGAACATCTCAATTTTATTGAGTCAAACATTGAACCTTTAATTTTACAAGAGTTTGAGGAAAGCTATGATACCAATATATGGACTGGATCAATTGAGTATAAACAATTGTTTAATTTATGGTTAAAATGTAAAAGGAACCTTGCTGCACACCCAAGAGAACAAAGCATTATTAATCAAAATAAAAACCCTCTTATAGAAAGTCAAAAAATTCCAGTTGGAAGTATATCAGAAACAAATGTTGTTGAAATAGAATTATACACAGATTTTATCACTGACAAAGTTATGAAAAGTAACTCGAGCAATGAACTGTATAACAATAACATAATAATTGATGAAGGTTCAGTGAATGACAGTGAATTTATAAATGAACTGCAAAACATTACTACAATTTCAAATAACGAAAATTTTGCTAATACAACACATGATTGTATTCTAATCAATCAATTCACAGTAGATGAAAATAATTTGATAAAGTCTTCTGAGCCTATTGCAATTAATAAACAGCTTCTTGAGAATAATTTAATTACAAGCCCAATTATTCTTGAAGATGATTTGAATACAGAAAGTTTGATTCATGAAAATAGCAATACTCGAATACCATCTGATAAGACTAATATCAAGGATAATACAATATTATCATCTAATAATAATGATTTACTTGAAAACAATAACCTTAAAATCACTTTGAGTCTTGATAAAGAAAAAAACAGTAGCAGTTCTGAAAAGGTGATAAACATTCTTCAAATTGAGAAATTAAATATGAAAAAAGTAAACATCAAGTTATTTTCTAATAAAAAATATTCATAAGCTGAATTTGAATGTTATTTTTATACATACAAATAGTATAGTAATAATTTTGTTCATATTTACAATGTACTTTTATAACATTTAATTTTGAATTCTTAAATCTGTACAGGATCTTCATTTTCAAAGTGATAATACACATTTCAACAACGACCTTCCTATAGATTTAAGTATAGTAAATAAGTCTAGTACTAATAATAGTAATAGTATAGGTGAACATTATAAACTAGAATATGAAGAAAATAATAATAGCATCATGTGTCCAAGGACGGTACAGCAAGATTGTACAATTTATGGCGATGAAAACATTGCACCTAATGTTAATGGTAAAAAACAAATTTTACTTTTGTTTATTGTGTAAATGTAATTAACTAATTAATTAAAATTTTCTAGCTTCCTTTACTAAGCTACAGGCACATTCTGATGTTAATGCCAACAATATGTTAACTTGTTCAAATGTAAAATTATTAAAAATGTTAATGCACATTTACAGTAACTGAACAATATTATTTGATTAACAGATTCTTCCGCACATTCACTTTTTCACGACTGTCTTTTTATGCCGAAAAAGAAAATAGAGGATAAAAAAAAGAGAAAGTGTAAGGAAAGACTTCCGTTTGTTGCAACTGGTGCTGAATGGAGAGCATGGCACACAAGAAATTTAGACGAAAAAGAAAAGAAGGAGATAAAAAAAGTAGCACTGCAGAAGCAAAGAATGATGAATGCGAAAATAAAACAAGAATCTCAAGAGAATTTGAAGAAAATAAGATTCGAAAAAAAAGAAATAACAGTACAATTTAAAGAATTAGAGTTGAGGCTCAAAGAAAATAAAACCAAAGAAAAATTGATGGTGATTCAATCAAAAAAAGGAACGCCTGAGGAAAAATAAATATTAGCTGAACAAATAAAAAACTTGAAACAAAAAATTCAGGAAAATTTACAGCTGAAAGAACACTTGGGACAAAATAAACAAAATTTAATTGCAGAGGAGAAAGCCATAAAAGGTGTTCAAAATGATATTAAACAACCTGTAGATAAGAATAAACAATAAGATGGAAATTAAGCATGCCTTATTATAGCTATTTATTAGTAAATTTATATAAAAGTTTGTGTTGAACATGTTTTGTATATTTATACAAGTATTTTATAAAAAAAAATTATTTTTGTTGTACTTAAGTAATTAATAAAAACTTAATTATTAAAATTTATAAGATAATTTAATGAGATAAATTATTTATAAATGTTTCAGAAGGATTTTTTACCCGTTTTCGTACTTTAAGTTTTCTTTATAACTTCTCTTTTCTTGATCGACTACTAGAGCAATTTTACTGATCGACAACTAGTTCCGACCGTAATTTAGTGATCGACATTTGGGGCATCGACATTTTTATTCTCAATTATAATTTCCACATTTAAATATATATAGATTCTAATTTTTTACTTTGCTATTATCTATATTAATGTTAAAATTAACTGCTAAAAATAAAAAATTGAATTTTGGTCCATTTACATCAATTTTTTCATTAAAAACATTTCGACCTCCTACTAACTGATCGACAACTGGGGCAATTACCTTAGCAACGGTAAACACAGCGTACAACAGCGAAGGAAGTAGGTCAAATAATAATACGATAAATTGGTTATTAGATAGCGGGTGTACCGACCACATTATTAATAGAGAGGAATATTTTGATGAATGTATTGAACTTAAAGAACCCGTAAATATATATTTAGGAGATAATAGCTTTGTAAAAGCAACGAAAATAGGAAACGTAATTAGCTACTTTGAAGCGTTTGGGAAAAGAAATGAGATAGTAATGAAAAACGTGTTTTATGCAAAAGATATGCATTCAAACTTAATAAGTTACGGGAAGATAACTGATAATAATACGATTGTTTCTAAAGGAGATCTAGCAAAAATTATAAATGAAAATGGTAAGGTAATAGCAGTAGCACTCAAACAAAATAGAACGAGCATTCAGTAAATGTTGCTGATAGTGAGAAGAACATGAGTCGGAAAGAAAAGTGGCATAGAATATTAGGCCATGTAAACTTTAGATATTTAAATACCTTATGCAAACAGCAACTGGTAAAGGGTATTCCGATTGAACTTGAAACTGAATTCATGAAATGTAAGACGTGTATAGAAAACAAAATGCATAATTTGTCATTCGAAAATAATAGAACGAGAGCCAAGGATGTTTTAGAAATAGTTCATACTGATGTGTGTGGTAGTTTTCCAACAACCGGTATAAATGGAGAAAAATATTTTGTCTCCTTTGTTGATGATTATAGTAAAATTGCAAAGATTTACTGTATAATGTCTAAAACAGAAGTTTTTGATTGTCTAACTCAATTTGTTAATGAAAGTGAAAATTTAACAGGTAAAAAGGTAAAATTTTTGAGATGCAACAATGGGAAAGAATATTTGAATAATAACATTTATAATTTTACACGAATTAAATGGAACCGCGGAACGGTTCAATAGAACAATAATGGACATGGCGCGTTGTTTATTAGCAGAAACACAAGTACAGAAACGATATTGACCGGAAATAATGTGTGCAGCTGTTTATTTGAAAAATCGCACGTTAGCAAATACCATAGAAAAGAAAACACCTTATGAGATATTTTTTAAAAGGAAACCGAATATAGCAAACTTACGTTTATACGGAAGTAAAGTTTTTGTAAGGAAACCAGAACTGAAAAGAATTTCTAAATGGGATAAAAAGGCAGATATGGGACTTTTATTAGGTTACAATGAGGTCGGTTATAGAGTCCTTATAAATAATAAAATAATAGTAGCGAGACATGTCGATATCGTAGAAAAGGATGTAAAATGTATCGGTTTAGATGAATCAGATAATGAAAACAATGATTGTATAAATGACGAATTTTCGGACGATAGCTTCGAAAGCGCAGATGAAAGTGAACAAGGAATAATTAAAGAAAATGAAAATGATTCTGAACCTGAGATGGAATCTGACAATATAACACGTAAATCTAAACGCGAGAAAAAAAAACCAATTAGATACCCAGAAAATTCATGTAGTAATAATATTCATGTAAATTATTGTAAAGTAGATACTCCTTCTACATTTGAGGAGGCGATTGGAAGTAATGACTGTAATTGGAAAAAAGCTATGGACAGAGAAATAGAATGCCTAAATAAAAATGAAACGTGGAAATTAGTTAATAAGATACAAGGAAAAAAGGTTCTGGATGTAAAATGGATTTACACAAAAAAAATCAGATGATAGATATAAAGCTAGGTTAGTCGTAAGAGGTTGTCAACAAACCGATATAATTGATGACATATACTCTCCTGTAGCAAAAATGCAACCGTTAAAAATATTGCTATCTCATTGTTGCCAAATGGGCCTAGTTATTGAACAAATGGATGTAGAAACTGCATTCTTAAATGGTAAAATAAGCTCTGAGGTATATGTCAATCACCCGAAAGGATACGAAGATGGAACGAAGAGAGTATGTAGAATGAACAAAGCATTATATGGTTTAAGAGAGAGTCCAAGAGCCTGGTATGAATGTTTTAATGAGTTTTTGATAAATTTAGGATTTAAGAGGAGTAATATAGATTATTGCCTATATACTCTTAAGGAAGGAATAGATAATCTTTATTTACTTATATTTGTAGATGATTTATTGATTTGTTGCAAGAGCAAAAAAAGATAAAAGATACAAAGAAACTTTTATCTAATAAATTTAAAATGAAAAACTTAGGTGAAATAAAAGAATATCTAGGAATTAACGTAGAATATGATTGTTGTAAAAACGAAATGAAGTTAAGTCAAGCAAAATACATCGAGTCATTAGTAAGCACGTATAAGTTGGAGAATAGTAAAATGTATAATACACCTATGGAAACGAATTTAAAAATTGGAAGGGATGATGTATGTGAAAGTAATATTAAATATAGAAATTTAATTGGTGCATTATTATACATAAGCTCAGGTACGAGGCCTGTTATAAGGTATAGCGTTAACTATTTAAGTAAATTTCAAAACTGTTACAATGGAACTCATTATAAGTATGCGTTGCGATTACTTCAATATTTGTACGGAACAAAAGACTTAAAATTAATTTATAAGAAAAATGAAAAAGTTGGAACTTTGGATTGTTATGTAGATGCCGATTGGGCGGGGGATATTGTCGATAGGAAGTCTCCAACTGGCTATGTAATTCGACTATATGGAAATGTAATTTACTGGAAATCAAAAAAACAAAAATGTGTAACAAAAGCTTCGACATTCGCTGAATATGTAGCATTGTCAGAAGCAGTTGATGAATTGATATTTACAAAACAAGTAATTAAAGTATTTGATGTAAGGCTGGACAAGCCAATAAAGATTTACGAAGATAATTCAGGAACTATTAATATAGTGAAATATGGAAATTTTACGAAAAATTCAAAACATATAGAAATTCACTATCATTATATCCATGAATATGTAGAAAAAAATACAATCGATGTAATTAAAGTAAACTCTGATGAGAATATAGCGGATATATTTACAAAATCTTTGTGTAAAGAAAAATTTGAAAAATTTAGGAAGCTGATGAATGTAAAATAAAAGGAAATATATTAAATCGAAATGTACAATATAAATGTAAGGAGGCGTGTTAGGAAATAAGTGTGTGTACATTTGTATTGTACGAACAACCGTATGAGAGTGTCAGGTCCCCCCACTCCAGAGTGCCGGGGAGTGTGTCGCTAAACGAGCAGAGAGGTATAATCAAGGAAGACGCCGTGAGGCAAGCATTGTACCGCGTGCATTGTTAATTATATATAAGTGTCTATTATAAAATATATAAAGCATCTCATCATAATTATATATTCACAGTCCTATTGCGATGCATATTTCGCGCATGAATCATAAACACGGCTAATTATAGACCACATATTTCGCACATGAATCATGGTGCATACCGCGCATACCCCTCATACCGGGCATTCCTGCGAAACACATAAATACAAGGGCCGCAGAGGCTGGAAGGACTTTTCGACAGAATCTTTCTAAGGATCAAGTGGACTTTTCGACAGAATCCTTTCTAAGGATCAAGTATATTTATAAAGTGAATATCTCAATTCAGTGCACTACAAAATATAAATCTACGACATCGACTGTAAGCAATTACGATTACCATTTAAGATTGCATATCATCCTCATTCATATAAATATTATTCTGTATTGCTTATGCTTTTCATATTTCGTATTATTACTTACTGCTTTATATTGACTATCTATTGCTTATTGTGTTATATCATTTTCTTTGCTCATGCTTAACGCATATTTATAATATCTATTGTTAAACGTTTATTGCTTTTATTATAATTCTTGTTACTAATTGCATATCACCTTTCATATTACTGTTTATTGCTAATACTCATATATCTCACGTTCATACACACACATATATAATCAATAACAATATATATATTGTTATTGATTACCATTTATATAAATGTCAGTGTGCCAATGCTTAATGTCTAACGCATTATTATATTAATCTACCAAGCTATTGCTAACAGTGCATAACATATTCTCGTGCTAAAAAATATATAAACGTTCTTATTTTCAATAACGCTTCGAATTATTCCATCGATCCTTCGGCTACAGAACCTTCAAATCATAACAAGCTACGGTAACAGCTGATCTCTGTCAATGAACGCAGAGACTTCTTATAGTGTTTACAAGGCTTACTTTCGCTTAAGCATTGCGTGCCCCATATAAAGACGCCTATTGTGAAGAAATCTAATGCGTGCCTTTTTTATCTAAATCCAATTATCGCGTGCGAGGGTTAATAATTATGAAATGAATTATAAAGACAAGAATCCGAAAACTCAACAACATATCTGCCGTGACACCAACATTATTGCTTGTGTGGCAAACCAAAACAATATAATAAAAATCAATCACTTATAAGTGTTAGAGAACACAGTTACATAACGTTGAGAATGATATGTAAAAATAGTCAAATCATAGAAAATTGGAAACAATAGTTCAATAGAGAGACCACATCATACGTCATTACTTCTTCAGTAAAGTTGCGTAATACTCTTGTATTTTAGGTGTTTCATACCTAAGATTTACACTCGGTTGTTTAATCATGTGTAGTGTCTCTAGAAGAACTCTTTGATTTAAATTGGTTTCCTTATCTACAACTTTAACATTGCCAAAGTCAAATCTATGATCAAACTCAAGTGAGTGTTTAGTCAAAGCAGTGTGTTGGAAGGGGGATGAAAAGATTTAAATATTCGAATCCACTTTATTCTATTCTATTCTTAATCCAATTTATACTATTTCATTTATAAAAGTTAAGAGTTTCATTCGACCCCTAATTTCTAGAAGGAAATACATACTGCTGTCACTTTTTTGTTTTTAATTTCTAATATCTCTACGTCCTGGTTTTTAATTCCTTTATCGGTCGAATTTCCAACATTATATTGTATTTTTTGACGTGTTAGAAGCGCTCTTACCTTCTCTAAAAGTTCTATTAATTAATTTAATTTTCACTTTTCTTCCAATGATGCGCTGTCCTTTTGTTTTTACTGTTCATTTCGCAACAAGTATAAAAGTGCTTAATGTCAATATATTTAATGATCTAACATGCTCGAACATTTAAACAATGCATATTATCTACTTTAAGAGATAGTGTTAGATGCAGTAGTCCAGTCACTATACTTAAAATATCTAAACCTTGTACCCTTTATTAAACTAACTACATCTGCTCCTTTCCAAAGTATCTAAAAAAATATCGTAATTTATATAAGTAATTATAGTCTTAATCGAACTTTATGTGTAATACGCAGTGCTTCATAAACTGTACGGGGTCTATCATTCAGAAAACGCACGATCGACATCCCCATCTCGAGCTCTATCTCACTCATTCCCGGCATACCTTTTTTACTGTCCCCCGCGGTGTCAGTGGATAGGCTCGAGCCCACGATAAAAATCGTGACCGTGCACCGAAAATCGCACGCGCAGAGTCTCGAATGGTCGTGCGATTACTGTATAATGCGACGTTAGCATGTCACAAAGTGTGTATTACCTCGATATATAGGGTGATTCATAATTGCACGATAATATTTCACGGCGTAAATTTATATGCTAATCCGGGTACAACTACAAAATATACGATCATATGTCGTGCATAGCAAAGCTTTCAATTCATAGGAAGTTGAAGGAAATTCTGAAAATATTCGTTTTTGACGTCAAACACTGTACAAACTAGGGCTGGGATTATTTGTCGAATTTTTCGATATTCGAATATTTGAATACTTCAGTTGCTCAATTATTTGGTGAATATAATTCGAATATCCAAGTATCCAAATACTATTCGAATATTGAAGTATTCGATTACTATTCGAATATTTAAGTATTCGAATACTATTCGAATATTTAAGTATTCGAATACTGGTGTATTCGAATAGTATCGTGTGGATTATAAATCAAGTTCTTTAGGTTCATCTTTTTACAAGCTTTTATTTAGTTTCAGTTGTGAGTTTGTTAGTTTGTCAGAGTGAAATCTTGAAAGTTAATTTTGACCCACTTCAACATATCCGATCAACTTGAAACTTGGCACACATACATAGTCCCGATGACAATACAATATATATTACAATAACAATACAATAGTATTCGAATACTTAAATATTCGAATAATAACATTCGAATACTCAAATATTCTAAGTTTATTCATTGCATTCGAATACTTATAAAATATTCGAATATTAAATTATTCGAATAGTCCCAGCCTTAGTACAAACACGAGATGACTTGATCTAATGTTTACAAACAATCTCGCTGCCATGGCCACCATAACTTGCTGATTTAAACCTGTTAGTTTTTTTATTTATTGGAACATTTAAAAGCTATTCTGTATGCTACGCAAATAAATTAACGTTCTTGACCTGCAAAAAAAATCGAAGTGGATTCGAAATTATTCCAAAGACGACTAGCATTTTTCAGCGAATACAATACTTCCCTGTTATCCCTTAAGGCCATTAATATATTAAGGTGGCATGATCGATGTTGTTTACCAAGAGGGAGCCTCAAACGACCCCATGGTTTTCTATTGTTGTATTGGTTGGTATTGTCGTATTTTTGTCATAACAATGTTTCTATTGAACCTGATCAGAATAATACCAATAAGAGTCGTGGTTTTCGTTTGCTAAAAACATTTATTTAGCATGTGAGTTCCACTATTATACTTATTCTGCTTTTGCCATTTATAAATTCGTAAAGAAAAGAAAATAAGCTACAGTAAGTAACAATGTGAATAAGATAAAAATAATAAAAATACGCATTAGAATCACTACAGGAACAAAATCTACTAATTAATGAGCTATTGCAGGTCTCCTCAGAAGCTTTTCATTTTTTCAAAACTCACTTCAGCTGTTTTTCTTTTCTTTTTTGTTCCTATTTGCCGGAATTAATAATGGAGCGCAAAGAAACTTCGCTGGCAATATATTTCTAACTGTTATCGGTAGGCAGAAAAAAATATTGGAGTCACTCACTACTCCCATCTTGATATACTGAGGCAGCTAAGGATTAAGGATGTGCCAAAGTCAGTGTTAAGAGGAGGTTCCGGTCTAAAAATGTCGAAAAATCGATTTTGTTTAATTTCATTTTTCAAATGTTCAACCTTTTAAGAATGCGTGTTTAAAAGAATTCTCTAAAATTCGAAAAATTTCTGAAGTTATAAGCAGTTGAGTAGCGGCGAATGCGTGGGTAAAACCCGGTCACTCGGCGCTCAACTTTAAACGCGTCTTTCTCAAAACAGTGTTCTTCAAATCGATGGGACAAATATCTCGAAAAGTTATTATGCAATTCGGTTGAAACTTTTTTCATTTTGAAAAATAGACTTCTATGCTGTGGAGAAACCTCTAACACTTTATAATTGTTTATCACGAAAAACGTAGAAAAAAAGTGATTTCAAATTTCAAGTGTCGTTATTTTGTCAAAATATATCGGTTTTCGTAATTTTTAAAGGTATGTCCAGTAGGGAATTTCATGACCAATGGTTTAGGTCAGTGGTGGCGCACCTATGACCCGCGGGTCAGACACTGACCTACGAAGGCTTCTTAAATGACCCACGGGTTGATTTTTATAAACTTATTTTTTATATCATAAAAGAGAGAACATATTGGCGCAATAGCGTTATTTAAATAGAGCTGTGTTTAAACAGGTCAATGTACACGTGGAACACTTCAATACTGATATAAAAGATTTATTATATGATACATACAAAAACGCGCACACTGACGAAGCCGCCAGTAAGCTAGTAAACCAAGAAGGGGGAATCCCCCAGTATAGGCTACCTCGAAACAAACCACAAGGTTAACAGTAGATTTAGTGAAGGATTGAAAAGATAAGAATTACAATTGTTACACAACAGAAAATCGAAAATATGAAAAAATTTTCAGTGTTTCCAAATTATTGGTACCACCCCCCCCCCCTCCCGCTTCAAGTGACGCTACTGACTTAATGACCCACGGGCTAGTATTAAAAAAAAATAATGAAAAAAATTGATGACCCACTTCTCAAAAAGGTTCTACATCACTGGTTTAGCTGCTACAAGTCCCATCGTTTTCGAAGAATTTTTTTATGCCTCCACTTAAACGAATCCCCAGTGCCATTTGCAATGATTAATTGCAGAAAAAATATATATTTCCATAGTTTGACATTCTTTCTACAATGCAAAAAATCCCCTTTAATTATCTGTGGTAGTTTTCCTTTCATTAATTTCTAAAGATCATCTTATTTTATAGGCTCTAGACTGGAACATCCCCTTAAAGCAGGAAGTGAACATTTTCAGCACTTCTGACAATCTTCTGGAAGTCAGAAACAGTGTACGGCCTATAGTTATTCGTGTAACAATTTTTACTTGTTTTAATGTACAAATTTACTTTGTGAAATATTGCTGTGCATTTATGAGTCACGCTGTATAACGTGTGTTAGACACGCCCATAATCTTTTCCCACATCATTTATAGACTGTGAAGAGGCCTTCATACTGCATTTAGAGTAGATCAGCTAGATATATTTACGTAAGAATCGATAAATGTGAATCTATGTACAGTCACTAGTGACAGTATCTAATTGTAAGTAGCTTAAAGGTGGGTCTCCACCAGCGTTCGCGAACTGTTCACGAACAGCATGGGAATTGAATTTCCTAGGAATCGTCTGTTCGCGAACTGTTCGCTGGTGGAGACTCACCTTAAGACTTGTATTAATGTTATAAATAAATGCTTTTGCTCAGATATTAAATAAATTTTCTTCCATCAGGTACAAATAATAAATTGTCACGTCCTGGGTGGCGGAAGTAAGGGCTGTGACAAGGTTGGGGAATATTGGGAGGTTGAGCACGAAGGCCAGCTTCGCAGCTCTGGAGAGTTTAGGAGCTCAGGCGCGAAGGCCAGCTTCGCAGCTCTGAGGGGTGAAAGGAGCTCAGACACGAAGGCCAGCTTCGCAGTTCTGAGGGGTGTTTAGGAGCTCAGACACGAAGGCCAGCTTCGCAGCTCTGAGGAGTTTAGGAGCTCAGACACGAAGGCCAGCTTCGCAGCTCTGAGGAGTTTAGGAGTTCAGACACGAAGGCCCGCTTCGCAGCTCTGAGGGGTGGAAGATGTTCAGGCACGAAGGCCAGCTTCGCAGCTCTGGGGAGTTTAGGAGCTCAGACACGAAGGCCAGCTTCGCAGCTCTGAGGGGTGGATGGTATTTAGGCACGAAGGCCAGCTTCGCAGCTCTGGGGAGTTTAGGCGTTCAGCACGAAGGCCAGCTTCGCAGCATAAATCGACCAGGGAAGGTTAGGGAGTTATCGCTCACCAGAGTGACACCCGTTAGAACTCTTGTGGTTTGTATTTATGGCTCTATAATTGGCTTAACTACTGCATTGCAATAAAAGACACGCGTCGTAGTTCTTTTCAATAGGTGTAGCATTGGGCATGCGGGACCCTAAGCGAAAGTAAGCTTGTAAACACTGATAAGAACTCCCGGTGTTCGCGAAGAGAGATCAGCTGTTGCTATGGCTCGTAACGATTCTAGGTATTCGAAGGATAATTACAAGAATTCAAATGTCGGGTAAAACAAAAGCGTTATTTATTGGAACGCGTGTGAATAAGCCATGCACTACTGAAGCAATGGCGGTAAACGTATTATAACAATGCGTTGGACATTAAGCATTAGCACAAGACATTTATATAACGATGATCAATGATAATAATATTACGCATAAGATAAGATAAACATAAGAAGTGTTAGAGTTGGTTATAAACAGGTTAACATAAGGCAATAAGCTTAGGCAATAATATAATTAGGCGGTAATATAAGCAATGAAACGATTTAAAGCGATAAGCGTAAGAAGAGAAGATAATATAAGCAAATAACTTAAGCGAAAGAATACAATATAAAGCAATAAGAGTAAGAAGCTAAATGATATAAATGCAATAAGCGTGAGCAAAGAATATAAAGCAAATAGCATAAGCATAAGGAAATAACATAAGCAATAAGCGTGAGCAAAATCAAATGATATAAGTATAGATAAGCATAAGTAAATGAAAATAATAGAAAACGATAGTGTTTGTGTTTTACAATAAGATAAATTGATAAATGCTTACAGTGATGTAGAAGGTTTGGTAACCCTATTGGGGACGTTGCACTGAAGCGAAATTTTAATACAATGTACTTTTATAGAGAGTTTAGCGTAACAGATGTTCCCGAATTAACTGACTGTGACTGACTGTGACTGACTGTCTGACTGTGACTGACTGTGTGTGGTCCATGCGGCGGTGGTATTTATACAAAGCGATGGAATGTCAGGTATGCGGGGAATTTGCGGTATGCGTGATGACTCATGCTTAAAATATGTGTTATGTAATCGGCGCGTATTGATGATTCATGCGTAAAATATGTGTCGTTATTGCGTATTTCGGCGGCTCTTTCGGGGCTTTGAAAAGGGGTACTCCACCCGTTGGATGGGTTTGGAGGGTTTTGATTGGGGTTTGAAAAGCGGAGGTTTGAATACGTTTGTTGTAAAAGGAGGGGGGGGGGGGGTGAGACATAGTCTCGAGATGAGCGAGTTGTTAGTGAGGGACTTGTCTAAGGTTTAAACGTGGAAGGAGTTCGCGCCTCGAAGGCCGAAGAGGGGAAGGGGATTTGAAATTAGATCATCTGGAGATGGGGACCGCTAAGGTACATCGTCAAGGTGATCAGTGATTGGGGAAAAGGGGTAAGACTTGAATTGAGGAATTTTGATGGAGTTGTGGAGCGATTTATGAGGGAGACTTTAGTATAATACCGCGCGAAAAATAGTGGGACGTCACAAAATCATAGATTACTTTCAATTAGTATCATAAATAATTAATGATAAAAAGAAAATTAATAATAATCATTACTCTCCCAAATTAAACAGCAATAAACTTGTTTAATATCGTTACTATGTTCATAAATATCAGATTCGATTTCAAAAGCCAGTGTTTACACACATATTTTTACCAATATAATATTATACAAAGTGGAACAATTTTCTACGAATATAAAACTATTATTAGGTTACCTACAATGACTAAAACGAGTTTCTACGAAATATATAGATATTTATAGATTATTTTATATTACTCGTCTAAAAATAGAATATTGTATAAAAATACACCATATATTGTACGGAATGTTTGCGATGTAAATAAATTAAATATTTAATATATGTATCAGTGTAGTATTAAGAAGCATAGTGACATTTATTATCTACTACTTCTCATATGAGTAAAAGACAAGACATCGTTGAGAAAAATAGAAAAGCTATGTATTTAAAAAGTTAACTAAAAGCTTGTAATGAACAGTCAGCAAAAACAAAGAAACTGTATTATAAACACGGTAATCTAAATAATTATCGAACAAAAATTCCAAACGACTGCTGCAACAAATATTATCGAAACCGGTTACGGTATAAGCACTGCATCTGATTCATTTTGTAATGCACACCTGCTATTGACAGAAAATTAATTCTTTTAACTTCTTAAGGTATTGTTGTATCTTGAAGAGTGTTTTTTTTCTACCACCTCTAAGTAAGGTTGAATTTTCTACGACATTTATTTTATGAAATCTTTCTTGCTTCTTCTCTTAAAAATCTAAAATTTGTAGCACTTTCTTGTAGTCTTTTGTAAACTTATGTCTGTTCCAATACAGTCAACTATCTTATTTGTTGAATTCTATAGAAATAGCTTTGTATTAATCACCAAATATGATCAAAGTCCGTGCTTTCAACTTCTCCACATATATTTCAAAATACATCTCAACAGCTAACGGTAAATTTAATTCCTTGTTTTCAGAATAAAACTTTATGTATGCTTGTTACTTTTGTTTCTAACCAAGTAAAAGTCTATTACTGTAACTATGAAATGAAAAATTATAGTCGATAAAGGAGATCGGGATTCTCAACTCAACACTGACAAGGGAACATCCCGAACCCGAAAATTCAAAAAATTCTGAAACTTTGTGGATATGTAGGGGATTTTCTTCTGATTACAACGCAATTTTTTTGCTGCCCAAAATCACTCTAAGGGGGTGAAATTAACCCCTGAAGATTCGGCTATTTTTCGATTTTCTGTTATAACTCGCGAATTGTAAGAGATAGAAAAAAAGTTTCGAGAGAAAAGTTACTTCTTTCAATTAGATCTACCAAATCGTAAAGGTTTTATCAATTGTTTAAACAATTAGAAAAAGTTATAAACAAAAATATGAATAATGTTTTATAAAATTCGGGTTTTCACGTGAAATCTGAACTGGATGTTTAAATAATTATGAAACAGCATAATCCATATTCTTTTCCATGCAATTTCAACTATTGTTGTATCGCGGAACTGTGCTCCGCGATAATCGAAGAACTTTTGGATCCCATTGTAACGTGCCTTAAGCTGCACGACGAGGAATGTTTTTCTAATATTTATTAGGAAATAATACGCGACGCGTAGTAAGAAAGTAAGATAATTTATATACTTTTGTCTTTAATTACACATGGGGCAAATATATTAGGTGGAAATAGAGGAGAAGAAGGGAACTGTTAGATATAACTTATCCTTATTCGAACTTTTTATTTTTAACATAATTATCGAACTTTTCTCTTATTTGCTCACCAAACAAGCGAGACAATGCAGGCGTTTAATAAGCGATTTATGTATAGTTAGATAACTTTGAAAACACTTGTGTGATTATGAATTATTCTTCATGGTGATGAAACTCTTCAAAAAAATGTTGAAAACATAAGTATTGCTTACACCACGCACATCGTATGATAGCATAATTGCCGCATATGGAACAACGAGGTCGATGTATGAAATCTTGTTGTGAAAAAGCGAAATCTACTGGATTTTCAAACTGATTTGGTTTCTCAACAATGTATCCACTTTTATACCATGCGTAAGCAAACACATCGTGATACTTTGGTGATGAAAGTTGATTATAAATAAGAGACTGTAATTTAATGACATTATTCCTTGCATTTAGCTGCACATCGTAATTAAACAATAATACAAGGTCGGGAAATTTTCGTACAAAGTTTTTCCATATCCGGAAACCATTGTAACGTTCTTGAACGAGACGTTGCCGTTAATTACAGGAGATTCCACAAGTAGAGCGGCTTACCTGTGAAATTGTGGGATTGGTTCGGGTGGCGTGCGATAAAGAAATGAATTTCAAGAACTAGAGTCCTTCCTTTTAACAATAAGTAACAAAATAGTTTATTCAAGAATATAGATTTTGACGCTAGGTCGTAATGGAACATAAGATTTTACGCTGAGTCGTTGAATTGTGATTATAAACTAATATAATGGAACATAAAGTAATTTCGTGATTATGTTTCGGTCGGTAAGAAAGTATAATGCTTGATTTCGATTTAGACGCTAAGTCGGTTATAAAGAGTATTATGTCGGTTCTAACGCTGAGTCGATAATTAAGAATATTGCGTAATTAGTATTAAAGATATAGTATAATGGTACGATGCTAAATCGTTAATTGAATATAAGATCTCGACACGAAGTCGGTACAAGAAATGACGTTTGGTCGATTTAGTATGTTTAGTTGAGAACTGCAGAGAGTTTCCTTCTCTTTGATTTAGTAGTAGCTTCCAGTTGCCTATCAGCTTGCCCACGCTTTCTAGGATGGTAGCCAGGTAGCCGGTTAGGACGTCCCCAGATGGAAGTAGAATTATTGGTTGCTCTCCCTCAGTTTAGTAATAGCTTCTGGTGCCTATCAGCTGGCCCCACGCTTTGGAAGATGAGGTGGAGGACTTAGTATGAATGACCTCGAAGGGATGTTGAGGAGCTAATTAAAGCTACCTCGAGGAAGTTGAGGAGCTAACTAAAGCTGCCTCGGATTGGAAGTTGAGGAGCTAACTAAAGCTACCTCGGTATGGAATTTGAGGAGCTAACTAAAGCTGCCTCGGTATGGAATTTGAGGAGCTAGCTAAAGCTACCTCGGATTGGTAGTTGAGGAGCTAATTAAAGCTGCCTCGGATTGGATTTAGAAGTCTTAAGAATACTTCTTGAGAACTCTGCTAGACTGAGGGACTAGTTAAAGCGGCCTCGGTGTGGTTCGGTGGCAGAACCAAGTCTGTTTGGTTCGGTGGCAGAACCGAGTCTGTTTGGTTCGGTGGCAGAACCGAGTCTGCTCTCTGCTGCTGGCGGGCCTGTATTTATACCGATCTGTGGTACTTGGCCCGCATCAATTACTAGCTGTGCGCACTCGCGCACCAATTATAATTAACATCCGGTTCGCGCCACTCTCGCACTAGACTTGGTTTATTCGGCGTCCGGTTGATCGTGCGTTCTACGCATGGGCGCTTGGTTCACTCGCGGCACTGAGTTCACTGTTTGAATGGGCGGCTATGCGCATGCGTTGCGCGTCACTATACTCTCTCGCGCGCTGTTTGAAACGCTCTCGCACGCGTTGTATACTATCTTACGTCTAATATAAAGGAAATTAACAATATGTGATGATTAACATAGATAGAAACGGAAAAATGTACGGCGGTTCGTAGCGGTACGTTACACCATATACATCAAGCGGTTGTATCATTCCTGTAGTTTTTTTCGGTATTGTGTATATTTCCACATGTTGATTAGCTGGTATACCGTTTCGTAATGCAGATGGACAGTGACCAGTCCACGAATCCAATAACAAAACGCTTCGAGATCCCGCATGTGGTAGATATACGTTTGTTAACCATTCCATAACCAGTTCACCTGTTAACTTTCCAGATATGGACGCCTGTATATAAATCTGGCACGGTCGAAACAAAGATTGTTGTACACGTGGACCAAAATTATCATCCTTTTCCTGCAGAACAATAAATAGCGGAGAGAGTAGTTTCCCAGAAGCTGATATTGTGGGGAATATGGTATAGCTATGCGTAGTAGCGGATATAGATTGTATGACTGCTGTAACACTTTTGGTTCCTTGTTCAGCTAAAGTACGGCCCGAATATAATTCTAGATTGAATCCGCTCTCATCAGCATTGAATGTATTGTTTGTTCCGATATCTCTAATACGAGGTTTTACATTATTCACAAAAGTCGAAGCAATTTCATTTAATTGCGCGGTATCTGAACCGTATGATCTGGTAATAAATTTGTTCACTTTTCTTGAAACTATTTTATACGTTCTCTTAAAATTTCAGATCCAATGTCCAGATGCTTCAAAATTTTCCAACCCTGCCTCTTCATTAGCTTGTAAGGCCCATCTTCGAAGGTCCAAATCATGAATAATGGCATGAGTTTCACTACCGTCAACAAACTTATTATACACATCTTCAGAAATTTGTAACAATTTTTCCCGACGTGTCCCTCCCCTGTTCACCGTTTCTTCCCTTCTAATGAAAACAAGGCAATTTTACCGTAACATAACAGTACATCGTTTACCACTCACCTATACAATTGATGTATGGATGAAACTTTTCGAAATTTATATTGGACAGATTGTAAAGAAAGCCGTCTCTTCTTACCACTCTTCCAAAATTCAACAGCCTTTGTTTTATATTCTAAAATCACAAAACTTCCTTCTTCTGGTATACACTGCTCTTCTTCGAACTCTATCGATTCTAAAAGTTCTTCGCGTGTAGGTACATATATATCATCCACAAATTCTACAGAATGTGGTCTAAACGGTTCCAAAAATTCTAATGTAACATCAGCTTCCATTGAAAATGATGTGTCTTCTTGCGATTTAATAAGCATGTCTTTTATTATGTCGTGTAACTCCATTTCTCTATTATTAATAGGCGTCTCATTATTGTTCTCAAGTAAGAATGTTGTCATAAGTAAACGAATTACATTTGCAGGATGTATGGGAACCATTTTCAATACTACACGTTTGTTACACAGAATCAACGTACATTTACTGTTAACACCTATACTGAAACTACAATTAACTAGTATTTCTTATTCTTAATGAGTCTTTACTCTTCAAATGCCTTCGATACTACTGACAATAATAACGAGTCGAAGCATTTATTACTTTTATCGTCAGGTGACACCTATAGAACTGATAATACCTATCTTATACATATACATATGGCATATGTGTATGTATCTTACTTTATCACGTCTGAGGAAAAGTCTGGACAGTGAAATGTCTTATTAAAATTGATCACCTGTATTTTCTTTGCAAATAAAGTATCATCCGATAAGAATACGAATACATATATGTATTCTCATTATTAATGCTCGAGAGAACAATAGACATGAGATAATACTTTGATGGGAGACAAAAGTAGGTATATATTCACATCACACAAGTGTTTTCAAAGTATTAAACGCCTGCATCTCTTTTGTTTATTTTAATAAAAGTTTGTCTTCTTCGTAATTGTACATTCTATTATATAGGTCATTTCAAAACGCTTTGCTAACTTCGTAGGTTGGACTTGTGACTTTTTACATTCTACGCGTTTGTTTTCTGCTTAAGCCATTTCAATGTTTCTGATCTTTTTCGAGTATCAGTTCAGTATCACCATTCAATCAATGAACCGAATTTAGAGCGCGCGGCCATTAATTTTAGTCCCAATAATGTATTCTTTATGAATTCAATAAATCCATGAATGCTACACAGGCTTGTACATAATAATACAAATAAACTGTATTTATTTATTCATTTGCTGCTTCATTTCTCAGTTTTATTGATTCATTTAGTTATTAATAGAAAAAATTAATATACATAGAAGTCATTTGTTGAACGAGACACGTGTTTATTAGTAAAATGATGGCAAGGAGTCGTTGAAAAAGGAGGAAATCACATTAATGATTAAATTCATTTCGTTGTATGTTTTTCTTTATAATAAAGTTCAAACAAAAGTACGTAAAGACTGATATAAGTGTTCTAAATTTTCTATTGAACTACTACGTGATGATTCCTACGATGTAGCTAGCCTCTACAAAGTATAAAATAACTATTTTTTTCTTTTTCCAAAAACATTCAATTATACCTAGTTAATTGATACTTTTTGCTCACTTAGGACGTGAGAACCTCCACAACCCACAATGTAACCAGGGTTGCCACCTTATCACCATATAAATCCCGGAGTGCCACACATTCCCACCCGAAGATTCGAATATAAACCCGGAGATGGATAAAGCAAAAAAAAAGTTTTGTTCTCAAATATCCGGAAAGCAGATGTGCAATACTTTTAAGCTCAAACAAATCAGAATTTAAAAATATCTGTTTTTTAATTAACACGTTGAGCGCGGAACCAATTTTGCTCTGCTTTCCGTTCAGGCGGCAAACAGCGGCGGTGACTCCGCAAGATTTTCGGTTACAAAGTATATACGGACCGACGCCGCCCAAACGAAAAGTCCACTGTCAGCCCCCACTGGCTGACGTCGCGCTTAACGTGTGAATAAATTTTATTGTATATAAAATTGATACCATTGTATAATACCACAATTTCTTATTATATCATTTTTTCTACAACCCTGAGATTTTTCCAGTAAAACCGGAGCCCGGAGATTTGCTTTAAAACCCGGAGTTTCCGGGACAAAACTGGAAAGGTGGTAACCCTGAATGTAACACTAGTCATTAAGGCTGCCGTCTCAAGTTTGTTATGGTCCGAATCGATCGAAGCGTCCTCAGTAAACAGACGGACCCTAATGAAACTGCTGCGGTCGATAAAAAGAACTTATACAGAGGTGACATCTCCAGGTATTCTATGTAGACGAATTTTTTACGCATAGTTGCCACATTTTCTGTTCTCTCCATCTCTGCCGCGCTGTTGCCACAGCAATTTCTATCGAGAAGTCTTGAAGGAATACGGCACGAGAGCTGCGTCTAGCGTCAGAGCCTCGCTGAACGTAAAGGAGGATAGCAATAATGAAAGATAGAGAGGTCCGAGAGTGTAAAAAGGAAAGATGGAAAGATACCAAACCTGACACAATTTGAACTGTCATTATTAACGATATTGCAGATAAAATTTATTTGCAGAATTGAAAGCCTGTTGCGTTCAAAGTAGTCCGATTTAAATTATTTCCCCGCTAAACGTAAAAGAGGATAGCAATAATGAAAGATAGAGAGGTTGGGTAGTGAAGTTAGGAAACATGTCAATGAAACAATAAGGTAAATGTACCAATACCCGGACGCTTAAGGGGCTTAAGGAATAGCGGCAAAGTTTGCCTCCTAATTTAATTTGTAAAACCACAGACGAGGTATAGAATAGACCTATCACCTTATGGGACTTCGTGTCACCACCCAAACTGTGTTACCGACCCATAATTTGAGGACTGAATTTAGCGACCTCTGTTCATGAACAGCGTCCAACTCAAGAACTACTCTGAAATGTATTGAAATACTGAAAGATGTGTGCGTGCTTGTATACATGTGACTTGTTCAGAGTGAGAGTTTAACATAGAGGGCGGGCTTTCGCTAAGCTACGCTTTGGCTCGATTTGTCAACGACTCACGCGGGATTCCTCTCTGAAAATCTATTTCGGTGATCAGGAGCCTATATGGCGCTGCAATATGGCACTTCTTCAGAGCTTATACAAACTATAAATTGCAAGATGAAATTGATTGTTAGTATTTTACATGTAGTGGAACATTTAACTAATAATTTCACGTGTCGTACGCCGAAAAATATTAAAAATTGACGCTATTACTAACATTCCCGCAAATCTCTGCACATCGCGCGTGTCTAAATAGACGGTGCCCATCTACGACACGTAAAAATCATTGAAAATAATGAATTAAAACGTTTTTCTAAAATTTATATTCGTAGTTTTTGGGATCCGTGGCCCCTGAATCCCTACGTTTCGTTACAAATTGATTGGCTCTGTCCTTATTAACTATTGAATGGATTTAAAAATTATAAAAAAACATCTACGATGTAAATACACGAGCGTAGGTATCGCTTACGTTAAGATCTGGGCACACATAGCAGTTCCGTGTCAGTTCACGTAGAATTCAGGTATTCTTCATGACTTTCCTCAATTACTTTACTCCAAGTACTTTCCATTACAGTCATAAAAAATAATCAGGATTTTATCAAGTTTGGTGTCATTTTCATCAGAAAAATACTAGTAATCCATTTGTGATACTTCTGTGATAGAAATTGGCATACTGATTACTGAATGGCCTATCGCTGACTTTGTCCTTATGTCACTACTCTAGCGTTTATGACCCCCGAGCCGCATCGTTTGAAAGCTTTTACCTAAGAACCCCTTAGGGTTGTAAAAAAAGGTACGCGTTGCCGTTCAACCAATTTCAAGAGAGCGTACAGTGAAAAGGCCAGAATGTCGTGGCCATCGAATTTTAACTTTCTGAGTACGAATACAGATCCGACACTGAAGGAAAAAGATGAATGAGTATAATGGTCTTGAATTTCAAAATTTTAAGCTACGATAAGGTTGACCGCGACAGTATACACCTGCACGGAGAGATTTTTCGCCTCCTGCATGTAAAAGCCACAATAATGGCGCATCATTCCAAAAAAAATGGCATTAATGGAAGCCGGTATAAGCGTGGCGTTGAGTAGCTAAAAGTTTAAAACATTCAGACACAAAAATTCTAGAAAAAAAATTAAAACACCGCTACTATCAAAGACACGTCTGATTAGTTGCCCCTTAAGTCGTATCTATGCATACACTGCATTAAAGATAAAATTATGAAAAAGAAAACCAGAACAACAGATTCTGAAGTCTGCAAACGCATTGTTGGACGTGGCCGAAACCGCGACGTCGAGCCCGTCGACATCGACAAAAGAACGAGATGGTCGGCGGCCGACGAAGGCAGTCTCCTGCAGAGATGGGCAACAAATTATTTGAAGTAAATATTTCGTACACAAATTTTTATTTCAAATAATTTTTTGCCCATCTCTGCACTAGAACCATGCGCCGTCCCGGCTTTCGGAGAGCTGCCACCGACCGCTGGACAGCAGTAATCCCCGAGTTTCGAAAATCTTGGGATGGTCTCTTTCAAATTCACGTGGCAAAGAGCTATTGGGAATTTCCCGGCCCAGGTAAGCGAGCCGCGCGCTCCGCTTTTATGATCCGCTTTACCACTCGCACCCCAGATTACTGTAATGAAGTTTGAAAACAATGTCGACTGGTCTCGTACCCGTCTCAATTTCAAAACTTTTAGCTACGACAGGGTTGACCGCGGCGCTATACTCCCGTATGGAGAGATTTTTCGCCACCTGCGTGTAAAAGCCAGAATAATGGCGCATCGTTGCATAAAATGGAAAATTATAATTAAAACCGACTTCAAAAAAATAAAAATGCACTAAAAAGTAAGAAATAATTTTGTTCGTTATTTAATCTACGACACTCAATTTTTTTTATATCGGTGCCTCATCATTTGCACTGTGTAAGTCTGGCGCCGACTTAAAAAAATTGAGTGTCATAGATTAAATAAGGGACAAAATTATTTTTTACTTTTTATCGCATTTTTATTTTTTTGAAGTCAAGAAACCAGAACAATAGATTCTGAAGTCTGCAAATGCATTGTTGGACGCAGCAAAAACGCGACGTCGATCCCGTCGACATGGACAAAAGAACAAGACGATGGGCGGCCGACGAAGGCAATCTCCTCCAGAGATGGCCAACAAATTATTTGAAATAAAAATTTCGTACACAAATTTTTATTTCAAATAATTTGTTGGCCATCTCTGGTCTCCTGTAGTCGCTCGCATAGGACGGTCGTGTCGAGCACATTATGTATTCCAAACCTTAAATATATTCACTTCTTGCATTCTAAATACCGTACTCCTTTTTCCTCCTATACTATTCAGTTTCCTCGATCAAATAAAAAAAGTTTCATATGAAACATTTATTGCTTTTTCAATAGTTAGTAAAATAACAGCGCGCGAAAAATAATATACAAATAAATCGGACATAGTGTATAAACTTACTGAAACATCCAAACATCAGTTAACATTAGTCAGTCAACGTCAGTTAGTATATAGTATAAACAAATGAATTTTTCTACTAGTTATGGAGGAGAATGAATTCCTTCTTCAAAAAATATGTATCGAATATTTTTGGCTACTCTGCACACTTGCAAAATTCCACCAAAATCGGTGTGTACGGGTTCGATATGTTCCTTTTAAATAATATAGTACAGTAGAAAGATATTATTATTATTATTATTATTATTGTTATTATTATATGTCTGTATTATATCATATAGACCATCATTAATGTATGCGCAAACACATGATGAATGGGTGGGGTTCAGCAACAGATGCTCTTAAAAAACATTAAAGCACAGTTTTTACAAATTACGTTATTGCAAGCGAATGAAATTTGTTTTGCGTTAAATAAACCGGAATAGGACAGCAAAGTTAAAAATCGAATGTAATATCGTTTTATATTCATCCTCCTTTCACTTCCGTTGAACGGAATATGTTCATAAGACGATTTTTAAACTGTTACTCTAACAGAAACATTTGTAAATCGCGGGCTTCGACTGTCAAAAAATAACCTTATTTTACCCGTGCTGAATTCTAATTCCTACCACGCGTAGCGTTACAAGATGTTTCGAGACTTCACCGGTAACGTTGCATGCGACACTGAAATGGTAAGGGGGTCCTAGGACCCCCCAAACCGGTGACAAAAAAATACATTGGTTGATAGGTCTATTCTATACCTGGTCTGTGGTAAAACCATCATGAAATAAAAAAATGTTGTTGAAATGTGGAAGATAACACCATATTATACTATCGGAAATTGAAAAAAAAGTTTATGTATTATAATAGACGTATTTATTAATAAAAATACAAAAACATGCAAATGTCCCAGTAACCGGACAACCTAAAACTGCATGTCCCAATACCTGAATTGTATCGTCCCAGTAAGCGGACAACCTAAAAATGCATGTCTAAATTACTTATATTCGCGAAATTTTGTATCAGTAAATAAACTTAGACTTGTTTTAAAAAACATTCATTTCCTTGCAAATTTAACTATCTTAAACTAAATTTAAATCTATTTACTATTATAATAATGTATTATTATAATATATAAATAAGAAATGCTGTCAATATTTACTTAGTAAATGTTAGAAGTGTCGTCACAGAAGCTTAAGAAATTTCTCGAAATCTGCTATGCGTACGAAGTGTGTTACAAAATAATTATTTCTATCTAACGATTTTTAATTTTCTACAATAATGATTTTAATTAATATTGCTAAATACTTGTGCATTATGGTACTATTTTTTGTTTTTAATTATATTAAAAATTAAGCTTAAAAATAAATCAAATTCGCATTACTGTTCAGGTACTAGGACATGGCCGGGCACTGGTACATTTACCTTACTAATTTGCGTATCAATAGTTTTTATTTATACGTAGAAGGATGTAATATTTTGTATAATCAATGTGCAATTTCAAAGCATACAATTTGAATAATGTACATCACCGAAGTGTAACACGCCGATCGTAATGAAATCTATAAATGCTTATAGATATACAATGCATATATATGCTTATGTATGCCTCTCCAACCGAGATTACAAGCCGCCGCCGAACAGTCCAAGTCCTCGCTGGTCGGGACCGGCGTTGAGCCCGTATCGTGAACAGAGTCCTAATTCCGAATGTTCGTTTCTCGCTTCTTTCTGGCCGAAGGGGGGAGCGAGATGGTTCGCTGTGCGTGCGCGACGGGCGCGAACGCAAAGGACGAAGTGTCAGGCGACCGAAAGACGGAGCGAGACAAAACATCAACGCGCCGTCTGTCTTGTACCGTCCTCGCTCGCTTTCAGTGCCTCTCGCTCGCTCTCGCCTTCGCCGGACAAGAGTGAGACAGAAGTGGTGGGGATAGCGAAAAAGTCCACATCGTGTACACCAAACCGAGCCCGTAATGAGACAATACTGTAGTATCTTTTATTTGAGTTTATGCAGATATTATCTGTTCTCCAACCGCTTCGCCGTGATTCATTCAAGTCTCCTTGATGGCAAAATAGTGATAGGGGAAATGCGGCAACAGCGCAATTCGACTCTCGATACGTCTCGGCAACTATGTCTTTCCTACATTTATCGGCTAGTTTGGTCTTCCACCGGTTCTGATGGTACATGGCGCGAATATACCATCAACGCCGGTGACGGAGAATCCTGGAAGCTTCATTCTGTCATTTCTCGAGTCTGTCTCAGTACACGATTCATAAATTCATTAATATTTGAGTGAACGGTGGTTATTAGCGCTCAAATGCACCAGACCACCCTGCACAGATGTCTACTGGACGCAACTATACCCGCAAAAACTTCCTTCTTGCCGATTCCAGGGAGAAAGTTGTAATTTACGGTTTGTTTACAACATCGCGTATACGCAGGGCCGGCGGAACCATTATGCAAGTTATGCGCTGCATAAGGGCGCCAGCCGAATGGGACGCTAAAAAACAATATCGCACGCTTAATAATAAAGGAATCCAACCCCCATATAAACGAAATGTACACCCTGTAATGACAAATCATATTAAATAGAAAACAGGTGCAACAATTTTGGGCACTAAAAAATTTTCTTGCATAAGGGCGCCAACTAACCTCGCGTCGGCCCTGCTTATACGTCACGCTGGTGCTACGTGGCTGCAGTACACCATTAGCGCCACCAACGGACAAGCCTTGAAGGTTCAGTCTGTCAGTTTTCGATTCATAAATTCATTATTATTTCAACGTACGGTGGTTATTAGCATTCAAACGCACCAGACCACCCTGCACAGATGTCTACTGGAGACAACTATACCCGCAAAAACTTCCTTTTGGCCGATTCCAGGACGGAAGTTGTAATTTACGGTTTGTTTACTACACGCGTATACGTACACGCTTTTCTTAGCTTGTGTGAGCGTACGCACACATTCAAGGCCCGCTGAGACGGCCCCCTTAAGAAGTGAACAATGTCAAGTTCCGCATTTTTCATCGGATCTTCACAAAAGTGAAACACCAATCGATTCCTTGCTTTTTCCCGATGTATATGATACCAAGGCCGACATAATTCAGCAAGATCGGCGCGAGACGAATTCAGCCAGGGTTGCCAACTTTTTTCGGGAAAATATAGTACTGTAGGGTGAAATGTGATTAAAAATGTAATCTATTATGAAAAAATATAGTACTTTTCAGAGGAAAGTGGTACAAAATCGAAGCACATAAAACGGCACCTTATCTTTTAAATATATATATTCTTTTCTGCATTTTGCATTATTACTTAATTTATTGTCCTCAATAAATATGTCAAAGATTTGATTGCACTAAAAGTCGAAATTAATATATATCCTTATGTTTACCAAGCTCAGTTTTTTGTGAGAGATAGACTGGCTCTGTTTCTCTCTACCCGCCACTTCATATTCATATTTTAAAAAAATCCTCTCTGTTAAAGTTTAAATTCGTAAATTAAAGTTTTAATGTGAAAACTTTAGAATTGTAGAGAAAGCTGAGGAAGAAAAATAAAAAATGTAGAATTTTATCAATGTATCGAAAATATGTATAGTATTTTTACCTACTATATCTTTTTTTTAACAATAGAGTAGATAAAAGTAGGTAAAAGTTCGCAGCGGGTAAAAGTCCGCACCATGCGAATTTCAATGTTTGAGTGGTTGACAGTTGCCAATGGTGATTGACAGTCAGTTGTCAATCAAGGTGGAGTCACAGCAGTGTCGAATTGTGTAGCTGTGCTTCGTTTTGTTATCGTGCAATGCGGTAAGTACTGAATTCGTTAGTTCTATATTCTAATATTTTCATTTTTAGGAATCAATATTACTCCTATAAATTGATCAGTAAATATTTTGATTAATATGTGGCCTGAAAGAGCTGAAATTCTTCTATTCAAAAGTACTAATAAAAGTTTTCAGTTCTCCTCACAGAAAATAGGATTGATTAAACAATGGAAAATAGTTGCAGGGACAACAGTTCGCACAATACAGTGGGGCAAGAGTTCGAATGCAAACCCCCATTTAAAAATCAGCTTGAAGTAAATGAAGCAATGAAAAGAAAATTTGAGAAGCGCTTTTCTCGAATATTTTTTTCTCTTGGGTTTCACTTTCCATAGTTGCGAATAAACGGAGGTTCAGATCGACTTGAAAAAATTACAAAGTGTATAAAACATGTGCTATTTCCCGCGCAACCTATGATATGGTACGTAGAAATTCGACATTTTCATAAAAAAAATTGAAAAGTCGCGGATTTTTAGTAACCCACAAACACGACCGAATTTTTCTCGGAAAAATCGCAGTCTTTTGGCCACCAATTTAATAATTCCATTTTAATTTTAGTTTTTATTGGTTGCGCGGGAAATTACAGATGTAACAAATAAGAATCACACGTTGAAATTGAATTACGTCACGTTTTAAGACAGCAAACCCACAAAAGAACGTTAAAATGTTTACTAGTCAGCACCGTCATTTTTAAAGCACATGCAGCACACTCTATTATAATAATAAACATTGGGTAAAAGGATACATCTGGATTTGCATTCATTTTTTTTACAAATACATTAAAAAGAAAGTGTTTCTTTCAACGAAAGCCACTGCCTAGTCCCCTTAAGGGGGTGTTCTGATCTGACGAGGCGTTTTCGTCGCGTTATTTCAGAATTTTTTTACAAAGAACCCATAAATTTGATTATTATTTAGTTTATTGCTACATGCTTATTGATACTTGAACTATCTTTACAAATTTTTTTAATAGAAAAAAATTAAAATCAAACGCAGTTGACTGATTTAAAGTAATGGTGAAAAAAAACATGGGGTCACGGTGACCATGATTGGGCTCGTTCTAGTTATCAGAAACAAAAAATGTAAAAAGATTCTTTATTTGTATGCCTTTGGCTATCGCCCCTACCAGAATGATAACAAAATATATGGAAAATTAAGCAAATGGCGGCGGTTTGAATATTAAGTTTCGATTCTCTCACATTTTTTCAACTTTAAAGATCTGTAAAATTTTAAAAACAAAATATTTTATCATAATTCTGGTAGGGACGATAGCCACACGTGTGCTGACAATATATGCAAAACTTGGACTGAGTGGGTCCAGTCGATCTTGAAATATAATGGTGACCGATTCGAAAAGCATGGCTTCGAGAAAATCGGGTTTAAAGTTTACTCAACGTTCGCAGTCAAACTAAGTTGTGGCCTAGGGAAGTAACGGTCTCTTTGTAACCAAATGGTCGATTTTTGTGGTCTAAAATGCACAAAAATACAGTCCGCCGAAACTTTGCCGAAATACACTTGCAGCAACAAAACTGTTATGCGTCGTCCGTCCCGCTCAGTGAGCACGCCGCACAGTGGGGTATTTGGCCCCAAAACCCGGACATGGCTATTTTAAAATCTTCAAACTCCTATAACTTTGTTAAAATTCATCCAAAGTTGATGAAACAAAAAACCATTTTAAAGTTTAAACTTTCTACTTTTCGACTCATTAAATCAATTTTATCGAAATCGGTATCCAGGGGGTAAAATCCGCCCTTAAAGAGGAATGTGCCATACTGTAAAAGTTTCTTGATGTTTATCAAGTGCTACGGAGTGCAAACAATATTTTTTGAAATTTTTATGTATACTATCGGAAAGCATGATGCTTTGCCTTTACGATAAGCAGAACCTCATAAAAAAACATGTTTTTTTAACAAAGATACAGCCATTTAATAAAACTTCAATTTTTTAAACGTTTTGTGTACGGTAGAGATATGTATATGATATAATATATAGAATTGAACGTAATCAACGAACCCTAGTTCTAGTAAAGTTAATAACATACTAAAAACTTTAATGTTCAGGGACCGACAGATGCAATTTACGGTAGGTCAACCATCAATAGACAGCGGCAAATGCATGCGGGTCGATTCTATTTGTAATCATATAAATTTTGATTTATGATATATAATATATAAAGTCTGATTTATGATATGTAATATATATTTTAAGAATATTTTTTATTTACGATATATAATACTTACAATTAATTTTCGTCTGAAAATGATTCGCAAGATTTTTCTTCAGACACCATTTCCGGCTCATGATATATGTATTGTTTCTCTTCATCTTCTTCTTCGTTTTGTCTTTGTCTTCGTCTTCGAGTTCCTCTTCCTCTTCGTCTCCGTTTTCGTCTTCGTCTTCTCTTCGAGATCCTCTTCTTCTTCGTCTTCGTCCTCGTCTCCGTCTTCTTCTTCGTCCTCGTCGTCTTCGAGTTCCTCTTCGTCTTCTTCTTCGTCCTTGTCTCCGTCTTCTTCTTCGTCCTCGTCGTCTTCGAGTTCCTCTTCTTCTTCGTCCTCGTCTCCGTCTTCTTCTTCGTCCTCGTCGTCTTCGAGTTCCTCTTCATCCTGATCCTCGTCCTGGTCTTCGTCTTCGCTTAGGGAATTTGTGTAGTCTGAAGGAAGAAGTAAATCTATTGTTTCGCGTAGGAACGGCATCGTTTTTTTTCTTGGTGTTTTTCTTATGCTTGTTAAAAGCGGATCAGATGTAAGTAAAAGCCTATTTATAACATCCTCGTTACACGATTTCCTGGAAATCTTTCTAGCAGCATTTTGTCTGTATAGACGAAAATGTTTATTTCTAGCTTCAGCTGCCTCTTCGGATAGCTGTCCGATCGGTAAAAGGGCATTTTCTATTACACGTGGACCATGAATTAAAATTTTGTGTGTAGTAGGAGTCATCGGGTGCCATGGATACAATCGGACATACAGTTCTGCTGTATCCGCGGCATATGCTGCAAACTTTTCTGTGTCAATCTTGTGACTACTTGATATTGTTTCTAATATTACTCTAAATCGATAGATTAATTGGATGTCAATCCCTGTTATTGCACCTGATAATTCGTGATTCGCAAAAAATCTACGACGAGTATTACCGTCATTTGTGTTTCCAAATCCAGCTTTTGGCATATCTACAATAACACCCATTTTATTCTTAAATTCATGTTGAATGGCCTTCTTCGTTTGTTGTACCACAGATTTTGCTTCCTTTCCTCTTATTTGCCACTTTTTTATCGGCAATTTATATGATAAGTGCAGTAGACTTTCAAATAATCTTATTCTGGCATGTAGAATAGACAAACCGAATTTTAATGCTTTTGGATTTACTTCCCATTTTTTTGTTAAATTATTAAATTCTTTTTGAGTAGCACCACATATAAAACACCTCATTGTGGACTTTGTGCTTGTTGCAGCATTACATACTTTACCATCGATCATGGTAAATAATAATGTGTGCTTAACGAAAATGATCCTATTTCCTACAATTTTTGTTTTTCTTAAATGCTTCTTTTGTTTCCGTATGTACTTTATTTCTTCATTAATTATGTCTACAGATTCCTTTATAAATCGTATCCGAATTGGTCGACAATATCTGGGGGAAGATGGTGTCGGATTTTCCCAAATAACTTTCCCCTCTGCGGAAGAGATTAATTGTAGCGGCACAAACGAACTTTGAAATATGTTGGCGTCTGAATCAGTGTTCTTTGAAAATCTCTGCTTAAATTGTATCTGCTGCGACCCATCGCATCCCCATTTACTTATTAATTGTAATGAACTAATCTCATTTTCACTATAATTACTTATTACTTCATCTAAATTACTCTAAATTCATCTATAATTACTTCAACGTTCTTCTTGGGTGTAATTTTGTTGATTTAGCAAAAATTGCTCTAGGTATTCCAATTTCTTATTAATATCATCATTTTTGCGTTCCTGCATTATGTCATATAATTGATTTCGCGTCATAAGTTGAATTCCAGATGGGCCCGCAGTTTGCACCGAAGAATTTGCTAACATTTTGATACCTATGCATATACATATTCTGGTTAAATAATTAACAACTTAATAACAGTAGCGGAAAATATCTAGCTCATGTGACAAATGTTTAAGCGTACTTACCAAGTATAAGTAAAATGAGATTAAATATAAAAGTATAATCCAAATAGCACTTAACTATTGAATTTAATAAACACACGATAAATATACATAACACGCACTAAATATATGTAATACACACTAAATATAAACAATACAAAACGAAACTTAAACTGAATAAAATGAAAGAAGAACTAAAATATAACGTATAAATATGTAAAAATTGCTTCGAATGTCTCACTGTGCAGTCTCTGATGGCACTGATTCAACTGAATGCAGACAGAAAGTAGAGGATTTAGTCAAAGCCTTATCTACAGAATAGCATAAACATCTTTTGTCTATAATCTAAACAATTCCTTCGAAGAGTTTCGTAGCACCACTTCACGGTCCGTGAGGTACGGAGGCCTGGCGAGCACGACCGTACAGGTGCGGCGTACGTAAAACGCAGCAGCTCTCGATTGTCATTTCTAGCTAAATTAGCTATAAAACTTAAATCCGGACGAATCCGGAACCAATCTTTTTTGCACTGTCTTCACAAACCTTTATCAAATGTAATGGCACCAACAAAAGCAGGGAGCAGGGCGGAGCAGTATAACAAAATCGTTAATGAAATCTTATAATCGTAGAGAAAATTTACTGAATTCTCGATTATCTTCAAATGTTAATAACTATGCAAATATATATGATGAAAAAGTAAAACCTTTTGGAAAGTGTAGTATATACCTACCTGAAAAGCTTCCATAATGCAAAAATTCACAAAATTTCTTTACAACACGTAGAAAACTCTAATAAGCCAACGATGTTTCAGAGGACGGTTAAGAAAGAATCGCGAGCTCTAAAATCTCTTAACTTTCGACGAAGCCTATTGCTTCATGAGTGCACAAATGAAAAAAACAATATTCCTACATTGTTCCTCAGATATTCAACTTCCTTGAGCACCAAAAATTTTATGCTTTACGCAAAATTTTTGAAATCGATTTATGTCCGGGTTTTGAGGCCAAATACCCCACTGTGCGCCGTATAGGTGCCTACCTATTCTGCACCCTGTAGCTCTGCAAATATTACGAATTGGAAAAAACCCTTTTGCAAACATATTACCCATATAATGTACCAGTAGAAAATGCAAAAAAAATCGATTTTTTACCCGTCAGACCAGAATATTCCCTTAAGGAAGAAACCATCTCTTTTATACAAATCACTCCTTTTATTTGTGCAATTATAATTCGTATTTTACAAAAGATATCGAATTAAGATTTAAATAAATGTTGTACCGTTTCTGAGGATATATGTATTTGAGGATTATATATTTTGGAACTGCTTATGTTACGAAATTTATGTTACGAAAATTAAATTTTCCCCTCCTTTTTTCAGAATTTTTTTTTGTTTTCCAAATGAGTAAAAGCTTCTTTTTATTCTAAATCCTACAATGTATAATAATGTATAATTACTGTAATTACTGTGTGTAAAAATCTCGCTCCAATTATATGTACTTTTATTCATAACCAATTTCTGAGTTGGGTTTTCTCCAGACATAACGACCTCCATCCGAACCAAATATATTTTTTGTTGTTCATGGATTGCATTCTCCAATCTATTGCTTTATGTAGTCTATGGCTGGCGCGCCGACATTACCACCGTGCGTGGCCATTCTCAGTACCTTCTGACTGTGCACGCGCCGAACGCCGTCATAACCTCAAATACTTTCCTTATGTATCAAATAAAAGCCAAGCTTTACTTTTGTGTTTTAATAACCCTCTGGTCAACAGGTTATGGGCCTAGAGAGCTCTTTACCAGTGCGTGAAGTAAAAGAACTAAACTCGTCGAAAAAGTGTTGTGTCGTAGAGGAAGCGTGTGATTTTCTGCGAGTTTGTTAGTGTGTTCAAAACCGCAAGAATGGTTTCCACGTACTCGGCACGTATTGAGACACTTGGAAAGGACAATTTCGACACGTGGAAGCTTCAGTTTGAGGCTTTGGCAATAAAAAGTAATTCGTGGGGATATGTGTGTGGCAATAAATCCAGACCGGTCGTAACGCCGGGGGACGATGCATCGGCGGCAGCTGCTGAAACGTGGGACGAAGCCGACTCGAAGGCCCGTTCAGACTTAGTTTTGGCGATTGATCCATCAGAATTGAAGCAGATTAAGGGCTGCACAACTGCCAACGAGATATGGAAGAAGTTGCATTCGATTTATCAATCAAGCGGGCCGGCTAGAAAAGCAACTCTTCTCAAGCAGCTAACGTTGCACAAGATGGCTGACAACGAGGATGTACGCGAACACATCAGAAAGTTTTTCGATGCGGTCGACAAACTCCACGAAATGGAAGTGGAGATCAACAACACCCTTTTAACAATTCCATTGTTGTATAGTATACCCGCTAGCTTTGAGAATTTTCGATGCGCAATCGAATCGCGAGATGAGTTACCGAAACCTGAATTCCTGAAAATAAAAATTTTAGAGGAAAGTGACGCAAGACTTTCGAAAGCGCGGGAATCTTTGCCCGGCGCCATGATTGCGAGCAGCAGTCATGCGCAGAAGAAGGGCAAACCAAAAAGGCGAAACTTTGAAAGCGAAGCAAGCAGCCGGGAAGGACAGAAAACAGTGTTTCCGTTCAAATGCTACAAATGCCACAAAAAGGGGCATAAAGCATCTGAGTGTGTTAAGGAGTCAACACAAAGTGCAGCCATAGCAGATATGAGTTTCTTCTCCACATCGAACGAAGCTCTAAGGGCGGAACGTGAGTCAACACAAGGAAAGTGGTGCCTTGACAGCGGGTGTACATCGCACATGTGCAACGACAAACAGAAATTTCTATGTATAGAGAGCAGTGACTGTGACAAGCTACAGTTAGCAAGTAACGCTACTACAAAAGTGGAAGCCAAAGGTATCGCGAAGTTGACTGTACCAAGTAACAAGGGGCACACATTGGTGAGTCTTAAAAATACATTATATGTGCCGGACCTTCATACGGCACTGATGTCCGTAAGCAGAATCACCGATAAAGGTTTCAATGTATTGTTTCAAAAACACGAAGCGGTAGTTACGGACAAAACCGGTAATGTGAAAATGCTCGCGGATAGAGTTGGAGACTTATACTTCGTTCGTGAAAATGCGGAAATCGCAAGTGCAGTGACTGAAAATCGCGGCATCGAAACGGTAAAACTGTGGCACAAACGGCTCGGACATTTAAATGAAAGGGACTTGAAGAAGTTTGTGAACGAAGGTAGAGTTCTCGGTATTGAGTTTAATACAAAAGAACACTTACCCGCATGTGAGTCATGCGTTAAGGGGAAATTCGCACAAACTCCTTTTCCAAGAAGTTCGTCTCGGAACACAGATGTGCTAGGAATTGTGCACACAGATCTGTGCGGTCCGATGCGCACACAATCGATGGGCGGTGCCAAGTACTTTTTGACTTTCGTGGACGACGCAACGCGATGGTGTGAGGTGAGATTTTTGAAAAGTAAGGATCAAGTCCTTGAAACTTTCAAAAGTTACAAGAACCTCATGGAAAAACAAACAGGAAGAAAGATCAAGCAAATACAGTCGGACAACGGTAAAGAATACTGCAACAAGGCCTTCAACGATTACCTGGACAAGTGCGGTATCAAGAGAAGGCTGAGCGTCCCCTACACTCCGCAATAAAATGTAGTAGCAGAACGGAAAAATCGTACTCTGGTAGAGATGGCAAGATGCATGTTGTTCGAGGCAGATCTTCCAAGAACATTTTGGGCGGAGGCCGTGCAGACGGCGAATCATCTTCGAAACAGATGTCCTTCCAGGAGTTTGAATGGGAAAACCCTGTTTGAAGGATGGAGAGGATGCAGGCCGAATCTGTCCTATCTCCGAACCTTTGGATGCAAAGGACTCGCACTGAACAAAACAACAGGCAAGGAAAAATTTGATGCACGAGCACGAGAGTGTATTTTTGTCGGATATTCTGAAGAGTCGAAGGGATATAGGGTCTGGCTACCGACTGAAAGAAGGGTAGAAGTTAGCAGAGATGTACACTTTATGGGTGAGATCACATCAAAGAAGAGCAGTAATGACTTTCCTTCAGATGAAACATTCCAGAAAAGAATAACCGATGAACTCCGTGAAAATAAATGGGTAGATGTTGAAATAGAACCCGTGCAAGAGGAGCATCCGAGGCTTGACAACGTCATTGAAGATTCTTCAGGAGCAGAAGATTCTTCAGAAGAAGAAGAATCAGCAGAAGAAGAAGAACCGGCAGAAGAAGAAGATGCCAAAGAAAACATCGACGAAGTCAACGAGGGAGCACAACCGAGACGATTGCCCGGAAGACCCAAAATCATCCGAACCGGCAACCGTGGAAGACCTGCAAAACAGTATAGAGTCGCAAATGGAAGAATGGCTCTCGAAGAGTCCTCTGAATATGCGAACATGGCCGAAATATCGCTAAAAGAGGCACTCTCTGGAAACGAAGTCGATGAATGGAAAGCAGCCAATCGAGATGAGTTTCGTGCTCTAATCGAAAATGAAACTTGGGAGATGGTAGATAGACCAGAAGATCGAAGTGTGATCGGATGTAGGATAGTATTACGAAATAAATACAATTCCAATGGAGAGCTAGAGCGCAGAAAGGCGCGTGTAGTTGCGAAGGGGTATTCGTAGCGTCCTGGCGTTGATTTCCAGGAGACCGCACCAGTGGCACGGTTAAGCTCAATTCGATTACTCATAGCTCTAGCTGTGGAACACAGTATGGAAGTCCATCACTTAGACGTAACCACGGCATTTCTCAATGGTGATATTGAGGAAGAGATTTTTATGGAGATTCCTGAATTATTCAGAGAAATGCTACCAGAATTAATCTTAGAGCAGAAACGATCAAAGGGGCGAACTGACAACACCTTGAAGATGCTTCAGCAAGCCAAAGCAGAAAACAAGGTCTGCGCTGTGAAGAAATCTTTGTACGGCTTGAAGCAGGCGGGGTATCAGTGGCACAAGAAATTGAATCACGTGTTAGTGGAACTTGGGCTAAAGCCATCGAATTCAGATGCCTGTATCTACGTAGGAAAACGAGGTTCACACACATTGCTTGTGGCAACGTACGTGGACGATATCCTCGTAGCTTCAACAAATCAAGGCTGGATAGAAGAGTTCAAGCGAAATCTCAAGAAAAAGTTCAAGATAAAGGACTTAGGCAACGTGAAGCATTGTTTAGGTCTGGAATTTACTCCAGTGGACGGCGGAATGAAGATCTCTCAAAGCAACTACACGGAGGAAATCTTGAAGAGATTTGGCATGGCAGATTCGAAGCCTGCCTCTACACCTTTGGATCCAGGATTGAAATTAACAAAACCGGACAGTCCGGAACCAGAGGCTTATCCTTTCAGAGAATTGATAGGAGCCTTGATGTATCTGGCCGTGGGTACAAGGCCGGATATAGCGTACGCAGTGAACTCGTTGAGTCAGTTCAACAATTGTCACGGGAAGGATCACTGGATTGCAGGAAAGAGAATCCTGTGCTATTTACGGGGAACTTCGGAACTTGGAATTAAGTTCGAAAAAACGGGGAGGGCACTGCAAGGATTCGTGGATGCTGATTGGGGAAACTGTCTGATAGATAGACGATCATACACAGGCTACGTGTTAGTGCTCGCGAACGGAGCTGTTTCGTGGGAGGCCAGGAAGCAACGAACTGGAGTCTTATCTAGTACTGAGGCTGAGTACATGAACCTCACCGAAGCTGCAAAAGAGGCAGTTCACATGCGAACATTTCTCCAAGAGGCAGGACTGGGGCCGCAGGACAGTATCAAAATTTACAACGACAACCAGGGAGCACAAAAGCTGGCGAAGAATCCCGTGTACCACTCCAAAACGAAACACATTCACATTCGTCACCATTACGTGCGTGAGGCATTGGCTGATGGGCTGATCACCGTGGGATACATGCCAACCTCGGACATGACTGCAGACGTTCTGACAAAGGGATTGTCGGGACCCAAGCACAGAAGATGCGTGGAAGGGTTCGGCTTGGTGTTCAGGTCTCCTAAGCAATAGCTTGGGGGGGGGGGGGGGGGGTGTTGTTCATGGATTGCATTCTTCAATCTACTGCTTTATGTAGTCTATGGCTGGCGGGCCGACATTACCACCGTGCGTGGCCATTCTCAGTACCTTCTGACTGTGCACGCGCCGAACGCCGTCATAACCTCAAATACTTTCCTTATGTATCAAATAAAAGCCAAGCTTTACTTTTGTGTTTTAATAACCCTCTGGTCAACATTTTTAATACATTTTTAATATATTTGGTTCGGATAGAGGTCGTTATGTCTGAAGAAAAACCAACTCAGAAATGAATACTAAAATTTTTACGTGCTACTGTGAAGTACTGCGGTGGTTCCGTGATGTTGTGGGAGTGTATGGTTGCAAACGGCACTGGTAATTTTGTTTTTATGAATGGCATTTTAGATAAACATACATTTTTAAATATTTTAAAAAACAATTTAGGAGAAAGTGCAACCAAATTGGGGTTATTGAAAAAATTTTATTTTCAGCAAGACAATGACCGCAAGCATACGACCAATTTATGCAAGAATGGTTATTGGATAATACACCGCATGGGTTACATACACTCCCCTAAAGTCTAGAAATTAATTTCGGCGAATATTTGTAGGCGGAAATCGGCAGGGGATTAAAAAAGAACGACATAACTTTCAAAGATGTATTAAAACAAAAAATTTTAGAAGTATAGAATTCTAGCGAATCTAAAATAACTGAAAAACTAGTGCACAGCATGCAACAACGTCTGAAAAGCGTAACTGGAGCCAAAGGTGGGTTAAATAAATATTAATATAAAATAAACTGCGTATAATTAATGCCGTTCAAATACTTTTATGATCCTGTTTCAGTACATCTTTGCCATAAATGTTTCATAACTTCAAATTTGGTATGTATAATCTCGATACTTGTGTCTTATAGTAATTACAACATTACTTTTTAATGTTTTTATTACTATTATTACTTTTAAATTTAATTTTAATAACGGGAGTTCGAATTAGAGATGTTCAAGTACCCGAAAAAAGCAAGCCGAGCCTAACTCGACTTGAACGACCGAATTAAACCGAGTACCCGAATGAACCGAGCGGCTTGGATAGTACCAAGTAGCTTAAATTTTTCAAACGGCCCGAAGGAAGCGGGCGACTCGAACAGAACCAAGGGGATTGAATTATTTCAAGCGGGCCGAAAGAATCGAGGCGGCCCGAAACAACCGAGGCAGTCCGAAAGAACTGAGGCGGCCCGAATGTATGTCTGTACATTGTACGTCGAGCAGATAGGTTAGGAAATAGGTTAGATATACCTAACACAATTATAATATAGACTGCGGAAGTTGATGTAAATGCATGTTTTTACTGGAATCACTTAAACATTTGGCAGAACTATGTTTCATCATTAAGAGGATGTTAAAAATATATTTTCGACTTTACACATTCTGGATTTACGTTGCACATTCTGCATATTTTTCATATTTTGCAGATACGGAATTTGTTTACAAATTAGCTAGGTGAACCTCGCCATTAAAATTTAATAGTTTCATATATTACAAAGTTTAATACTGTAATAGTTACATATGTATTCAAAAGTTTAATAATTCAATAGTAGGTACAACAGCTTGATACGTATAATATATAGTTATTACAGTATAATTATTAGTATACTACAGTTTTATAAAAGAGGTTAAATATAACCCCCCCCCCCCCTCACGTTACCCTTTTCAGCAAATTTGCATATTCGCGGCATATCATACTTGCATAAACTTCCGCAGTCTAGGTATAAATAAATAAATAGACAATCATTTTTAAACAACAAACAATATAAATAGACACACAATTTAATTGTTTTATTTAATTAATGTAAGATCACGATAGTAATCCGTTTGAATGAGGATAGGAAATATTTCTGAAAGAGCGTATGAAATCACAAGAAATGAAATAAATATATAACGTATCTAACTTATTTCCTAACCTATCTGCTCGTCGTACAATGTATAGACATACATTCGGGGCGGTTTTCTCAGTCATTGCTTAATTCTTAAGATCGTCTTAAGCATGCGGCATCCTTTACTAGTTTACGAGGTTAGTAGAGGATGCCGTATGCTGAAGCATTTACATAAGAATAACCAACGACTGGGAATACCGGCCTCGGGCCACCTCAGTTCTTTCAGGCTGCCTAGGTTGTTTCGGGCTCGCTTGAAATAATTCAATCCGCTTGGTTCTGTTCGAGCTGCCCGCTTCCTTCAGGCCGCTTGACAAATTTAAGCTACTTGGTTCTATCCAAGCCGCCCGGTTCCTTCATGCCGCTCGATTCATTCGGGTACTCGGCTCAGCTCGGAAACCGGGTTTCAGCTTGGTTCGGATTTCGAACTACCCGAATATTCAAGTGCTTGAACAGCTCTAGTTCGAATACTTTCGTGACTCACTGTAGGTACGGAAGTAGGGGCAAAACCGGGACGTTAAGGATAAAACCTCATAACTTTGACATTATTAATGTAAAAAAGAAATTGAAAATAGGAATCATTAGAATAAACTCTTTATTAAATAATAGTATACACCCATTTTTTTAATACAATAACAAATACAAAAAAATTACGATTTAAAATATGGTCCGTTTTTACGGTTTTACCCCATGGCCTGGGTAAAAGTGGGTATCATACTAAAAAGTGGCCCTAGCTCCTATAGCAACGGAATTCGTTCAATTCTTCAGTCCCCCAACCAGTGCAGCCTTCGTGAGCCCACTTACAACAAGTTGTACACTGCACCCAACCTTGATTCAATTTGGATGAACCATAGGATTCTTGGACATAAATACAAATGTCTTCACCGTCTTCGTCACCACTGTTATCATTATCCTTCCGTATTTTGTTTAATATTGTGGTTTTCTTTCTCTTTAGTTATAGTTCTTTATTAAGATTTAGTTTAATGTTGATAACTTCCTACTTTTCGGGTACCCGATTTTACCCCGTACAGTTTTGCCCCAGCATACAATTTTATAAATATTACGAATTATCAACAATACCAGGCCGAAGTACAAACTATCTTAGTTATTTACACTTTAATATGCAACAATGAACATAATTCACACCAAAATCGAAAATTAGATCAGAGCCTTCAAAAACGCACAATACGAGATAACCTTAGTAAGCACGCTTGTAACACGATCATCTTTTGTGGATGAAACAATACACATCATGACAATATGTTGCTGCATTGACGCGGGAAAATTTAAGTCCGTTTTAAAAATAATAGCACGTCCCGGTTTTACCCAGGTATCCGGTTTTGTCCTAATTTCCCCTAGGATAAATCCGGGAGACGCGGTCGGGCCGGAGAGTTGGTCGAGTCGCTATATTTCAGACTCTATGCGTAAAAACGCGTTAAAGTGCAGACCAATTACTTTTCTAGAAGTCAAAAAATTGAATGAGTAGCGTCACTTCGGTTCCTCCTGCGTTTTTCTAAATTTGCAGTCTATAAAAGGTAAACTGAGGTTACATTTAACCTCTTTTGTCGAACAGCGGTGTACAGAATCGTATTTAAAATATACTTCTAAGTTAATTTTCGTTCAATGTTTGGTAATAATAAGATAGTAGAGATATTGAGGGACAATGCAGCCAAAGTATTTAGCCATATTAACTCTTTCTCTCAAAACTAACGAGAAGACCATCTCTCGCTGCAGAAAGGAGAGATGGTACAGTTATGATTTTTTTATTATTTTTATTTATATTTTTATTTTTCATCATTATTTTATTATTATTATTTATTTATTTTATTTATTTTATTTATTCACTTTTGTATTCATTTGCCTTGCTAATCGTCGGTAGGTAGTTCACTTTATCTTTGATGTGTTCTTTACTTGTTTAGCGTAAACAAATTAAATAACAATGAATCTGTAGTTGTAATAATTTTGCTTTCTTCTTTGTTATTTTTCCATGAATAATTATGTGAGTGGTCTCTGTTAACGACGAAAACCATTTTTCCCGGCACCTCGGGAGATGTGGTCAGATGTCATGACTTCAGTTTTCAACCCTATTTACAGTAAATATTGTCTTACAGCAAATATCGACCAGTTTTTCTGAATCAGCATAAAATTCTGAACATATTAGGTTTGTTCTCATAAAATAAGTAATGTCTGTATTAGTTTCAATAGCCATTTTATATTAGGTCGACCGCATCTCCCGGATTTACCCTATCTGCAGCCATATTCAAATTCAAATTCTATGTTTGTCTTCCTTTATTTGAATTCTTTACGAATTTAATTTACGTTTTATGAACTATCAAGCTAATTGCGTATTACGTCTTTTTATCAGTTTTCTCACTTATAAATGACATTTTCCCTACCATTCTGTAACTGAAATAGTTAAGCAAATGTTGAGTTTTTTCGTGAGAATATGATTAGATAATATTTAAACACTTCACAAGAACATTCTTTCCTATACGTCCTATACCTTAACACAAAAGTTATTCTTTTGTAAACACCAAAATCGGGATTTATTTACTACACATTTAACTATAGTAGGTATACAAAGGATGAAATTAAAGTTCAAATAAACTTCTAGCACGGTCCCGTGAAAATACATATTTATAAAGTCATATGATTACTCTAAAAAGTTTGATGATAAACTGACTTGAAACATCATTTCAATTTATTAGTACAAATATTTTGTCAGCATTCATATTTATCCTGTTGTTTCAAGAATTTTTATATTTCACACTTTGGAAGCGTATTTATTTTACACAGAAAATTACTAACAAATTAATTCGTAGAATTACATTTCGCTTGAATCGCGAGTATACAAACACTTTCTAACAATAAGCCATAAATTCTTTAACCTTGAAGATATTTCGCACTACGATTATTCTATCTCACCACACTATAAAGATTTCGATAAGTTTACATCATCTTCATTTGCAGTAAGTTTTCGAATACTTATTGTTAATTACACAAAATTTCATTTCATTAACCTAACTGCAAATTACATACTTGAAGCTGGCAATGACCTAGTCAAAGTCCTGCATTTCATATTGTAATATTAAACGTAATTATGAATAAATGAATATATAATTACATAATTCACGAGAAACCTGGGTGATTAAGTGCATTGCATTGCTAATTTGGTAAAGCTTCTGTACTTGGTATGCGTCAATAAAATTAATGTATTGTTGTAGTATTCTAATAATTATGTTGTTCATATATAAATGTTATTGCATTATTGGGTACATATATGGCCGATTATGGATTGCTAAATGTTGGTTAACTATGTTGATAGTCTGTTTTGAGAAGGGAGTTGCTCTTTCTGATAAGTGAGAATGAATATAAAAAACTGTGTAATTTATTGTATTAGGTTCTATCCGTGATGCACAGTGATAGTACAATGAAATTTTTAATAATACTTATTTCGATTCAGGTTACTAATGTATGTATGAGATTCAATTTCAGTGCATATTACTACTTACGTTAGTAATTTAGTTTAATTCGCATTTGTTTATTATACGGCAAATTCTTCTTGAAATGAAAATCTATAGAGAATTATTGAAATACCATTGTTTCAGCTAAAAAGTTATAACAAAGAAGCATACATTTCTTACATATATCCTTAATATTGTGCATAAATAAAAAAAGGTTATCAATGTTTAATTGAAAAGAAATATGTATACACCGTCCAAAAAGGATGAAGAAACAGGGAATGTAACATGAAAGGGGGATAGGATTGATTTAACGCCTCGAAAGGCAGATACAGTTGAAATCGATTTTGATGCAGCCCTACTGCCTTCCTACTGGTCGTGAAAACTGCCCTCGTTCTATTTCAGCGTAACAGAAAAGTAGGTTAAAATACAACGATGCGAAACTTAAGAACAGCGAACAGCATCTGCTGCACACTGATACACACGATTTCAACTTCCCAGAAGTGGGCTCTGGTCAATTTCCAGCATTTCCGCACTACTCTGACATCTTGTAGATGTGTAGACGCCGAGCCCTCCCTAACATCCGGTCTATCCGTACCGTCCCAACACGCTGCAGAGCTGCTAGTAATGTGTCACTAGGTCAGGAAAAGAAATGTAAGGCCGGATTTCTGACTTTATACAAGGTGTTCGATAAATCGTGGTGCAACTGAGCAGGAAACGTATCCTTATGAGAAAGCAAGTGAAGTGTAGGGGAGACCGGGGCTAGTTGACTAATATTTTACATTTCTAATTTTTATAAATAGAGCCTTAGTTGATTTGCTGCATACCAAAAGCTTACAAATTTCATTAGGTATACACGCTTAATTTTAAAAATCGTTTTAATTGTGTCTAGATTGTAGTTTTTATTTATTTAGAGTAGTGAGACGAATACGTCAACAAACCCGGGCTGCTGGGTTAGTTAACAGATATGATGAGGTTAGTTGACTTGACATTCGCTTTTAAGTTTTAACTCTTTGCCTGCGAAAGGCGTATATATACACTGTCACAGTTCCATCAATATATCTGAAAAGCGTATATATACGCTGCCAATTCCATCAATATAGTATATCAAACGCGTACATATGTATACTACGACCAATCAATTTTTTTTATTTTCTTTTTCACTCCTTCACAGTGTTATTTTTTATTAATTATCATGGTGCTAGATACTGTAATTATTTTCTACTTGTTTGTTATGATCTATTTGGAAGGCCTGAGAGTTTGAAGGGAGGATAGGGTGTAAAACTGGTAGGGGTGAGTTTGGAAGGATTTGTGGTGGGGGAAGTGGACTTGAGCAGCTAAACTCTTTGCCGTGACTGCATCTTGAGATTAAAAATTCAATTTGTAGTGATATTCCTATGCTTAGTCGAGTAACCCCGTCCGACTTTGTTAACGTGTTAAGGGCCATACGTACAAAACCTCCACGCACCGGATAAAATAAAATACTGTAAATTATAGTCAATTTATCACGTTTCCACAAAATATTCATGAAAAAACATCAAGCAGTACTTTGTGGGCAAAAATTCATAAATAGTCGAAACAAAAATATTTACTTCCCGCCGACCTTTTTAGATTTTTCATTCTCACTGATAGAACACGCAAGTTTTTACCACGGTGACACATTAAATAGTAAGCCGGTCATTCATATGCTTCAATATCGCGAATCACAGCACTATTTATTCCATAATACAACAATTAAATGGAATTAGCCAACTAACCTCGTTAGTCAACTAGACCCGGTCTACCCTACACAATCAATTTCAGTATTTGTCGCATAATTTCCTAGAACTATGAGTCTGAACATGAGACTAAATGTCTAAACACACATATCAGTTCCATGTCAGTTTCCTGTCAGTTCCATGGTTGCAAAAGGTATCGGTTGCTTGTTTGGAATGGAGCAGCGCACACTTGTCAGTTCCGTATCCGACCAGTGAAATTCGACTGTCTTCCGTACACGTCATTTCCGGGTCGTCAGTATCAGTGTTAAAAAAATATCGTTTGCGTGCTTTAAAATGGAGCAGCGCACACTTGTCCGTATCAGGGATATCAGCAGATGTCAGTGAGGAACCCGTATCCGTTCAGTGAAACTAAAATTTGGTTGCCAATAGTTGGGCATTTGCACTGACGGAGTCCTGAAATCACTGAAGGGACGACCTTTTTATATGACCGTGAAAGGTTTTCGGGTCGAAGCTCTCGCACCACGCGCTTCGGGTATCCTAGACCCTAGAGCAGGGCTCTCCAAGGTCGCTTACGCGTAAGCTCGGGGTTCTCCTACTCTAATCCGCGTTGTCAGGGATACCGCGCTTCGCTAATCGCGAAGACGCTAGCCCGGCTAGCCCGTCATAGCAGCCTTCATAGCGTCGCACGGTCTCCTTGACAACGGAAGGCACACTGCGTGAAAGAAAGATTGGAAGGGGAAGGAGGCGCGTGAGGGGCCCCTACGCTGGAGAGCCCTGCCCTAGAGTCATAAAGACAAAGACAGCAATAGGCCGCTCAGTAATGAAAATGGGAATTTCGATAATTAATATTAGAACGCTATACAAGTACCACCAATGGATTGCTGGAGTTTTTGCAATGAAAATGATACCAAACATGATATAATTCTGATGATTTTTAATCATTGTAATGAAAAGAGTTTTGTATTTGAATTTTGCACGGTATATGTATAGGGTATGATCGGATGCATGAATGCTGGGTGTTAGGAAAATGGAGCTGGATGTGCGTTTCAACAAGACGTGCAAACTTCATCCCGCAGGCAGGACCCCGCACACGTAAACTACCTGTTCCCGGGTTCCTATGCGAAGTGTATGGGCCCTCGTCGCGAGTGATCGTGTATAATTTTTTAATACAGCAGCGTGTGGATGAGGTTGTATAGAATAAAATGTTCTTTTACATTAATAAGTAACAGTCGATTGCTGATGTCGAGGAAAGCATCCATTTACAGAAAACGAGATGTTTTACTGGGAACGAGCATTGGAATAAGCTTACTTAAATCTACCTACTTAAGGGATTTTTTAATTTTCATTACAGGCACAGTAAAGAAGTGGAAAAGACGACCTTCATTATTTTCTTCGCTATTCCGACCAATTGCGATTTTTTTCAAAACGACGAAACACGCCACCTACTAAGTAAACTAATACCTCTAGCTTCTAAAAAAACTCACGTCACTAGTAAGGCTAAGCGGGTTCCAACCAAGGTCCTCTGAGGGGAGCGCGGGGGCGGGGGGAAGTGAGGGCGCGCGGGGGAGCGCGGCGGAGAGAAACATGGGCGCGGGGCCTGCGGGGAGTGCAAGAGTGGTTGCGCGCGCACGAGCCACGGAGTGGGGGAAGCCGCAACCGTAGAGGGGATCAGTCCGGGCCGAGCAGCCGCGGAGACCTGGCCCACCGTCGGAAATTTTTCAGAGAGAGAGGATCACCCCCGAAAAGTCTTTTTCAGATCTAACCCAGGGAGGGGACGGCCCCCGAAAATTTTTTTCCAAACCAATATGCAGCAGAAATTTTTCCCCAACGCGGAGAAATAATAATTTTTGTATCAGCGATCTACATTATGTAGAAATAATATTTCAAGCAGATATGTAGCATGCATTCTGAAGCTAACAGTATTCTAAAGCGTTCCGATTTAACGTCGCAGCGTATCGCGCGATCTCGCGTAATTCGAATCCTCTGGAGCAGCCGTACGGAATGACGTCATATGGTGGCGTGAAGAACGCTCGAACGAAATAGAATTATGCGACGTCAGCAAATCTTAGAATTACGTGGCGAGGAGAGAAGGAGGACGGGTAAATAAAATGGAGAAATAATATACGTTTAAGAAATTTTATTTAAAATCAACAGAATAATATAAATATAAATATAAATGAATATAAAAATATAAAACAATAGAATATAAAAAAAAATATAATAATAAAATAAAATAATAAAATAAAAGAAAATACAATTAAATAATAAATATAATATAAAAAAGAATATAATATAAAAAAGAAAATAAAATAATAAAATAAAAGACAATATAAAAAGAATATAAAATAAAAAAGAAAAAATATAAAAATTCAATATAAAAATACAATATAAAAAGAAAAAAATATAAATATAAAACTAGAATATAAAAATATAAAAATGGAAAAATAGGAAAAATTATAAAACTATTCTAAGAAGGGGGTGGCGGTGAGGGCGACGATGGTGGTGAGGGCGATGGTGATATGACCCAAGGGTGCCGCAACGGAGCCACCATCGCCGGACCAACTGCGATCCGTGGCGCGGGGGGCGCCACCTCCTCCTCCACCAGCCGTGCATTCATGAGAAATATGTCCTAGAACACAGATACAAACGTCGGTGTAATAATGACACATTAAACATAATAAACATCAAACACACATAACAATGCAATATATTACATACCACTGGAGGCGGCGGCGGTGACGATGGCGGCGACGGCGACGGCTGTGGCGACCCCCAATCGGAAGACCAATTGGGGGAACGCGGAGGCAGTGGCTGTAGCGGTGGCGAGTGGGGCCCCTGCGGTTGACAACAACACCTGCAACAGCTCTGATTACACTAAAAAGAAAAGGCTCAGTCCTGCGAACATTGCATTTTTGAAATCATTGGGATTCCTTGTGCGCATTTAAGTTGAAAAAATGGTGGACATTCTAAGCATTGGAGGGAAGCCGACGTTTGACGATCGCATCGTCAAGCTCGAGACTCACACATACAACCCATACGTCAACACGACGTTTGGATACAGCGATGAGATAAGAATACCCATACAGCAGCAGGATTTATACACATTGCCGTGTGAAAGTTTCCTCTACTTGGAGGGGCAATTGAAGATAAATAAGCCAAGCGATACATTAACGGTGACGTTGGGAAATAATTGCGTGGCGTTCTTTTTTTGAGATTCGATACGAGCTGAATGGCGTGGAGATTGATAGCAACAGAAACGTTGGGATAACTAGCACGCTTAAAAACTATGTATCGCTGACATCTGGCGAAGACAAAAGTATGGAGAATGCCGGATGGGGCTTGAAACGACGCGATGGGCTAATAGTGAAAAATCATTTCAATTTTTGCATCCCGCGATATAATATTTACACAAACGTCTGATTTTAATCTCACTGGATAACAAAGGTTAAACGCGATAAATGTTCAAATATTTAAAAGTACATACCTCTGAACTGTCTCTGCGCTCCGGCGCTATCCTTGAAAATCCCATTATCATACACCAAATTTTTCACACAAAGTCGCACAAAATTTTCACACTTTCAAAATTCAACCGATGTCTGTCGCGATTGAAAGACAACTGGTCTCGCTGCATCTCCTGGCTCTTGGATGTAACCCCCTGTCATGAAATCGAGAAGTGCATAGCTTTGCAAAGTAGGATGTCTTTGATCTTCACCATCTTCATTACAGGCCACCTGCATTTTCGCTGACCATCCTCCTCCATATACTTATCTTCTTCTTCACTGACCACCCTCTCCATCTATGTACTCCACTTGCATTTTCACAGACCATCAACACCTTCCATGCATCTTCTTCGAATTACTCACTGGCCATCCTCTCCTTTATCTTCTTCGCGTGTATCATTTGTATCATTTGGCTGAATCGTTTCTCCTTCTTTGACACATCATTCGACTAGATCACACCACTTTCAACATGAATCGAACGAGTATTGAACGGTATTGAATGGTATCGAACGGCTTTGATCGGGTATCGAACGGCTTTGATCGGGTATCGAACGTGAATCATATCGCATTGATCGTGTGTCGAACGGGTATCGAACGGGTATTGAACGGCTTTGATCGGGTATCGAATAGGTATTGAACGGCTTTGATCGTGTATCGAACGGGTATTGAACGGCTTTGATCGGGTATCGAATAGGTATTGAACGGCTTTGATCGTGTATCGAACGGCTTTGATCGGGTATTGAACGGCTTTGATCGGGTATCGAACGTGAATCATATCGCATTGATCGTGTGTCGAACGGGTATTGAACGGCTTTGATCGGGTATTGAACGGCTTTGATCGGGTATCGAACGTGAATCATATCGCATTGATCGTGTGTCGAACGGGTATTGAACGGCTTTGATCGGGTATCGAACGTGAATCATATCGCATTGATCGTGTGTCGAACGGGTATCGAACGGGTATTGAACGGCTTTGATCGGGTATCGAACGGGTATCGAACGGGTATCGAACGGGTATCGAACGGGTATCGAACGGCTTTGATCGGGTATCGAACGGGTATCGAACGGGTATTGATCGGGTATTGAACGGCTTTGATCGGGTATTGAACGGGTATTGAACGTGAATCATACCACTCTGAACGTGAATCGAACCGCTTCTACATAATTATAACTATCGTCTTAATCTAGCGTACATTACATGCAGGAGGTTGGGGAGGGTGAAGAAAAAACATTTCATACATTAAAAAATTGATTTTATTTATTTATGAATTTCTCTCTGGCGTTTAGACCACCAGTTGAATATTTTAAATACATATTGCATGGCACAGTGCTTTGCGTGTCTACCACACCGCAGAGTATTAACTACATTTAGCTTATTTAGAGATTTGATATCCTCGTAGTCAATGTCCAGCGTCTCGATGACCACGTCCATTTTCGTATCTTCATCGAGGAAATCCGCAAGCCAGTCGCGTTTCTGCAGTCCTTTAACGTATACGATATGGGATGCGTCATCTTCTTCGTCGATAGCATCAGTTACAGCCTTCGTAATTAGCTGTTTAGCCATACTGTACGGAACGTCTCCATCGTCCCACCGTAGCCCATGATGTTTTGCCACCAACCATCGGATGCATGATTTGTCGGATTTCGTAAGAAGATATTGTGGCATCGAACTCCCAAAAATATAGTGCGAGAGAATTGTTCCCTTTCGCAGGATAGCCACTTCCTTGACGACAAATCTTCCATCGACGATGAACCCTTGCAGGTCAACAAATGTTGGTACGACCATTATCGATACAATTTGGAGGTCCGTTCGCATCCAAGACAGACGAGAGAATGGGGTCTTTCTCATAAGACATCTCGATTTTCACGATGAAATTTTCACGATGAAATTTTGGTATGAATTTGACACAGGAGAGGGCGGGGCAAGTAGTATGGTAATTTAATTAATTTTGCGCACCACGTTTGTCAGCGGATTGTATTCAACCACACGATCATGCAGAATCAGACAGTAGGCCGTAGTATTTGCAGACACATTCTCTTTACACTCGAATTCTATGCGCACGTCCACGGTGCCATTCTTGATCGACTCATTTTGTCCCGAGCAATCAATCACCACGAGGGGACCAAATTGTAAAAATTCGGCCACGGTGAATAATGCCTCGTTGCAACTATGTCCATAATACGATTTACGGAATTGCGTATACATGTGGTACAAGATGGCATGCTTATTTTTGTCAAAGTCCAAATTCAGATCATCATATGGGTAAAATTCAGTGTTGAGAAAAAGTTTTACATTGGCCAATTTGCAGTTGTTGAACTTAGTAACATCTTCGCTCATCACATTCTTTCGATCAGTCTGTAGAACAAGGATAATAACTCGCGGCTTCTCCAGCTGTGCGGATGCCTTCACGGCCCACGAATGCTTGGTCGTGCTCTGTAAGAGAGCATACTCGTACAGATCCCACGAGTGAAAACAAATGCTCAGGTTTTTTCCACTTTCCAAAGCATGTAGCAACGATAGCTTATTAACGTCGTTCAGCGTCACATGAGGCATCCGCCATTGCACTTTAAGTAATTCAATTTGTGGTTCCAACATCGGCGATCCTATTAGAGAATTGTTGTCGTTGCGCGATCGTATTAAAATCAATTCGTGACGCGCATTAATAATCATGCGTTTGTAGTCCTCGCAAAATCCCAGCAAATATTTAAGTGGGATGCAAAAATTGAAATGATTTTTCACTATTAGCCCATCGCGTCGTTTCAAGCCCCATCCGGCATTCTCCATACTTTTGTCTTCGCCAGATGTCAGCGATACATAGTTTTTAAGCGTGCTAGTTATCCCAACGTTTCTGTTGCGATCAATCTCCACGCCATTCAGCTCGTATCGAATCTCATCAAATAAGAACGCCACGCAATTATTTCCCAACGTCACCGTTAATGTATCGCTTGGCTTATTTATCTTCAATTTCCCCTCCAAGTAGAGGAAACTTTCACACGGCAATGTGTATAAATCCTGCTGCTGTATGGGTATTCTTATCTCATCGCTGTATCCAAACGTCGTGTTGACGTATGGGTTGTATGCGTGAGTCTCGAGCTTGACGATGCGATCGTCAAACGTCGGCTTCCCTCCAATGCTTAGAATGTCCACCATTTTTTCAACTTAAATGCGCACAAGGAATCCCAATGATTTCAAAAATGCAATGTTCGCAGGACTGAGCCTTTTCTTTTTAGTGTAATCAGAGCTGTTGCAGGTGTTGTTGTTGTTATTGTTGTTGTTGTTGTTGTTGCAAACAATTTCACTTGGAAGAAACGAGTTTCTGGAGTCGTTCAACACAAGCATCTCTTTCGGTCACGCCACACGTATTATCGTCGTCGCCGTCGTACGTGCAATCTGATGGTAATCTCTTCACCTCGAAAATCGAGCAACCGTCCGTCTTGATCCACAACGCGTATCGTTAGATCCGTAATGACCTGTGCGGTGATTGGAAGGTAAATGATCTGCACGGGCGTTTCCGATATCTTATATCCTGGTGGGACTCTCGGCGAAAATTCATGTATCGTATGTACGCGCTTCCCATTGTTGTACGCGCAAGCGGTCACGCTGCATTCTATGCGAATAATGTTCACGTTCATGATATTAATTGGATCGTCCGATTCATACCACCGTCCAGGTTCTAATACCCGATTCGTTGAGAATCCCAGTAGCGATCCAATGTTATTGGGTTTCGTAAAGTCTATGGCGAACGAGCAGTACAGCTCGCTTTTCATGGTGTTGTTGTTGGGACGCAACACTATTGGATACACATCGTTGTCACCGTCATCGATGCCGCCGAGATTTTGAGGATACCGCTCGAGAAATCGCTGCTTCAAATACTTGGCAATGGCGTCTAGTTCGTAGGAGCCGTGGGGAATCGTAATGTATTCATGAATGGTGTCGATGCTATTGGTGATGTCATAGTTTGCGGTGAAGTAGAATTTATCGTTGCTGAAGTCGATGTTCGGTATTGTATGATAAGTTTCAAAGGTTGCTAGACCAAGCTCATAATCATCGTCGCTCAAATCTATGGGTGGAAAGTAGCTTACCGCGAGGGTGCTACTCTTGCCCGTTAGAGTGAATGTTAACGACATATTCTGAGCTGTACGACTCGACTAGTACTGAATCAGAGTGGTGGGAAGTCAATCCTTAAATTTGGTGCCAATCGTTTGCAGAAAGCGTAAGCATAGTTGTCCACAATTGCTCTGTTCGCCAATTCCTTAGGCGGTCGAAGATTCCCAAAACTGTCGAAATATATAGCTCGACACCCTCTCTTCGCATACACTACCCAATGAGTCCTCGGCCCCTCGACATTGTCCAAATTCACGATACCGCTCTCGTTTCGACGTACTCCTCCGGCAGGTAGCGCGTTACACATGAAAACACCTCTAAAGAATGGAATACGCATACGTTTTGCAAACTCCTCCAATTGCGCGTCGGTAGTTACGCCGACAGACATTTTTATTTTCTTTTCGATGTTTTTTTTTTCGTTTCGATATTCCCTGTCCGCGCTTGTATGGTGCGAGATAAAGTCCACGACCTTCCATGGAACTATTATGACGTTGCATTTCCTGCAGCTGATGTTGCGCCGACTTATTATCGTTTACCGCCTTAGCGATCCCCGCCGCTCCGCCAGCTAACGATCCGAGAACACCTAGCAGCGGGAGAAGTGGTAATATACCACCCCGTTTTGCCACTGGGAGAATCCGCTTTTTCGATGCTCTCTTTGGAATCCGCTTTTTCGATGCTCTCTTTGGAATCCTTTTGCGCAATTTTGCTTTCATCCCCATTCCGATTTTCGTCTTGGCCTTCATAGCTGCCCAAATAGCTGTAGCAGCACCTCTTTCGCCCAGAGTCGAGTCACGCGCAACGATGGGTTTTCGCGCTTTGTCAGCGAGTACGTTATCTGCCGCGTGCCTTTCGTCGAGGTTGTTACGCAATATCGTGTTCGCGACACGCTGCGTCCAACGGATTGATGCCTTGATCACCTCTAGCCAATCGTTTTGCTAGATGTGTTCCTGGACCGCAAAACTGGTATCCCGGGATATGTAATTCGATAGGTAGCGCGTTTATCGCCCGATTTAACAAACCATTACCTTTCTTTACTCCCGTTGGTGACATTCGCTACAGTTTTTAATCAATGGTGCCGGACCGTCGATATGCGTTCGCTGCCAAGGGCGATTATAATGTTCCAGACACCGACGATACTGCTGAACCTCGGAATCAGTTTTTATATGCTCGGGGAGTCTGTCCCACAACTGATCAATGTGTCTGCCAAACTCTCGCAGTAGAATAATCTTTGGTATATATTTCAACTGTTCAGAGGTTAAGTCTCGAATATCGCAATTATCCGACAGGATCAGAAGCATTTTGAATACTGAGCTGTTTTGCTTCAGCGTGGACCTATAAATAGGGCGCGTCGCCGCTTCGACATATCAAAATCATTTTTCACAATTCGCGGAGAGGATGCGATTCGTGCGACAACCTGTGACGATACGCACAGAGAGTATGGTTTCGTGGTAATAGACAAGGATAGCGCAATGCCCAATGGACGTTATAGAAAGGGATTTAACGAGTTTGCCGTACCGTGAGATGGTCAATTGTCGTCAACACGTCGGTGGGAAAGCAACGTCTGCTGCACAACGATGATTGATATCGATAGTCTGGAGATTAAGGATCGCGAGAGAATAGCGAAGGAAATTGCCAAAACCAGCGAATCCATTCGTAAGAAACATCAGGCTTTGAAGACTGGCAAGATGGAGGAAGATATCGCGTTGGAGAGATACTTCAAACCTGTCGTCGAACCCTTGAAACATATGAAAAATACCACAGCGGCAGAAGCTGACGCATCACCGTCGATGAGCACAGACGTTGGAGGGAATGAAACATTAACGCCTAAAACAAAAATTCAGTTCAATTCGGTGGCTGAGAGCGATGCCGTCAATAAACTATACATGGAAAAGAGCATTAAACTTTTGGGAGAGCAGCAGGAAGAATTAGAGAGGAAGCTGGTCGTGTTTCAGAGAGATATGCTGACGTTGCAAAACAGCGTGAAAAAGATATCGCAGGCGTCAAATTCAATCCCACAGCAGCGCTGCGAAGGAGAATCATGCGAGACGGTTGAACTTGTCCAGAATTTCCTCGGACCGATGAGGAGCACATAATGCACATACATGATAATTATCACATCATTCGTGTCAAAGACACCTCTGCGATCAAACATGCAACCATTATCGAAATCCAAAAGTAAAGAAAACCATGGCCCCAAGAAGCGGCAACTTGTTGAGGAATTGCATGCTCCAGCTCGAAGACATTTCCCACGGAGGCCCGTCATAGTGCATGGATACGACGATCTGTGGCAAGCTGACGTTGTAGAATTGCGTCCATACTCGCGATTCAACCAAGGTCACCACTACATACTCACCGTCATCGGTGTGTTGAGCAAGTATGCATGGGCGGTGCCGCTCAAGACTAAAAGTGGTGCTGAGGTGACCAAAGCGTTTGCAAAGATATTTAGAGATCGATATCCGAAAAATTTGCAAACCGATCAAGGAAAAGAATTTTACAACGCCGATGTGCAGAAACTCTTGTCAAAGCATGACATTAATCATTATTCGACGTATTCGGTGATGAAGGCCTCCGTCGTAGAACGTTTCAACCGAATTTTGAAGAACAATATGTGGAAAATGTTTACGCTCAATGGAACCTACAGATGGATCGATTCGCTATCGCGTCTTCTCGCAGAGTATAACACGCGAAAACATAGGACCATCAGAATGCGTCCTTGCGATGTTACCCCTGTGATCGCCAACAAGCTGTTAGCCACCGTATACAGCAACATAAAGATCGCTGCTCCGGCGAGATTCAAGTTGGGGGAGTTTGTGCGCGTGAGCAAATTTAACACCATCTTCGAAAAAGGCTATACGCCGAATTGGACAACGGAGGTGTTTAAGATAGCCAAAGTACAGGCAACTAATCCCGCGACGTATCTGCTCCTCGATTCCTGTGGAAAACCTGTTGCCGGAGGATTCTATGAACACGAGCTGCAACGCGTCACCGATCCTGATGTGTATCTAGTGGAAAAAGTGTTGCGTAGGAAAGGGAATAAGGTATACGTCAAGTGGTTGGGGTTTGATAAATCACACAATTCTTGGATAAATAAAAATAATGTATTGTAACAATAATATATGATTCAATAAAAATACAATGATATATACATGTGTGAACAATTTTTTTATACAATAATTCAACCATTTATATGAAGTAGTTAATAAATACAATAATTTCTATTTTACATCGATTTTTTTTTACAACGGAATTTTATAATGGTATTTTATAATGTCCCCAGGGCAGAGTGTCGGTCGAATCAGGAACGATATGCCGCTTGTCGTCGTACGGACTTAGAGCGATTTTAGATTCCGAAATGGTGTACACTTTGTGCAATTTAGACCGTATGCACGATTGTCTGCGAACCATTTCGATCTCCCTTTGCAAACACTGCGCGTAGTCGTCGAAAGTTATCGTTCTGGCTATGACGTTGGTCTTGACGCCTTTCGACTTTTTCGTATCTTTTTTACCGTCTACGCGATGTGCATACATTTTCGCTCTAAGACCTACGAATTCGGTCATTATCGCGACGTTATTTTCGTCCTTCATCAGCCCTGGAACCTTCTTATTTACACACGGCATATTATATGAATTGTCGATAGGATAATCGCTTGTGTCGAATCTATCGATATTGTGTTTCATGGACTCGTAGATATCGTCGCATCGAATGTGATAAATGAGGCTGTCTGTGTCTGTGTATAGAATTTTACAATTTGGTCCGTGCAGGGCAGACATGTACTCGTGATGAAATTCATACAAACAAATTTTTTATATATCCAGAATGCACATACCCATGTATATCGGTTTGTTGAATTTTACCTCGAGTTTTCGCAATTCAACAGCTACTAAATTTTCCGAAAAAACACTTCGGCTGTGGAAATTCGGTTTCGCGATCATTGCCTCCGCGCCATATCGCCCTTCCCAATGTGTCAAAAGTTTTACATCCACATGATTTCGTACATTTTCCATAGTTTTACCAAATACCGCGTTGTTCATCAATTTGTACAAATTTTTTTCAAAATCATTTGTCGCGCTTGTTCTAAACCGTGTATTGAGTTCGATGTAATCGCGGAGCCAGGGGGATTGAGCGAATTGAAGCACGCGGTGTATCTTTGTAATACGAAGACCGTGACGCGTGCACTGCTGCAGGTTGCGATAATGAATAACGTAACGCTGCTTATCGTATACCGTCGCGAGTAACTTGTCCTGCCTGCTGCCAGGTGGTTTGGCACGCGTCGGGCAGAACGGTAGATCGGCGTGAGCGTCGTGCAGACTTTGTGGATATTCCAGATCTACTTCGAGAATGTACCCCGTGGGCGAATCGACCGGGATCGAAGACACGTTAAAACTTGCAACATCTTCGACCCATTGAAATTTGGCGTGTGGCAGGGGTTGACACATTGCCCATCCATACAAATTATATACATCAAAGTACATCAAGTATGATGACTGATCCGATGCATCGTAAGATGGCATGTACTTGTTATTGGCATGTGCGTATCTTCCGGAACATTGACTCAAATCCCCGCGTATACCGCGTTCGATAAACATAACCATATCGACGTCGGTGAGCAATTCGAATGTAATTTTGGTATGTTTTAGCATGGCATCCCAGGTGAAACCGGGTAGAGTATAATAATGCGCTGAATCTAATCCGTAACTCTTGATACAACTTTCGCGAAAATTTTCAAAAATATCTGCCAATAACAAGACATCTGTTTTCAAATACAAATCGCTGTATTCGCCCAAGGTTCTAATCCCGAAACGCTGCCAGACAGTCCCGGCGTGTGCGTAATCGCTCTCGGATACAGTCTCACCCGTTAACGAACTGTAGAATGATTCGCGCGGCGGTAAGCATGGGTCCTGCAGCTTGTTCGCGGAATCAAGGTATTCGTACGGAAAGACGCCCTTTCGCGTCAATAAATTGAAATCTTCGGCGGATAATGTTTCAAACTTGGATCGTAAAATTTTTAATTGATCTGTGCTAAGAAAAGATGCTAATTTGTCGAGACTGGTGTTGAGAAATTTGTACGAATCGATGAATCGCAATTTAATATAATTTCGCGAGTCGGAGTTAGCCGTATCTTCGACATTTTTTGTGAATGAAATATATTTTTCTTTAGTTATGGGTAATACGTCAACGCTGCCTTCGAAAGCGGTAGCTATTTCCTCGATAATGAAATGTGAATCGTAACCAGATAAATTATGAAAAACTATGGGGATGTAAAACGCGTTTTTATAATTTAAATTGCACTCCGAATGTGCTGGGCCTCTAAACCGTCCGGATAGATGACAATGATCGCGGACTCGTATATCGATAGCCTTGAATGGTTCTTCGCAAATATGACAGTGTGTTGCATCGCGAAATGCCGTCCACTGTTCGGTGGTTAAATCAAGCATGGGAACATTGCTGGTCAGGATGGGTTTGGCGAAATTTGCAAAATTTTTAAGTTCATCGACGAACCATGAAACGCAATCCGCGTCGCGGCGACATCGATACGTCGACAGCGATGTATCATACGAACAGTGCATATAATAGGCTATACTATGTACATTGTGGTGCTGGTACATATGTAATTTATTGTCACCCATTCGGTGACTGTCCTCTGTTTTTTCGATGATGCATTCCAGATCGGCATATACCACGAAGGGGAGCCGCTCCTTCCTGTCGTGGTTGTTGAAGCTGAGCAAATTTTTGCCTTCGCTAGGCAGCAGGATGGCGCAGTCGTTCATTTGCCCACAGTCCAGCGAATGAAGCTCCAACTTCTCGGCAGATCTGAAGTAGTGCATGCATCTGTAATAAAACAAAAAAATTTTTTATTTAATTTGTTTCGCGAGACATTTTAACATTTCATATGTTTTCTATACATACCGATCACAGATGAATTTCTTGGCTTTGTTCTTGCTCAACTGGGCGCTCACCAACCGGGACAAATTCTTGATCAGAACAAAGTGCCCTACATCACCATGCCCCTGTTCCAGCATATACAGCAGGTTGATGTGCCGATCCCTCTTTTGGCTGGTGAGGCGCAGCGGAAAGGCCGTCTTCGTTTTCTCCGCCTCGAAGCTATAGACGTTGATCGAGATTTCGTTCTGCCGCTCGAACTTCCCAATTTGCTCCAGGGACATTGGGAACTCAATGCCCTGGAGATTTAATACGGAAGCACATGGCGGATATGAACTTGAACGATCAGGATGTCTTTCCGCAGGATGAAGAGCGGCGACCACTGCCCACGCGAAACACGCATTGTCCGGGGATTGTACACTGATCGTTGCATTCTTCAGCGATATTTCCCGCGGTAACTTGTGGTGGCACCCTGCGCGCAGCGGATTATATTTGTTGACATTGACGGTTAGGTTGAGGATTCTCGTCAATGCCCATCCGCTGTCACGTTCCTGGAACTCTTCCAGCGATGCCAGGGTGGGTTCAACGACGCATCGCTGGTACCACTCCTGCAGATCGGATGTGCCGAAGAGTTCGCAGTTCCGGGTGTTGATGCTTTTGCAAGCATGTTTATCGCCTGCCACAAATTCGCCGTTGAATACAGTGTTCACTTTGAGGTTTCGACGTTTCATCAAAGCGCCTCGCACGTGCTCCAACACAATGGTCGCCGCATCCTGGAGGAAGTTGCGCGGCTCGATATAGTTCGAATTGAGCACAGCACCAGTTAACACGCGGCTATCGAACGCTGTGTCTATTTCGCGCCACACAAGTCTTGCGCTCGAATGTCCTGCACCTTCGCGCACGAAACGGCCGCGCAACGAATGTTTCAGTCCTTCGAGTCGCGCGATTCGAGCAACCAACGATTATTGAACACCGATCGATAATCGCGGGCGTTTCACTCGGCTGTGTTCTTCCAACGATTCGATACACTCGTTGCACCGTTCTTCCCACGCGAGGAATTCTTCCCGCGAAATCAATCGTTCAGATTGATCCAACAATCGGCGTTCTCCTTGCGCGAATTTTTGCATGGTCGTAAATGGAATGTAATGTCTTTTCCTCGCAACACGTTGCAACGATTTGAGGCTTTGTGCAGTTTACAGCGCGCTTTTAAGACTGATACCATGGTTTGGTATCTCTGTCTAACTCTTTTGGCGTACCCCCTCCCTCGAATGCACCGCATGCAAAAACGACGATCCGTCCCAACATGGTTCTGTGCAGTTTCTGCCGATACAGCATAATTCTTTCTATGATTCACGCGTATGACGAATTAGCGCGCAAAATCATCCGACACAGTTTCTGCTGACACCGCATAATTCTAAGATTCGGCGCTTCCCAAGGTATTATATTACATTCAACACGTGTCGAGACTTTTATCCTTGAGGATGGGGATTAAATTACATGCAATCGTGCCATATGCTGCGACGTTAAGATTGAAAAACATTATGGAAAAATTGGTAGCTTTAGAATAAAATGCGGTGGTGGGGGAACCAATTGCACCGCTATTTAAGCCAATCTCCCGAATGCTATTCCATCAATCGCCCAGTAGCCTCAGTGGCTTTCGACGGAACAAATAGTGCTCTGAAAAAAAAAATGTGCAGTACCAGTGCCGAAGGAAACGTCGAACATATGAATTATTACGTTCCGATCGTGCGAGATGATGGCGTAGCTCAATGCGGGGAGGATACAGTTTATTGGTAAGGCTTAATTTTCACATATTCTCAAAATTGTATTCCTAATACGAGCAGACAATTTCATAGCTTTGATTGTTCTCTTAGCCCGCGCCGAACATCGCGTATCATGGTCAGAAGATACGCATTAACATCTATGGGCAGCAAATATTTGGAAATTGGAATCCACGTACGGCCTACGGTCGATGTAGAAATGGTTCTCGGTGACAATCGTGGGATGTATCTCACGTTACCATCGTATACATGGCATGCTCTATGCAACAGTCGTACAGCCATCGAAGAATGTTCACGATTACCCGGATCACCTTCGATGCAGCTGGATAAATTAACAATGGATTTTTGTGAGATCTATAATTCTCCGATTGTGAAGATGATGCTACATGATAAGCCACTGTATTTCAAACCGGATACAGTAACATTTTTATTAAATCTTGAACCATGTATAGACTATGTGTATGCGCAGCTGCATCAAAATGTAAGAGATGTGCAGACGAAATTTGTAACTTTTGTCAACGTGCTACAGCAGGGCGATGTTGCCTGCGAAACATTAGATGCGCGTCGTGCTGCTAAAATCATATGTGATAGCGAACATTACTATGAAGATTATCATATAGATTGCGAACTGGTAGCATGCGCTATCAATGATATTCTAGCTGATGCTCGTAGGAAAAAATGTTAAATTATATTCTTTTAATTTTAAATAAAATTTCTTAAACGTATATTATTTCTCCATTTTATTTACCCGTCCTCCTTCTCTCCTCGCCACGTAATTCTAAGATTTGCTGACGTCGCATAATTCTATTTCATTCGAGCGTTCTTCACGCCACCACATGACGTCATCCCGTACGGCTGCTCCAGAGGATTCGAATTACGCGAGATCACGCGATACGCTGCGACGTTAAATCGGAACGCTTTAGAATACTGTTAGCTTCAGAATGCATGCTACATATCTGCTTGAAATAATATTTCTACATAATGTAGATCGCTGATACAAAAATTATTATTTCTCCGCGTTGGGGGAAAATTTCTGCTGCATATTGGTTTGGAAAAAAATTTTCGGGGGCAGTCCCCTCCCTGGGTTAGGTCTGAAAAATTTTTCGGGGTGGGCCAAGGTCTGAAAAAGACTTTTCGGGGGTGGGCTTCTCCCTCTGAAAAATTTCCGACGGTGGGCCAGGTCTCCGCGGCTGCTCGGCCCAGACTGATCCCCTCCACGGTTGCGGTTTCCCCCACTCCGCGGCTCGTGCGCGCGCAACCACTCTTCCACTCCCCGCAGGCCCCGCGCCCATGTTTCTCTCCGCCGCGCTCCCCCGCGCGCCGTCACTTCCCCCCGCCCCCGCGCTCCCCTCAGAGGACCTGGGTTGGAACCCGCTTAGCCTTAGTACTCACGTCATTTGGACCAATTTTAAAAATGTTATTTTGTTTTAAAGGGTGTCCAAATACTTTTGTCACCTACTGACTGATAGAACTGTACAGCAGGCTTGCAGAGACAGCTGAATTGGGTCAGACCGGACCAGAGCAGGCCTCCTACGCAAGGATCAGCGGGCTTAATGCTACGCTGGATGGAGGGGGAAACACCTACAGGAGCGGTGGTCATGTGTGCATGAACTACGCCTGCGTCAGTCACGCACACATTACCACCGCTCCTGTAGGTGTTTCCCCGTCCATCCTGCGTAACTTAAGCTCGCCGATCCCTGCTCCTACACAGTTATCAGCGAAATTAGGGACACCGCACGGACACGGAATGGACACCATACGGATACGGAACTAACACGGAACTGATATGTGTGCGCAGACCTTAAAATACTGAAAGTACATGGCTTTAATGTATCCTCACATTACAAAATAACAATACTGTGACATAGTAGCATACAGTTCGTAATAATATTGCAGTTCCAAAAATCATTTCTAATAAAACCTGGTATCATCCATGTTGTTTCAAGCAAAGCTGCAGGGGGGGGGGGGGGGGGGGCACTAACGAATATAACCTCAACCACCTACCGGTCAGAATTTTTTGCGAATATTTCGAAAACTAAAACCGAGCGACGGTAACATGTATGCGGAAAAGTTTTTCAGAATGTTAACCTTGGCAGCATATTTCAAGGTCATCGAAATTGGTGGGGGAGTGTCCTTTTGTAAATAATTAGGTAGCAATTATTGTAAGATGATGTTAAAATCGACACTTCCTACTTTGATACAGACTGCAAGATACCTATTTATCTATAATTCTACGGAAATGAAAATCAGATTGTAACGTTATGCACATCCCCTGTACAGACGCACTACCGGAAATTTTCCCTTGTGTATGATTCAACTAACAAGGAAACACAGAGAACCCGCAGTCACCGGGATTTACTTGTAGGGATTCCGCAGCGGTAACACCGAAGCTCCACTAGAGGGCCACGCGGCGGGAGATCTTCTCGCTAGCGTTCGTTCGACCTCCAGTCCGTATGTTTAGTTCGGTCCTTAACCTAGCACCCAGCGTGTCTAAGAGTGTGTTTCAATTCACGCATTATGCGCGTAGACTGCAGAGAAAACCGTTCCGTTTCAGTCTATGCCTGCATTGATGGCGTTGGTGGCACATGGGATTCTCTAGAATTCTCCCACTTCTAGCGCATGAAGCGTGCAGTTTATGCGAGCATGCGTATTTATCTCCTTATGTACGCTTTGAAAAACATACACCAAATTATGTGGTCCCCTCCTCGAACTGACAGAAAATATAACCTACATATATGCTACATGACAATAAATGTTTATTGGAAATTTCGTTCTTTTACGCTACATTTTTCAACTTTTTATAACTTAACATCCTTCCAAAATATTATTGTTACGCCGCAATGGTATCTTTATGAAATTGGGTATAGCATATAGGTTATATTTTCTGTCACTTCGAGGAGCAGATTATGAAGTCGAGGAGTGTAATTATTCGTGGTTAAGAAATCAAAATTTCCAACCATAACGTCATTTTCTAAATAAATTTCGTCGAAATAGTATGTTTTAGCTTAATTTATGTCTACCAAATTCGTGCGTCTTATTACATTCTAATTCGCTTTTGAGAGGTACGACAGGCCAAAATTGAGGGGTAAGCCAGCTTTTAACATTACTTTTTTCTGGCTTAAATACAAATGACATAAAAGAATTACGAATAAGGCAGAATGAAGTCAGGAATATTTCTTAATACGATTCCATCCAGATAAAAAACACAAAATGGAGGTAAGAGGAAACTGAAGAAAAAAAAAGTAAATATCAAATCGAGCATGTGGTCCATGGTCCATTACACCGTAAACTGAAAAGGTGGAATGTGCTTGAACTATCACAATTAGAAATTCGAATACGGAAAATGCACTATCAACCATACAAGAGGATACCACCAATATCTATGAGAAAATTAATGTAACATACGCCAACATTACACAAGATTCAAAAATATATTTATAAATTCATATTCATATGTTATTAAAAAGCTAGTAAATTATTCATCCGTTTCACTAACCTTAATTATCTTAAAAACTGAAGAAATAAATGAAACGGACAATGGTAGAAAATGGCGAAGTTTGGAAGACATTGGAAAAGATGTAAACTTTTACACCATGATACTCTATGTTCTACAGAATCAGATAGTAATATATAATTACTCGCAAATAAAAGCGATGGAAAATTTACCGTTTTCTACCATTTATTTTATAAGATAACTTTATTCCGTCTTCACAGTCAGGTGTCTCACCACAAGTTTGAGATCTGAATGACGTATAGTAGGGAGTAGTAGAGGGGGAACAGCTATTGGAATTTGGAACTCAGTGACGTATTAGGGACTAGTAGAGGGGGATTCCTCGTACGATGTGCACAAATTATATTAGCTATACATACAGGGTGTCCCAAAATTGCGGCAGAATCCGGTACATGGAATATCCTGATGCAAGATGACACCGAAAAGTCTTTTACCATTTTGGAATCCGATGCATCGTTCCCGAGATATTAACAGTTGAATATTACCGGTGCAACTTCCGGACCGCGCAGTTTAAGGCCCAAATAGTTAAGCGCGTAGAAGTGACTCCTCACATGCACACGCAGGAGGCACGCGTAGATACAGACCCACGCACACAGTACAGCCGGCCGCACTGGTTCCAACTATAAAAATAGGTTAGCGCGGCCGGCTGTACTGTCTGTGGGAACAGGGTACGGACACTTCAATGGGCGAGCAGTTAGCCCTAGATTAGTTTTAATACCAATGGTATGGCGGCGCTGTACTCAATGTAATGAGAGAATTGTACGCTAGATGGTGTTGGCAGCGTTACGTCGGAAGCGTCACCCAAAGTCATTTTGGCCATTTTATTTGATTTCATTTCATAGTGTAGCGTGCTGGTGTATTGTACAGTCTTGCAGTGTCTTGTTGTATCTGTCTTTTCAGCATTTTTCAGCGCCCTTTAGTTCGTTTTGGTTCGATTTCGTTCAAAAGTAATTAATAGTTGTGAGAAAGTTTTGTTTTTATATATTGAAAACTTTCAATCAGCAGGTATGTTAACAACTTTGAAATATAATATTAGAAATAAAGAAAATAATGAATAGAAAATTATAAAATTACACCCGTCCCTCGACGTACGCGGAGGGTACGTTCTTCTATTTTTTTTATGCGATAGAAAATGCGTGAAAATTAACTACATTTCCGTTTTCATTTGAAATTAATTTAATTATTATTAACATGAAAAATATAATAAAAAGTAGTACATAAATGGCAGGAAAAGTATAGTGGTAGTAGCTATTAGCTGTATATGATTATAATCATAGACTGCTCTAATTGTTTTAATAATTTTTAGTTGATTCAGTATGGTTGGGTATACCCCATGTGCTGTTCCCGGGTGTGACGATAGGATATCTTCTCGACACAGATTTCCTTCACCTGTGAAGGATAAACAACGATATGACAAATGGATTGAAGTGATATCAAACCCAAAATTGGTTGCAATGGACCCTATGAGAGTATATAGAAGTTATCGTGTATGCCATCAGCATTTTACCATAAATGATAAATCGTCAAATATGTTTTTGAACTGTACTACAGTACCTTCTCAGCACCTACCATCTAAGACAGGTAATAATTTTGAATATTATTATTATTATTATTATTATTATTATATAAACGGGACAAATATCCCATAGTTTACAAGAGTAAATAATCGATAGTGCTTACAAATACTAGTACTTATTGCACTAAATTTACATCATAAATGCCACCCGACAGTCTGTATAACAAAGACCGGAACGAACTTTGAGAGCAACTAAAAGGGTCCATGCCAATAAAATGCTGATTTGCAACACTCACGGCACGATTTATGGGGTCATCCGAGTAGTAGCGATATTGAGGTAGTCTCGGGACGAATAAAGGCCTGGATCATTATACAAGAACATCATATTTGCTATACGTCTACGATCCACGAGAGTGTGGATATTCAAGGAAGCCATTATTATAACTACATACAGAATATTACATTATAACTACATACAATAGAATATTATAACTACATACAGAATTATTTTACAAAATATATAAAATGTTTAAATCTTTTTGTATAGAAACATGCCCATCTACTTCTACAATTGTTATACAACAGCCATTGGATGAAACAAAACATTCCATTAAGCAGGCAACCTTTGAGTCCACAGCGTTGTGCTACACCAACAGATTATTGAAATGCAGTAAACTATAGAAAATATTATTCATTGGTTGTATATATTTGTAGGTATTTCAAAGACATTATTACAAGAGTTAGGAATAACGAAATGTGCGGATCTAACGCCCAAGGCGAAACTTTTACATACAAAAGTGAAAACTTTGCAGAGTACAGTACTGACATACAGAAAAAGAATTGCTGCAATGAATGCAAAGTTACGTTTGGCAACAGAAACTCTCCACAGTTCTGAAAGTGGGCTTGGAGTAGAAACATTCAAATTTTGTGTACAGAAGCTCATGAGGAAATCGCGGAATGGGAATGGAGCGAGATATACAGCAAAGGAGATGATGTGTTTAGCATTATATAAAGCATCTGGATCCGCATATCCATTATTGTCGAAATGGTTCAGTCTACCATGTCCGCGAACAATGTCAAGACTACTACAGAATATTCCCATATTTCCAGGAATAAATGAATTTGTATTCACAAATTTAAAAATTTGTGTTGACAAAATGAAATTAAAAGATAAATTATGCTGTGTAATGTTTGATGAAATTGCATTGCAGCCACAGGTGGAATACAACAAATATGAAGACGCATTAATTGGGGTGGAAAATGGATTGATATTAGACCATGCCTTGGTCTTCATGGTGAAGGGAATTGTAACCAATTGGAAACAAGTCGTTGCATTTGACTTTTGTAAAGGCACTACGAAGTCAGACGTGATCCAAGCAATGTTGACAAACGTAATAAAAAAATTGCAGGAAACTGGTATGTAATCCATAAAAATTCGAAATAAATTTGCACTTACATATTCATTATGACGATTTGACTATTACAATATATTTTATTTTATAGGATTAAATGTCATTGCAACTATTTGCGATCAAGGGGCAACAAATAGAAGGGCTATCAAAGATTTAACTCAAAATTCACGGCAATATTTTATAAAGAGAAATAGAGAACCAAGGCGCTCTATTGTAATTAATAATAAAGAAATAACGCCGTTATATGATGTACCACATTTAATTAAAGGTATTAGAAATAATTTACTAACTAAAAACTTAGTTTGGCAGGACAAGAAAGATGTGTTTGTGGGAAAGTGGCAGGATATAATCACCGCATACGAAATAGATAATACAGGCGGAGATATTAGGTGCTTGCCAAAAATAACAGAGGGCCATATGCGCACAAACAAAATGAAGAAAATGAAGGTGTGCTATGCCACGCAAGTTTTTAGTCGATCCATGGCTTCGACTATAAATATAATGGCTCGAAATGGTAAGTCGCAATAATATAATTGTACAATAAAAATAATGTGGCATGATAATTATGATTTGAACTACAAAAAGATTATGTTTTGCAGAAGAAGCAGATGTCACTGGTGCCTATAAAATGAATAAAACTGCACACGGGACGGCAAAAATTCTAAGTTTCTTTGATAAACTTTTCGATAGTTTAAATAGTGCAGAAAATAAATCTAACCCATACAAATATTTAACATTTGCAGTGACTGAAAAAAGCGGACATATATCTTTTTGGCAGAGAGCACTATCTTCCTTGAGGAATATGTATTTCCAGGAAGAAGGTAAGACCAAGAAAAACGTACCGCCATCTCTAACAAATTTAATATACACAATTGAAGGATTTATACACATTACAAAAAGAATATTTGATATCAAGATTAGGCAGCTTTAAACCCGAAAATTAAACCAGGACCCTCTAGAAAATTTTTTTGGCCAGATAAGACAACACAGAGGCAGATTAACAAATCCGACATGTACGCAGTTTATACAATCGTATAAATCATTATTTCTGAGAAGCCTCAGTGGCAGACACTCAATTATGGCAAACTGCGAACAAACTTGCGAAACATCCATAATCCAATTAGCAAACTGTAAAAATATGGGCAGTAAATGCATAAATAAAACAATAAATGAAGAACCGCGAATACATAAAGAATTACAGAAAATAATAAAGAAGCAAGTCAATCCCCGAGTAATGATGTATTTGCTCGAACATTTAAAAGTAATTATTGGTAACCAATTGGAATGCAGTTTATGTAAAATTCATATTTTAAAAGACCATCGGCAAACCGAATACCCAACAAATTCAGTTGAAGGATCATATATAATATTACAAATCACATTTTAGAAAAAGAAAATATACTATACAATATAAGAGAAACGATTGTATTATACGTGAATCGCTATGTGTTTTTTAGTTTTATGTGCTCCGATAAGCATGTTATTTGTAATTCGATAAAAAACAAGATTATTGTAGTATGTATTTTGCAGGCGTGTAAGAAAATGAACAATATAGTAAATGGAAAACGAATTATACAATACAGTTCACAAATGAGTGATGTTATGAAGGAGGCCGTTTCAATTCGACAGAAAAGAAAAAATACAAACAAATGAAATGTATAGCATGTCGTGTAGACGGACCATTAATATTATAAAAGGGAAACCAATTGTCCATTAGAACGCATAATTGTATAATACTGTGAAGAAAGCGCTTTCAATTTAAAATAAAAGATTCCATTAAGTAAACAAAAATCTATGTCGTTTAATATCTTTTTCTTCAAAAAGAAACGATTGGGATACACTTTCTGTATGACTACATACTTTTAAATTGTGTATAGGATGCATAAAATATGATTATGTGTGGTCATGCAGAAACTGTATCTAAGTCGTTTCTGAAATTCGACCAATTAACTGAACAGTATTGAACCCACGTTTCAAATTTCCCTGGTCTAGTAATTTTTTTCTAATACCAACTACTAGAGGGTGCTGTCCGCACTAACAAATAAATACATTAAGTGTCCATACCCTGCTGTGGGAACCTATATTCTATGCGCCTCCTGCGTGTGCGCGCGAGCGTACGCTGCCGCTCAGCTGACTCGGCTTTAAACTGCACGGCCCAGAAGTTCCACCGCTAATATTCAGCTATTAACATCTCGAGAACGAAGCCTCGAATCCCAAAATAATAAAGAACTTTTCGATGTCTTTTTGCATTAGGGTATTGCATGCCCCGCATCAACCCGCAATTTTTGAACGCTCTGTATACAATAACTTTAGAAAAGTAAATATCCCTCAATAAAGAAGAGAGTTTCAGTAAATTTGTACATTTACAAGCTCTACTGGCCCATTATTGAATTTCTTTATACATAATTTGCTTTCGGTTATGTCTTCTTTTTTTATATAGGTGTGGGGGGGGGGGGAGATGTGGTGAAAGTTGCTATTATGTAAAATTTAGAATTCATTCAGTTTCAAACAATTGCAGATATTATGTGTGCGAGATTTCTCTGGGCAAAATATAAAAAAAATTAGAGCTTTCTATCAATATATGATTTATATACAGTACAATTATGTACTACATACATATTTCGTTCCGTACTAATTAAACATTAGTTCGCGTCGCGTTCAAAACCCGCGACGGAGTGCGCAATGGGAAAGTCTTTTGTATGCGATGAATATTATTAAACTACTAGAACGCTCATCATCAATCAGCGTGAATGGAAAGACAGAACTCACGCGGTAGTGAACGTGTAACCGTTATACTGCAAATTTCTGTAACTTTTAATGATGCGTTATTATTAAAAACATCTCCAATAAAATATTGCTACACTTTCCTGTAACGGGGGTCGCACGGTTTGTCATAATATTTAATACCAGAAATACAAGGCGAACAAGAACAATGAACAGCAAAGAACATTCAGTAAACAGAAATAATGTAATCGTTGGTCCGTCTGCACGTAATGGCGTCTGGCTTCCGAATGACATCTTGACAGGCAATCGATCCGATCGCCTTCTTCTCGATGTCCTGTTGTCTCTGTCGCGAGCACCAGCGGGCCTTGGATTCCCATCCATAGGGTGCTCGCACCAATATGTTAAAATTAATGAAACCACGGAAAATGTACAAACAAATATATACAATTCCACTTAAAATTTTGATTTTTCTCCTATTTTCCTCCTGTTTATAACAAATCAACCATGTTATTAATGCATATACTGAAGGAGACGTTTCTCCTGTTAACTTTGCAAAAATGGAGGAAAAAGTGACCTGAAATGAACTTACAGAAACACCCTGTACTATATTTTCTTAACTTACAGGGATATCTAATATTTTAAACAATAACTTGTTTTGGTGTGAAGTATCCTTCTCATAATAGTTCTCTATTCCCTTAGTTCTCAAAATCCCTTTTCACAATCAAGGTGCTCTCGGGATCTGTATAAATGAAAATTTGACGAAGCCATAAAGGAAAGAATAAAAGGAGTCTGACATACATTAGCAATTCATTTTCAGAGATTTAATTCTGGTTTAATTTTGTTTGATAATTGTGGATCCGCATTCGAGTAAAGCTTGGTATGAACGATCAAAGTGCTTGCAATTAACTGAATTGCTGTAACAGAATTGCTTCATTCATATTCTACTGGACGCTTAATTACATATATTCTGAATAAAGAATATCCTTAATATTGCAACCAAAATATTTCATTATGAGACTATCACTATCTCTTTCTGATTAAAATGCATAATCTATTTTTCTTCTTCATTACTATGCTGTGAAAGAATATATTCTACCTTGAAATAGCATATTTCAGATGTTTCCTTGCACCATTTTCTTTGCTGTAAATAAAGCCACACTGTTTTGAGGTTTGTTGCTAACTTTCCAATGTTTCATTTCAAATTTGATTCAATTTCAGCTGTCAAGGATTTATCATAAAATTTAATGAGATTTCCACTTTGGTTTTCATTCAGAAGGTTAAAATGACTTGCCTAATATTTCTTAAAGCAGTACCCTTTCAGAAAAGCTTTGAATTATCATTTCCCCGTTATACTGATCAACACTGTAAGTGGCGAAGAAGCCTCTCGAGCCGGACCGATTCTCGGCGGCCGTTAGACGGCGGCCCCGAACGCGAGCTGCTCTCCCGTTACGTAAGTAGCGGTAATGAGTACTTACCCACACCGTACAGCAGAGTGACTGGGAGTTGATCGGACTTTACGATACTCAACTCATTTCATAACCGCATCGGAAAGCCGAGGCCCAAGCGCCTACCGATTCCGGCCTAAGCATTCTAGACGTAGTTCGTGTATCGTTCGTCGAAACTCTTTACATCTATATTTAACCTGTGAATATGTACATAGGGCTGCCATCCGTAAAATCATTAATCTAGGACAGAGAGTATTAAAACCCCGGACATTTCCACTTGAAACCCGGATACTTTTAAATATCTCTTCTCTTCTCTTCTCTACATATATCAAGCGGAAAGTATTATTGTGTTTGCAACGGGTAAACTCGGAAAGTACGTAACCAATTCTCCTACGGTTTTCACAGATGTGTAGAGACAACATTTGGGAAGGTTTCAGGCTATCTATCATCTCGATATTACTAAATGGGACTGAGTAATAAGCGAAATAAAGCAAGTGATGCAAGACAGATAAATTTTACGTGGCGTCCACCACGGTGCGTGCAAGAGATGCACGTACGGTTCCCCGCACAGTGGTGGGGATCACGGTTGCCAGTTCAGGCACGTGGCGCGGCGCGAGTATCGGGGGGGGGGGGGGGGGGGGAATCGGATTATATAGTAAATACATATGAGAACGCCGGGTACCTTAAGGGTGCCGTCTCATTTTTGTTATTGTCCGAATCGATCGAAGCGTCCCCAGTAAACAGACGGATCCTAATGAAACTACTGCGGTTGATAAAAAGAACTTCTACAGAGGTGACATCTCCAGTTACTCTATGTAGACGAATTTTTTACGCATAGTTGCCACATTTTCTGTTCTCTCTGTCTCTATCGCACTGTTGCCACAGCTCTTTCTATCGAGAAGTCTTGAAGGAATACGGCACGAGAACTGCGTCTAGCGTCAGAGCCTCGCTGAACGTAAAGGAGGATAGCAATAATGAAAGATAGAGAGGTTAGGTCTGGGTTAGGAAACATGTCAATGAAACAATACTAATTTGCGTATCTATAGTTTTAATTTATACGTAGAAGGATGTAATATTTTGTATAATCAATGTGCAATTTCAAAGCATACAATTTGAATAAGGTATATCACCGAAGTATAACACGCCGATCGTAATGAAATCTATAAATGCTATAATTCTTCTAAAAGCATATGACGCTTTCTTTTTTATCTAACTATACATCAAATTTTCCTTTTTATCAACAAGAATTGTCTGTTGTTTAAATACAAATTGAATAACACAATCATTTTTTTAAAACTTCAATTTGGACAAAAGTATATTTCAATTCAATACCTTTGTACATGCTTTTCTTCGGAACTGTTATTCCACGATTGTAAAAATTTATCAATATAAACTAGAGATCAGTACTAACAATACGTATATTTTGGAATGTCTCTTTAAACGATTTTATTCAGCTACGATCCCCTGCTTGTTTGTATGTTTGATTCAAATCTGGAAACTCAATTTTAATCCACTTCCAACCATCCAATTGTCTTGAAACTTTGCAGGGGTGCGTAGTTTGAATGACAATACAAAATTATGAAAAAAAAACTCCAAAGGGGTGAAAAAATTAAACAGTCACCAATAAATAATAACCCATAACCACAAATCCAATCGACTTAAAATCAACCACTCGCGTTCTTTACGAACTTTTAGCACTATAGGGTTCAAGCAAACTGTTAAACTGCATACAGCAATAAAAGATATTTGTAAAGAAGTTTGAGCTGTGAAATGTAAATCCACGAACACTAAAAACTAGAAAAGAAAACAATTTATAATAAACGATTTGATTAAAAATGCATTAAAAACTAAAAAATAATTATTTTCTTATACTACAATTTCGATGATGTATTTTCACTTTAAATACAATCGTGGAACAGGATATCTCGCAACAAATTCATTTCGACACTTGATGCTGTAAGTACTAAATTGATTCATATTCTGTTATGATATATGCTGCTCCACGTTTTTATTTAAAGTTAAAAAACACCATCGAAATTGTAGTACAAGAATAGAATTATTTTTTAGTTGTTAGTGCCTTTTTGATAAAATCGTTTAACAGAACATTTTTTTATATATTTTTTTGTCTCTAATCAAGTTACAGTCATCACAATAAATCAATCCAACTTCATTGGAGAATTGAAATACAACATTGAAGCTTTCGCCCCCTTGAAATGGACAATTACAGATAAAAAAGTGTAGAATAATAATATATAATGTATATAATATATAATATATAATGTTCGAAGCATAATATTATCTTCTCTCATTCTGTGTAATTCCTCTTCTCCAGTGACGGTCTTCCTACAATTTTGCCAGGTCGCTCATAACGAAAGATGAGGTAGGCAGTGTGGATCTGTAACACATTATGAAATACATTAGGAAATACTTAATACTTGTTGTTTTATAAGCGTACAAAATTTGACTGTAGATTTATAAGCTGTTAAAACTTTACCTGAAATATGGTACTTATTATTCCATTTGTCCTGGCATTACTATCTCATACACCATGTTTGCAGTAATTTGGTCAAAAGTCCGCCTGTAACAAATGATCGCAGACATTTCGGTAAGTTTGGTATAAAAGTAAAATTTTGTTTCAATAATTCGTCGAACATCATGCATACCTGCGACGCCCGTATGTATCAGCCTGGCGCACTTTGACCGAACCGGATTCCATCTGTCTGCTCCTGTGAACTTAGAAACGTGTCTGAAAAAATTAAAGGGTGAATTAAATTTATTATATCCTTCGTTACTTTCTTGGCAAAGTGACGGCGCCGTCGATCGACTCGCGTGATCGTATGATCCGCGAGTAAAAGTGCCATTGCTGGCACTTGTGACCACTGACAGAGTCAGTGATACCGCGCTTTACAGCGCGGTGCGACGCCGGACCGTTACAATAGTTTCACTATTTTTGGAGGGAGACCTTTCTCGCTTTTTCAAGCTTTTCGGTTTTTCTTTCGCTCTCTCTGCTAGTATAAATTGTGGCTCCCGAATAGGCATGCACCTATTGTGCCGACTATCTATTAATTCAGATAGCATGCATTCTAAATAAAATTGAACCAGTTTTGGCTCCATTTCTCTTTTTCAAAACGCATCATCTCTCTCTACTTTTATAGATTTCAGCCCCTTCGGGGTCCAAACGCAAAATATACAGTACTTTCTGTCAGTAATATGTAACTGACCTTGTACTTGATAATAATAGTGATGCGTTTTGCGCATTGAAATACCTGCTTTACATGTGAACATGCGCTGGACAACGCGTACTTTTTCAATAGCTTCTTCCGGCGAAAAGTTCTCCACTGATTTGGGGCATTTGATTTCCACAATACCCTCTTGACCGATGATTCCATCCGGTGAAGCTCCTAAGAAGGGGATGCAGCTGTCGATGAAAATTCCACATTCTTCAATATCTTTATATTGCTTCTTCAATTCTTCGCGAGCAATTTTCTCGCATTCTTTCCCGTATTCCACTGCGGGTTTACTAATTAACTTCGGATACACAAATGACTTCACTGCATTTGCGCATAGCGTGTCAGGTCGGCGACGGCACACTTGTCCAAAATTGGATGCTGTCAACAATTTGGACCTATACTGCAACCATCTGGGGTTCTTCGCTTGTCCGATGGTTTCGTCTTGAATGTCATGTTTTTTGTCTTGCCACTCACGGAGCATTTGCATATGCTTTTCCCGCTCCAGTTCATACATTTCGGATGGCATGTCTGGCTTCTGTGCATTTTGCCCATAATCAGAATCTTTCTGCGAGGGCAATTGCTTACGTACATATCGCGCAGCCTTCGTTTCCTTCTGTTTTGCAGCTCTCTTTTCCTTTTCTTTCTTCTTCTTTTCTTCCATTTGGCGCACAACCTCGGGCGTTTTCTTCTTCATTACCGCATTCAATCGCGAGTACACTTGGTTACTGTTGTACTCCACGACAGCAGCAGCACATCTTCCTGTATACGATCCTCTTTCGGCGAAATTTAATCTTTTTCCGCCAGTGTACTTAGCAATTAGTCCGTTCAAACTTTCCACAGCGTTATTAGTAGTATTATAGAGTAAGCTCTCCGCATGAGCTAACAGTGGACGAAGTATTTCTTTTACGTCCTGGTACACACCAATTTTCATCAATTCGGAAACGATGTTTCTGTCATTCTCTTTATTCTTTCCATCGCAGAAATATATTAGTCGTGCACACTCTTTGTGTTCACCAAACACGTGGCTCGGAACATTCTGTATGTCGTCATACAAATTCTTCGTTTTCTCCTCGATTGACACATTCTGATTGTATCGAAACTTTGCAGCTTTTACGACGTCCGTGCGTATCCGGCGAATGCTACTTTCCACAGCTTGCCTCAATGGTCCAGGTGTAGTCTTCTTCACAATCGCTTTCATTTTGTTGCAGAAGTTTCGCAACAAATGATTCGGGCATTCAATTTTTTTTACGCGAATCTCTCTCGTATATGGGTCAGCATCAATAATCTTCTTATACACGCTGCTGTCCCCATCACCAATCAGAGTAGAATAAACGAGCCCACGTTTTTCTACGCTAGTATTGAATCCTTCTACTATAGCATCGCTTTCCATAGCAGTCGATGCTCGAGATGTGTTCCAGTTTTTGAAGCATGTGTGCTTTTCGGGTTCTTTCTTGTTTTTCGCAGTAATCCGACAAATTCCGCACACTTTATTTCGAACGCCGTAAAATAAAACTTTTTTCGTGTGATAGCCAACTATCACGCCGACTCCAGACGCAGAATCGTAACATCCACTGCGGTAGGATCTCTTCATCCAGCTTCCGTCGGCCACAACGGGCATGTGAGGGGTTCCTGATCCGGGAAGAACGTCGCCTCTTTCGATCACCAAACGTTTTTCTTCTTCAGCCGCTGCTAGCATCTCTTCTTCTGCAGCGGCAATTGCGGACTTGACGAATTCATCTTGATTCTTCACGAAGTCTCCCTTCGACATGCAACGTATGCTGACTCCTGCAAAAGTGTGTTCCAATTGGGCATAGCTGCCTCCACTTAAAATTGTTGCATTAACGGCGCCCTGATTTCTATCCACGTCTTCAGCTTCGTCCGATTGATTGTGGATTTCAGCTTTGTAATGGCATAAAGTGCACATTACGCTGAAGATGCTCTTGAAGCCACGCCGTTTCACACCAGTTATTCGTAGGTGTTCAATGCCACAGTCTTCCCTATTTTTTGCATGCTTACCTATTTTTTGCAATTGAGCAAGCACATTTGGAAAATCCATTATGCCGTTGCTAATTAGGAGACGCGATTGCTCTTGCAGCTCGTTCTTCCCAACTTTTTCTATAACGAAGTCTTCTTCTTCATTACTTTCTATATCAAAGTTTTCAAGCGCCTCTTCCGTTTCTTCCGAACTGGCCGTATCAGTATCTTCATCACATGGCAAGCACATTATCTCTTGATGCGTATGGTTTCGTCCATCGGATGTTGATGGTTCCTCTACTATACGCTCCTCGGCCACTTCTTCTGGACGTTGTCCTACGGCAGTGTCGTCTGCCGTTTTTACGTTTTCTTGTTTCTTCTGAAGGGCTGAAGACCTTTTCTTTTGGCGATGTACTTTCCGCTTCGATAATCTCTTTGCGTGCGGACGTAATTTTCGCGGACGATACGGAGAATTATTGTTCTGTTCATATCTTCTTGCATGTTCACATTTCCAATGATACTCATTTTACACTACCCCAGAAAACACAACACAAACACAAACACAATACAACGCACCACAACTCAAAATCCTTCTACCCGTTACAAAACACGTAAACGCGAACCGTGAACGTGAAACGTGAATCCGAAGATTCGTCTGTGGTGCGTTCTGGAACAAATGACGCTTTACAAACCAAGCAACGGCCAGGGATCGACGGGCTGCAGCTACCGCTGATGGAGGGGGAAACACCTACAGTGGTTATGTGTGCGTGACTGATGCACGCAGGCACAGTTCACGTACCACACCACCGCTTCTGTAGGTGTTTCTCCCTCCATCAGCGGTAGCTGGAGCCCGTCGATCCCTGGCAGTCAATCCGTTACAAGCGACTGAATCGTTACAAGCGACGTCATTTCGAAATGCAGAATCTGGAAAATGTAAGTATTATATTGTATACTATTATACAGAGTGATTCTCTGGCTAGAGTATTCAAAGGCGATGCCGCCAATAAGCAGCGCCTCGCTGAGTTTCGTGAATTTCGACGCTCGCGTAAATACGTCACTGCGACGTATTAAAAAATTCTTTATTCTTCATCGAATCGATATGGCAGTGATACCAATGAAATCGGACTATTTTTAACGAAGTTAGCGTGGGGCCATTTTCATCGGCAACACTGTATGCCTCTCCAACCGAGATTACAAGCCGCCGCTGAATAGCTCAACTCCTCGCTGGTCGGGACCGGCGTTGAGCCCGTATCGTGAACAGAGCCCTAATTCCCAGTGTTCGTTTCTCGCTTCTTTCTGGCCGAAGGGGGGAGCGAGATGGGACGCTTTGCCTGCGCGACGGGCGCGAACGCAAAGGACGGAGTGTCATGCGTCCGAAAGACGGAGCGAGACAAAACATCATTCCGTCGTCTGTCTCGTACCGCCCTCGCTCGCTTTCAGTGCCTCTCGCTCGCTCTCGCCTTCGCCGGACAAGAGTGAGACAGAAGTGGTGGGAATAGCGAAAAGTCCACATCGTGTACACCAAACCGAGCCCGTAACGAGATAATACTGTAGTATCTTTTATTTGAGTTTATCCAAATATCGACGTGCGTTACGAAAAGTAGCACATTTCATTTTTTTTTACAAAGAGCAGCATATTTCAATCTATCACGAGAACAAGCACGATTCACATTTCACCACGAGCAGTAGCACATTTCAAACGCTGCTGCGAAAAGTAGCACGTTTTATTTGTTTTCTGAAGAGTAAAATATTTCAGTTTCCAAACAGTTCACAGTCGATGGTGATCTTCTATGAATATTTTTCGCGGCTAAAGGCAAACCGTGCTATTTTTCGCAGCAAAGTATCGAAATGTGCTACCTTTCGTAGCGAAACAGCATAAAATGCTATTCTTCGTGGCAACTTTTCGAGAACAAAATCGAAACATTCTGTTTTGCGTGGACAGAATGAGCAGCGTGCTAGTCTTCAAAACACAAATGAAATGTGCTACTTTTTGTAACGCACTTCGATATTATATTTGCCCATCTCTGTTCTCTAGCCGCTTCGCCGTGATTCATTCAAGCCTCCCTGACGATAAAATAGTAATAGGCGAAATGCGGCAACAACGCGATTCGACTCTCGATACGTCTCGGCAACTATGTCTTTCCTACATTTATCGGCTAGTTTGGTCTTCCACCGATTCTGATGGTACATGGCGCGAATATACCATCAACGCCGGTGACGGAGAATCCTGGAAGCTTCATTCTGTCATTCCTCGAGTCTGTCTCAGTACACGAGTCAGAAATTCATTATTATTTTAACGTGCGGTGGTTATTAGCGTTCAAACGCACCAGACCACCCTGCAGTGATGTCTACTGGAGGCAACTATACCCGCAAAAACTTTCTCCGTGCCGATTCCAGGACGAAAGACGGTTGAAACGGTTTGTTTACTACATCGCGTATAGGCAGGATCGGCGGAACCATTATGCAAGTTATGCGCCACATAAGGGCGCCAGCCGAATGGGACGCTAAAAAACTATATCACACGCTTAATAATGAAGGAATCCAACCCCCACGTGAACGGAATGTACACCCCGTAAAGACAAAACGTATTAAATAGAAAACAGGTGCAAAAATTTGGATGCACCAAAATTTTCTTGCATATGGGCGCCAGCTAACCTCGCGTCGGCCCTGCGTATACGTCACGGTGGTTCTACGTGGCTGCAGTATACCATTAGCGCCACCAACGGAGAAGCCTGGAAGCCTCATTCTGTCAGTTTTCGAGTCATAAATTCATTATTATTTCAACGTACGGTACTTATTAGCCTTCAAACGCACCAGACCACCCTGCACTGATGTCTACTGGAGGCAACAATACCCGCAAAAACTTTCTCCGTGCCGATTCCAGGACGAAAGACGGTTGAAGCGGTTTGTTTACTACATCGCGTATGCATACACGCTTTTCCTAGCTTGTGTGAGCGCACGCACACATTCAAGGCCCGCCGGGACGGCAGCCTTAAGCTAGGGCTGTACTTCCGAATGGCCCCAGTGGCCGATCGACACGAGGTTTGGGGGGAAGGATGGGGAAGGGGTGTGAACCTTAAATCTAAAATTGTTGCTTCGGGAATTTATTAGTTTCCAAGATATTAATAAAAAACTTTTACTATTTCTATTGACTTAATAACTTGATCTGGATATTAATATTGGTTAGGGCTAAATTAGTGCGGGAGGTGTATGCCCGCTTGCGGGCGCGTAAAGCATGGTAGCGAATCGATGTGAGTTTAGAGATTTGAACCAGCAACTTGCGAATGCGACCCATCCTACTATATAGGGTGTTATTCTACTGATAGTCAATATTCTAGGGCTGTAATTCTACAGGCCAAAATAAGACGAAAATATAGAATACAATTTCTTAATATCGCGCTTCGTTTTCGAGGAAATTGACTTTGAATTTCAGCTAAATACGCGTGTCTTTTTGGCGCCTGAGGCGCGCGCGGAGGTAAAGGGAACGCGTCCTGCAGTTCGTAAAACAGTTGGGGGGACGGGAGGGTCGCCGGGTAGGAGTGCCCGCACCTACGTCCAAAAAAATTTCAAAAAAAAATTAACAATAATTTTTTATTATTATTTTGGAAACTAATATATACCCGAAGCTACAATTTTAGATTTAGGGTCCACACACCCTCCCCACTCCTCCCACCAAACCTCATCCCGATCGGCCACTGGGGCCATTCGGAAGAATATCCTAAGCTTAAAAGTAAATGCTGTCGGCGCACAGGTTCGGTCTATTTATAAGAGATTAAATAAAAGCTATTATGCAATCAAATTTCCAACGTTTCGGTCAGTATTGTGACCATTATCAAGGAGAGAATTAAATCAAGAAAGATACTGCGTTTGCTTTTATAAATTTTGCTCGCAAAACACGTGCGAACTCCTAGTCGGTTGGAGAGTGACTGAGGTAAACATACGACATCAGGCAGGGACAACCAGAGGTTAAAACGAAAGCGGACTAAACGATGCTAAGAGCAGGAACCGTTAACTCTTATGAAATAGTTCCAAGGGGCAAACTCAAGAAACCTCACAACAATTGCCAAAATACCACTAGTTATTGCTATGTGGTAACAATCAACACTCACAGGTGTCCGAGAATATATTTACACAATATATTTTGTAATAAGTAATAATGGTCAAGTAAAGAAAAGAGAACCAAGAACGAAAATTCTAACAGAGAGATAACATCATCATACCTTACTTCCTTAGCAAGGTAGCGTAATCTAGAGACGCAGTCGTGTCTCGACGCCAAGTACATTTCGACACCCTGTACAGGGTCATCCGTTAAAACTGCAACCTACGCGCGCGCCAACAGACGAAAATGGCAACACCGCCTCACGGACGCATTCCACTACAACCATACACCGGCCCAGCGTTCGGAGGGTTAACAGCGACCGCTGGGTAGCAGTGATGCCTGAGCTTCAAAGATTTCAGGATGGTCTCTTTCAAATTAACGCCGCAAAGAGCTGTGCAGAATTTCCCGGCCCAGGTAAGCGAGCCGCACGCTTCGCTTTTATGATCGGTTTACCACTCGCACCCCGGATTACTGTAATGAGGTTTGAAAACAATGTCAACTGATCTCGTACCCGTCTTAATTTAAAAAATTTTAGCTACGACAGGTTTGACCGCGGCGCTATACCCTTGTACGGAGAGATTTTTCGCCACCTGCATGTAAAAGCCACAATAATGATGCATCGTTCCAAAAAATGACATTAACGGAAGCCGGTATAGGCGTGGTGTTGAGTAGCTAAAAGGTTAAACATTCAAACACAAAAATTCTAGAAAAAAGATTCAAACACCGCTACAATCAAAGACACGTCCCATTAGTTACTCCTTACGTCCGATCTATGCATGCACTGCATATAAGGATAAAATTATAAAAAAGAAAACCAGAACAATAGATTCTGAGGTCTGCAGAACTAACACATAATTGAATAAAAATTTAATTTCTCAATTTATGAAAGTAATGACACAGAAACAACTAGCGTATTGTTTATCAACATCATGATTTTTAAAAAGAGCATTAAATACGGTATTAAATAAACAGTTTGCAAAAGCTTTTCACAACAATTATGGTTAAAAAATTGATAAAAGAAAAATTAAGTAAACGTAAAATATTTTGAATTATCCATCATTAAGAGGGAATAATTTTTCCTCATTTTTCGGCGCAAATTGCATTCTGATATCTTTTATAATTCAAAAGTTATACGAAAAAGGCCCCAAATTCTTCAACCCCGGTCGGGAAATTTCAAATAGCTCCTTGTAACGTTAATTTGAAAGAGACCATCCTAAAATTTTCAAAGCTCGGGCATCACCGCTGCCCAGCGGTCGCTGGCAACCCTCCGAACGCCGGGCCGATGCATGGTTGTAGTGGAATGCGTCCGTGAGGCGGTGTTGCCATTTTCGTCTGTTCGCGCGCGCGTAGGTTGCAGTTTTAACGGATGACCCTGTATATGTCGAACTGTCGCTACCGCTATCATTTACTCGTCGCCCGGCTAATCCAACCTAACCTGAAACTTATTTCATTAATATCTCATCACGCTTGTAATATTTTCTAAATTTAAAGGCATTTTTCTTATGTAAACCGCATATAAGCTTTCGAATGAGACCAATTTCAATAAAATCGGTCCACGCATGACAGAGATATCATAATATCGTCTCATGGATCAGTCGAAAACGGTAAGATTTTTCTCCTTTTCATGATTCTCCTTCTTGTTCAAGAAATTTTTCGTCAAACATAATACGTATATACGCGTTACACGCACACCTTCAGCCAAAAATAAACTAACACATGTTTCGTTCGTCGACTCTCGGTACGCGTTACACGCACACGTTCAGCCAACAGAAACTACCACATGTTTTGTTCGTCAATCGCTGTCTTCACTACGCAATCTACTCCAAATTTTGACAGCTTACCGTCAAATTATAACCAAGTTATAAACTTGTTTTTACAAATACGTATCGTTCTACCATTGAATTGCAACCAAAATGCAGTCCCAAACACAAGGTAAGTTGTTGAAATTTGAATTGCGACATGTTTGAATATCATCAAACTGTTTTTTATTTGTAACTAAACTCAGGATTTTATGTATATTATGTAGTTAATCAAAGCGTAAAATGATGCTGTGACTGAATTTATCCTTAATTCTGTCCCGTGATAATTTGTAACTTATAATACTAAAAATTATCTGAAGTCATTCCCTATGCAAATTATCTTTGTAAAAAGAAGTGAGATCCCCATAAAAAACTTCAAAAAAGTAAAAAAATTACGCCAAGTACATGAAATCAAATAAATCACAAAAAATATAAGATAATAACTACAAAATAAAAAAAAGATGTGAAATCAAAATGAGCTGCAAGTACATAAAGGTGCTTTCCAGCAGCGTGCAAAGACGATACTGTATAACACAATGTAAGATTCGGTCAAATACTTGGCGGGGCCAGGTAAGGTATATAACCCATACCTTCTCTCTCGCAGGCTTTCAAATAATTTGCCAATTTAAAGCTCTAACAATATGAGTACATTTTCATTATATTGCGTTTTAAAATAATTCTAAGATCATTCATCGACACCGATACCTTTCCTCTCACATGCTTTCAGATAATTTGTCAATTTAAAACTCTTACAAATATGAGTACACTTTCATTATTTTGCGTTTTTAAATAATTCTTATTCATCGACACCTTGACCTTGCCTGGCCACGCCAAGTATTTGACCGAATCTTACATTGTGTTATACAGTATCGCCTTTACACGCTGCTGGAAAGCACCTTTATGTACTTGCAGCTCATTTTGATTTCACATCTTTTTTTTTATTTTGTAGTTATTATCTTATATTTTTTGTGATTTATTTGATTTCACGAACTTGGTGTAATTTTTTTACTTTTTTGAAGTTTTTTATGGAGATAGTATATACATAACCAAACAAATAAACTAACAATAAGTTAAGACAACTCAAAGTCTCTTTCCACGAACCCTGACACGCGCCAGAATCCACGGCAAAGAGCCGACTCAGATAGTAATCAGATATATTGGCCAGTGAGTTTCGTGAAGGATATTCTCCCACCATAGCCTTGCCTGTCTCGGTGCTCCTTTTTTCAACCGTTGAGACTAAACGTTTTCTGACTCGCTCTCGTTCCATCTCGCTCTCGCCTTCACAGAACAAAAGTGAGCTAGAAGTGGTGGGGATAGCGCCAAACTTCTGACGTGTAGGCCAAACCGAGGTCTTAGCGTAGAAATACATGCACCAGAATAGATGTGCGTTAGCTCCGAAAAAATTCAGGAGTTTTATTGGTCAGAACATTGTTTCTTTCTCGATAGCTTCATCTCGTATTGGTCTACGCATGGCTTCCTAACGCACACAACTATTACGCTGAAAATAAATAACAGCCACGTGGCTACGTTCAGGCAGAGCCGAACAGCGTTCCCGTTACCCCGCTATACCCTTCGGGGGCTGCGCAACTCCAACTGACAAATCCACGATCGTCAGATGGTGGTGACTGATATCTCCCCGATCGCTGTTCGCGAAAACGAATCGACCGACCAATATATCTGAATAAGACCTTAATAACGCATCGACGGAAATGTGGTCACAATGTGTAATCGTTGTTTTGAGTGTGGTACTGGAATTTTACTATAACTAACCATTGTTTTCAACTTGTAACATGATATTTCAACCCCGACTAGAAACAAACAGCCATTTATCATCTGCTAATAATTAACTATTGACTATCCACATGGTATTTAATGCACATATTTACAACTTTTTTCTGAATAAATGGTACAGTAAAGTTAAATGCAATTAATGGTAAACACTCATATTCGCAATTCATAATTAAATTTATAGAATACCTTTCATATCTTTCACTCACAGTCATTCCACAAGTTGTGAACACGAGGGTCAGCCCGACATAAAAAACCTGGGTTTCTAGAACATAAACAGTGCCAAACACCGTGAGATGTTCTTCGACAGCCCCGATATGCTAACATCATTGGAAGCACTACTGACTACTGTAACATGTTTCAAGATGTAAAACGATATACAAAAAGTGTGATTAAGTGATGAGAGTAAATAGTTTGGGTTTGTGAGAATCCTGGACAGCTTATTCATCCTGAGCACCTTATTCCTTTAAGCCTCATTCACATTAGTCAAGTTTACTGGTTTCAAGTCGCTTGAATTCAAGTATGCTGACTTCAAGTTGGTGATCAGATAGTGTCAGCTGCGTTCAAGTTACTTTCAAAAATACTTGAAGCTTGAAGCTGAAGAGTGAAGCAAATTGATAGGTTGATACAGGGTTCGGAGGGGGAAACACCTACAGGAGTGGTGGTAATGTGTGCGTGAACTGACCAACGCCAGGCCAGCCAAGTGGCCCCAACGCGAAACCAACCACGGCCAACCAGCGTCAACAATCTATTTCCCGGCGATGTTCATACTATTCAAGTTGTATTATTTCAAGACAAGAAAAGTTGGAACACTCTTTACTTCGCTTGAAACTTGAAAGGATATTTCAAGTGAAGTGAATAACAGGTTCACATTATCAAGTTCAGATTTCAAGTGACATGAAGTCAGTAAACTTAACTAATGTGAACGAATACTACGCTTAAAACTTGAAAGAAAGTTAAAAGGATATTTCAAGCCAAGTGAATGACAGTTCACATTAGTCAAGTTTACTGCTTCAAGTCGCCTGAAGCCAGTAAACTTGACTAATGTGAACGAGGCTTTATAGGTGAACACGTGAACGAAACCTACAAAGCCGAAAATATCAACATGAGGCGAAATAAGTGATGAATTGCAGTGAAATACGCGAAAAGGCAATAGAATTTCTAAAATAATATGCAAATAATAATAATTTTGAATTTTATCTTCAATATTTGTTTTTACGGATAAAGTAAGTAGCAAAAAAGCAGAATACGATATTCGATTTAACATAGAAAACGAACTACAGGATATACAAATGCTTCTCGATTTGAAGAATTTTTATCTATACATAATCTGACGGATAAACAATTATTTACATTATTTTAAAGTATATTATATTTCAACATACTGTGTACAAACCTTGTAAAATAAAATTCGTATAAAGTCATCGAAAAATGAAATGTAAAAACTGCTTTTTAGTATCAAAAAAACATTGATCTAAAGTACACGTTTATTGTTAATTAACAGATTATTACATTACTTGTGTAACATTATTCAGCATATTTTTTTATTTAATTCGCGAAAATGACATTTCCCGAACAAATTGTTGCAGAATAAATTACAACGAATACGGTAAATGTAACAGTGTATATCTTCCGGCAATTTGAAGTGTAGAACACTACATTCGTGCGAATAATTGGTCACTGCTTCGAACATCTCTCACAAGATAAAAATGACAAATGACCACTTATTATACCCGCTGAATTAATCCCAATTGAACCTTCTACAAAACTAATAAAAATAAATATGTGCTGTCGTTTCCCACAAAGGCATACAAACTAGAATTCAACAAAAACTCGATCTTAAAAATCTAAGCGATATCCACTCATAACACACAGTTTCTTGCAATAAATATAGTACTTCTTCGTTATCATTATGTCTATTGTCACAAAGTGCACCACAATTTGGAAAGATTTTCCTGCTTTCATTAAGACGGCATTACAATCTTCACTAGCCCGTATCAACAGACGCGGTCGCGTCTGGAAGCTAATTCCCCTTCCCCCTCTACTCGTAGGCACACTGAGCGACCATGTCTCTATACACGAATGATAGCGAAATTGACAGGTCCCCGCAGCTATTTTGGCCTTATTATCTTATTTTATGACATAATCCCGGTGTTTTAACATGATTAAGCGAATAATTTTTTTTTCGAAACCATTTGTCGTTTTATTTAATGTATCAAGCTGTTTGTCTAAAAGATAAAAGAATTATTCTGAATTAATAGTTATCAAAATGATACTTCTGGGATTAAGAGTTTTCGTGACGTCACGTTTTCCTCCTCCACTTGACGCCAGTAGGTGTCGCCATTCGAAAGCAGAATTTATAAATGTCACTTGGCTGTCACTCAATCATAACCTGCCAAGTGTTAGTTGTTAACATTTTTTAAATGTCACGATGGTAAAGAAGATCTCGCGCGATAACGGCGGGACGTGATCGGTGGTACATTAACGAATCATTTCTCGACATAAATTGTGTATTTACGGAACTCGTGATGCGACTAGCTACCCGAACGCAGTGACTGATTTCAAGTCGTTTGGATTTGTGGTTATGGGTTATATTTATTGGTTATTGCTGATTGGGTACAATTTTCACCCCCTCGGAGTAATTTGGTTTTTAAAATATCGTATTGTCATCCGAACTACGCACGCCTCCAAAGTTTCAAGAGAATTGGATTGGTGGAATTGGTTTAAATTTGAGTTCAGACGTACCAGAAGCAAACAGAGGAATCGAAGCTGAATAAATTCGTTTAAAAAATACGATTTATTTTCATTTTTGACGTTACAAAAAAAGAATATACACATTTTTAGCGTTTTTGGGCTATTTCGTTTGATTAATTTTGTCGTTGTCAATATATTTCTCTGCTGATGTACCATCATGTATCTTGCACGAATATGAACAGCTTTGAGAATGAAGACCGTTATGAAATAAGGCACTTAGTAATTTATAATAAATGATGAAAAAAGTGATGAAATCCCCCCCACCCCCACAAACATGACTCATGTATGAAAGAAGCTAATTCCCTTTAATTCACGAAAAAAGTTCTCACGCAAAGATTGTGAAATCAACTTTGCTAATTTCAATTGTATTCTCGTTCTCCGCTCGAACACTGATTCCTCTGTCACTTTTTATACTTGACATTCCTTCATTGGCCACAAATCAATTCAGTGCTCAGATTTTCAGCTTCGGTTTTAAGGAATTAGCGGGCGTTGTATAAGAAAAAAAACTATGAAGTCGACTTAAAACAAAATGTTTCATATTCTCCGCATCTCTCTTACAGCGTATTCTGACGGTCGCACTGGTGCGCACTGGATGCGAATTTTCGCCAATTGGATGCGAAAAGTTTTAACAGAAGATATCAGCTTTAACAGAAGATGTCCCTCTTATAAAAGTTTTGTGTCAACTGCAGGCCTCTCGCCAGCTAATTCTTTAAAACCGAAGCTGAAAATCTGAGCACTGAATTGATTTGTGACCAATGAAGGAATGTCAAGTATAAAAAATGACAGAGGAATCAGTGTTCGTGCGGAGAACGAGAATACAATTGAAATTAGCAAAGTTGATTTCACAATCTTTGCGTGAGAACTTTTTTCGTGAATTAAAGGGAATTAGCTTCTTTCATACATGAGTCATGTTTATGGGGGTTAAAAATAGCATGCTGTATTACGTTCGTCTAAAAGTTTCTGTATAACTTACTCTTCTGTCTTACATTGTTACTGACAGCGTTATTGTTTCATCTCATATACAGGGCGGCCCATTAGCAATTGAACACCTAAATATCTCCTTGAATACAGCGATATGAAAGTATGTTTCTGTACAAAGTTGCACGCCATTTTTTTTATTTGAAGGTCAGCTGAAGGTTAACATAATATTATGGTAACAGAAACATGTCAACACCCATTAAAAAAACACTTTGATGACTTTGCAAAAAATGAATTTTCTCTCAACGTCTCGCCCATTCTCGCCCATCGGAATATACTTTCATAACTTTGTATTCAATGAGTTTTTTAGGTGGTCGATATCTGGTGGACCGCCCTGTATAATGTAAGACAAAATTAAATTTATAAAAAGGCATTTGAAGAAATTTTTCATAAATCTAGTTAGGTATCTTGAAAAGAGTTTAAAATTTTGTATTTGGCACCTAACATGAAATATAAAAGATTTCAAAGCAGGCAGCTATGCATCGCTCGAATTTTGTATGTTAGCGTCAAAGTGATTTGAATGGAATCAATGACGAGTAGCCTCATGCTAGTCTGCCATCAAGGATTTCATGACTGGAACTTAGGCTGCGTGTGGCTTTGAATGGGACGCGAGGCTAAACAATCCTGGCGTCAGGTGATGCCTGGTGACCACGTTGGCTCTTCCAGCTATCGAGTGTTGTAGGATTGGTGGTCTGAATCAGTCCAACTTCTGCTCTTGGAGCAAGCGAAGGCAAGAGCGACGGTGGTGCCCCACTATGAGGACCTTTCGCTCTTGCCGACACGAGTGGCTCGGTTCGGTATCTTTAAAAACGAAGAGCAATTTGCAGCTGCTTGTGCGAGCAAATACTTGGACAGGCCTGGTCTGAATAAAGGGAAAGTGTTTAGAGATGTCAAGCGGCCCTTCACACCGGTAAAGAATAGGGATTCTGTTCCTTAAGGCTCTTACCACTGAGTAGGGAAGGCGAGGATACCTTCTGGTATGAGGACTGTGATGAACCCCACGACATTTGCCCCAGAACCCTGGAATTGAGCGGTCTTTCTAAAGTTATACTAACATATATACCATTGTGTTTGTATTGATGTTCCTGTCCATTTGTCAGTTCACGGATAAAAAGTGGTGTACAACAGCTTTTTGTTCTATCTATTGTGTTCTGTCCACAGATAATTGGAAATAGAGAGAAAGATATCAGCACTGATCTGTATCCCGATACAAAAGTTCATATGACCTTCTAATGGTTGAAACCTCGATCCGAGTTCAGTAAAAATATTACGTTAATTTATTTTTCAAGTAGATTTTATGAAATTTTGCATTTATTCGTCAGACACTTCTTTCATACCATACATTAATATGATTTCTTTCAGAATGAAACGATAATTACAAAAGAGATGAATAAAACTTCAAATTTGTATGGTGCATTGTAAATATGAAGAAACCTCTTAAGATATTGGGTCACCCCATAAGTAATGCGGTTTTCCCGTATTGCTCAAAATGAATGATGCAATATATTGCAATCACTGCGTAAGCGTAAAATGTCTTTGTGTTAAGAGAATCGACGAAGTGTTGTCAGTAATTCTGCGTCGGTTTCGCTGTCTACACGTGAATATAAGAGTGCAAACATAAATTTATCATGGAAGTGTCGAAAAAGCATGTAAGGCATATTTTGCTTTGGGAGTTTCGCCAGGGCAATACTGCTGCAGCAACAATAGATAAAATTGATCAAATTTATGGTCCAGATATTATGAGTGTAAGCCAAGGTCAAAGATGGTTCCAACGCTTTCGTTCTGGAAACTATAGCCTGGTAGATGAACCACGGTCAAGACGCCCCCAAGAATTTGATGACGAAACACCGCGTGCACTGATAGACCAAAATCCCACTTTAACAATAGAAAATCTATCTAAACAGCTGCAAGCAACCCATTCAACGATCCATCGGCATTTAAAAGCTATTGAAAAAGTTTCTAAACTGGGACAATGGGTTCCGCACGAATTGTCGGATATGAATTTGAAGCAACGAATAGAAATTTGCAATTCTCACCTCTGCAGATTAAAAAAAGAGCCATTTCTCAATCGAATAATCACCGGTGATGAGAAATGGATTCTTTACAAGAACATACGACGAAAAAGATAGTGGGTTGATAAGGACAAGACACCATCTGCAACTTCGAAAGCAGGCCTTCATCCACAGAAAATAATGCTGTGTGTTTGGTGGGATCAGGAAGGGATTATTCATTATGAACTGCTTCCTAAAATCAAACGACCACTAAAGAGCTTTATTGTGAGCAACTGTCACGGTTAAAGCAAGCTATTGATGAAAAAGGATCTGCATTAACCAACAGAAAGAGCGTGTTTTTTCATCATGGCAACGCACGACCTCATACGGCACGAGAAACGCTGCAAACAATAAGACAATTTGAATGGGAAATTCTGGCTCACCCACCATATTCTCCTGATCTGGCCCCATCAGATTACCATCTTTTCCGCAGTCTTCAAAACCATCTTAACGGAAAATTTTTTAATTCAGAACACGATGTCCACAAAGAGATCGATTTGTTATTTCGATCAAAACAGAAGAGTTTCTACCGCCAGGGTATTGAAACTTTAAAAGTAAGATGGGAACAAGTTATAAATACTGGTGGTAAATATATTATAGATTAAAGTTGAATGTATTTTCTTTTGCGTTACCTTCAACCTGACACAGAAAAACCGCATTACTTATGGGATGACCCAATACAAACGATCGTCGTGAATAGTTTATGTTATGGTTCAAATACTCTACAGATAAAGCCTACAAATGGTAATGATAATTACAGTAAACTCTCACAATGGGCGCGCTCTTGGAGCTGGCGGTGAACGCTTAACGCATAGCATCGACGATTCCGAAGCGCCCATGGCGCGAGAGAGAGACACAGAGCGTAAGCACGAAGTGAGACAGAGCGCTGGTCTGTGAAAGACAAAGCGGGACAGTGCGTTGGCCCGTGAAAGACGAAGCGAGACAAAGTATCATGATTTCTCCCTTTCGTAACCTCTTTCGTCCCCTCTCGGTCACTCTCAACCGAAGGATTTCTAGAAGTGGTGGGGATGGCAACACGCGTTCGACGCATAGTTCAAATGCGCCCATAGCAAGTCTTTACTGTATTTTTATGACAAGATCAAAGGTCTATAACACAGGAAAAAATATCTAGCAAAATACATGTACTCCCAGAGTTGAGTTTTGTCATCGAGTGAAAATTTCAAGCATCTACAATGTAGGTACAGTGGCTCACAGCCATAATCGTACACTCATTAAAATCGCAAAACATTTTTAAAATTGGTCCAAACGACTTGAGTTTTTTTGAGAAGCTGGAAGGATTACTTTGCTAAGTGACGTGTTTCATCGTTTAAAAAAAAATGCAATTGGTCAGAATAGTGAAAAAAAATAGTAAAGGTCGTTTTTTAAACTTTTTTTGTGAGCCTGTAATGAAAATTCAAAAACCCCGTTTGTAGATTGAAGTAAGTTATATACATGCCTAAAATATCATCAAAATCAGTTAACGTTGCTCTGAGCTACAAACGTTTAAAGATCACAGAAAAAATCGCTAATTTCGGGAATTTCAGCGATTCTCGACCTTATTCTGCGATCTTTAAAAAAATCAGCAACGAAATTCAATATTTCGGTCAGACAGATCGATAAGGAATTTAATTGCGAATAATTTTAAAAAAATTGTCAAGTTTTCTGAAAAATTACGACCTGTACGGTGATTTGAACAAAAAATGTCATTACGCCACTGTGCGCCGCGCGGTTTGGCCTCCGCGACGGCCTCAGTCCTCGAACCACCTCATTGTCAGACACGTACCATATGCGCGTGGCGCATTAGGGCAACATTCGTATCAATAGGTTTCCACATCGTGCCATGGGGTACTATTATTGATGCGGTTTTTTGTCCCAGACCTAAACTTTAGGTGCAACCTTTAATTTGGATTGTCCAGACTATTTACCTGTTTTTGAAAGAGTTAAGAAGCAATTGGTAATAAAATTAGGCATAAAAAAGTGGTTTTGACCCCTCAAGTGAAGCAAATCAGCCAAGTTAGAAAATTATCTAACCCTTAAGATATCATTCTGGGCTTGATAAAGTAATTAATAAAATGAACACAAAACATAATGAGAAAAGTATTCCTTATTCTTCTCTTCTTTCTAATGTTTGCAATGATGATCATCCAATCTCTACATTATGTGGTGAAATTTCAACCAAACTGCTGAGAGGTTTCTTGGATTTGAAGGCTTCAATTTATTTCTCAAAAATGACTAATACATATTTTAGATTAGGAGGGGCTTACTTACAAGGGAAAATCCCGAAACCAGAAATTCAAAAAATTCTGAAACTGCGGATATGTAGGGGATTTTCTCCTGATTACAACACAATTTTTTTGCTGCCTAAAATCACTCTAAGGGGATGAAATTAACCCCTGAAAATTTTTCTCTTATTTGCTCACAAGACAGGCGAGATAATGCCGCCGTTTCAGTAAAGTCAGATAACTTTGAAAACACTTGTGTAGTGTGATTATTATGAATTATCCTTCATGGTGATGAAACACTTAAAAAAAAATGTTGGGAACATAGATATTGGTTACACCACGCACATCGTATGATAGCATAATTACAGCATATGGAACAACGAGGTGGATGTATGAAATATATTCACTTTTATACCGCGCGTAAGCAAACACATCGTGATACTTTGGTGATGAAAGTTGATTATGAATAAGAGACTGTAATTTAATGACATTATTCCTTGCATTTATAGCTGCACATCGTAATTAAACAATAATACAAGGTCGGAAAATTGTCGAGGAACACATATCAGCGATACAACAAAAGTTGAAATTGTATGGAAAAAATATGGATTATGCTGTTTCATAATTATTTAATCATCCAGCTCAGATTTCACACGAAAAAATGAATTTTAGAAAACATTATTGATATTTTTGTTTATAACTTTTCTAATTGTTTAAACAATTGATCAAACTTTTACTATTTGATAGATATAATTAAAAGAAGTAACTTTCGTCTTGAGATTATTTTTCTATCTTTTGCAGATTGCGAGTTAGAAAATAAAATCCGAAAATAGCCAAATTTTCAGGGGTTAATTTCACCCCCTTAGAGTGATTTTGAGCAGCAAAAAAATGCGTTGTAATCAGGGGGAAATCCTCTACATATCGACAAAGTTTCAGAATATTTTGAATTTCCGGGTTCGGGATCTTCCCTTGTTAGTCAATTTAAAAAGTAAAAAAACATCTCATTCATCAGTTGCAATATTTCCGATTTATGCAACTTTGCGTTATATAAAAAAATGAGAATCCAAAGACTTATAGGTTATGTTCACGGATCATGCTGACCATGAGACGACCGCATCATGCAAGAAGTGCTACAGGCAGAATAAATACACTCTATATTAAGGTGTTTCCAAACTCTCCTACAGTGAGGACTTATTTGTCTTTTCAGAGATGGAACACTGCATATGTCTGTGAAAAGCTAATTTTTATAGTAAGACAAAATTCTATGAGAGAATAGAATTTATTATTAATATCAACTCTTTTTGCTATTCAACTTATCTGGAGTTATGACTCTAGAAACCACATATATTTTACCCAACGTTGATATGGCAACTATGATGGATAAATTATGGGAGAAAAATGAGAAGTGATTCCATGAGCGCTTTGTTGAAGAAATAATTATGGTTGCAATAGGAAACTCTGGAGCTGAGGGTTACTTTGCCCTGCTAAGAAAACTCTTTATGTTAGTTTTAGCTTGGCGTAGAAAAGAACAAGGTGCTACCTGGAATATTAATTCTTACTCACAAGGGAACCGTCCCAGATGATCAGCCAATATATATGATTATAGCCGTAGACGGTTTATACTTGTTGAGATATTTAGCTTTAAACATTTATGTAAGCGCCCTACATTTCTGTTAAGGGGTCTACCTAGTGTGATGGCTGAAAAAATTAATTTTTCATGAATTAAAAACGAAGCAAGTATTACACGTATCATTTTGCACGGCTGTAGCTTTATTCTATCACCTTTTAGGACTATTAAAAAAAATTGTAAGTAAGAATATCCATTTGTAGCGGAATAGGAGCATCGTGAAGAGAATATCAGACCTGATATCAACAATTCTAGTTATCTCAAACCTATGAATAAAGCTATAAACGTGCAGGTTAAGCAAGGAAAGTGGTTATTGAAAAATGGGGATGAAAACAGCTCTCACAGTGGAAAGAGAGAAACATATTTGATCGAATGTCTTTGAAACTACTGACGCTAGAAGAACGATATACATGGCAAAATGATGTATTTCTTAATAAAGAATCCAACTATACAGACAGATTCCAGAAAACTCCATTAATTTAAATAATACATTAAAAAATATCAGTTTTTGTTGGCTCCGTCTTGCACAGCTATAACTTTTTTATAATGCAAAAATGAAAATTCCAAATTATCCGGGCATTCTTTCATATAAGTACTGTTAAACCGTGGAACCGATATCAGCCTAACTTTCTGGTTTGCATCGCCTTTTCACAACTTCGTTTCAAATTTCTCCATATTGCCTACGAAATATATAAATTCCAAATTATCCGTAATTTGTACTTGGGTATATACATTTCATAATCAAATTTAAACAAATGGAGTTTTCTGGAATTTGTTTACGCAGCCGGATTCTTTATTAAAAAATACATCATTTTGCCATGAATTCCGTTCTTCTACATAGCTCTAGTATGTTCGAAGATATTTAATAAAATATGTTTCTCACCCTCAACTTTGAGGGCTGTTTTCATCCCATCAACGTGAATGTCGGCCGATAAAAGAAATACGTGTCAAATATTTTTGTGAGAACTGTATTTTTACGTAACTTCATCAAAATCGGCGATTGTCACTTTGGTATGTTCCCTTACTAGAACTAATGTTCCACCGCACACCCAAACTATCGCTCATCCTGAAAGGGTATAGAATAAGGTACTTATACAGAGGTTTTCGTTAAAATCAGCCGGTTCTTTTATTGGAAATTGCAATTGTTGTGAATTTTCTCAATCTACGAAACCCGCGCCAAATAAATATTCAAAAACAATTGAAGTATATAAAACTATATGGAGGATTCAGAAGCCAATCAGTGTAAGTCCATTAGCATTAAAACCGAGATAAATAAGGTTTTTACAAATTAGTGGTCAAAAAATGACAATGCTAGTAAAGATCCAAAAAACGATATTTATTATAACATACAAATGAACGTAACTGCAAAAGAAACAAAAGAAAATCACCATGGGCTTTCAGAAGAAATCAGATTGAATAAAAAAACTGAGACTTATGTCAAATGTCCACTGAAAAATTTGAATAAGTCCTCATTGTTCTCTAACTCTACTTACAAGGGAAGATCCCGAACCCCGAAATTCAAAAAATTCTGAAACTTTGTGGATATGTAGGGGACTTCCTCCTGATTACAACGCAATTTTTTTGCTGCCCAAAATCACTCTAAGGGGGTGAAATTAACCCCTGAAAATTCGGGTATTTTCCGATTTTCTGTTATAACTCGCGAACTCTAAGAGATAGAAAAAAAATATCAAGACGAAAGTTACTTCTTTTAATTAGATCTATCAAATAGTAATAGTTAAATCAATTGTTTGAATAATTAGAAAAAAGTTATAAACAAAAATATTAATAATGTTTTTTAAAATTCGTTGTTTCGCGTGAAATCTGAATTGGTGGTTTAAATAATTATGAAACAGCATAATCCATTTCTTTTTTCAAACAATTTCAACCTTTGTTGTATCGCTGATATGTGTTCCTCGACAATCGAAGAACTTTTGGATCCCAGTGTAACGTACCTGAAGCTACACGACGAGTAATGTTCTTCTAACGTTTATTAGGAAATAATACGCAACGCGTAGAAAAAAAGTAAGACAATTCATATACTTTTGTCTCTAATTACACATCGGGCAAATATACCAGGTGGAAATAGAGGAGAAGAAGGGAACTGTTAGATATAAATTATCCTTATTAGAACTTTTTATTTTTAACATAATTATCGAACTTTTCTTTTATTTACTCACAAGACAGGCGAGATAATGCCGCCGTTTAAGTATAGTTAGATAACTTTGAAAACACTTGTGTGGTGTGATTATTATGAATTATTCTTCATGGTGATGAAACTCTTCAAAAAAAATGTTGGAAACATAGATATTGATTACACCACGCACATTGTATGATAGCATAATTACCACATATGGAACAACGAGGTGGATGTATGAAATCTTGTTGTGAAAAAGCGAAATCTACTGGATTTTCAAATTGATTTAGTTTCTCAACAACATATCCACTTTTATACCACGCGTAAGCAAACACATCGTGATACTTTGGTGATGAAAGTTGATTATGAATAAGAGACTGTAATTTAATGACATTATTCCGTGCATTTAGTTGAACATCGTAATTAAACAATAATACAAGGTCGGAAAAATTCCGTACAAAGTTTTTCCATATCCGGAAACCAAATACATCAAGCGGTTGTATCATTCCTGTAGTTTTCTTCGGTATTGTGAATATTTCCACATGTTGATTAGCTGGTATACCGTTTTGTAATGTAGATGGACAGTGACCAGTCTAAGAGTCCAATAACAAAACGCTTCGAGATCCCGCACGTGGTAGATATACGTTTGTTAACCATTCCATAACCAGTTCACTTGTTAACTTTCCAGATGTGGACGCCTGTATATAAACATTCCACGGTCGAAACAAAGATTGTTGTACACGTGGACCAAAATTACCATCCTTTTCCTGCAGGACAATAAATAGCGGAGAAAGTAGTTTCTCAGAAGCTGATATTGTGGGGAATGTGGTATAGCTATGTGTAGTAGCGGATATAGACTGTACGACTGCTGTAACACTTTTGGTTCCTTGTTCAGCTAAAGTACGGCCCGAATATAATTCTAGATTGAATCCGCTTTCATCAGCATTGAATGTATTGTTTGTTCCGATATCTCTAATACGAGGTTTTACATTATTCACAAAAGTCGAAGCAATTTCATTTAATTGCGCGGTATCTGTACCGTATGATCTGGTAATAAATTTGTTCACTTTTCTTGAAACAATTTTATACGTTCTCTTAAAATTCCAGATCCAATGTCCAGATGCTTTAAAATTTTCCAACCCTGCCTCTTCATTAGCTTGTAAAGCCCATCTTCGAATGTCCAAGTCATGAATAATGGCATGAGTTTCAATCCCGTCAACAAATTCATTATACACATATTCAGAAATTTGTAACAATTTTTTCCGTCGTGTCCCTCCTCTGCTCACCGTTTCTTCCCATCTAATGAAAACAAGGCAATTTTGCATAGATATAAAACAAATAGATACGAAGCAGCATAACATAACAGTACACCGTTTACCACTCACCTATACAATTGTTGTACGGATGAAACTTTTCGATATTTATGTTTGACAGATTGTAAAGAAAGCCGGCTCTTCTTACCGCTCTTCCAAAATACAACAGCCTTTGTTTTGTATTCTAAAGTCACAATACCTCCTTCTTCTGGTATACACTGCTCTTCTTCGAACTCTATCGGTTCTAAAAGTTCTTCGCGTGTAGTACATATATATCATCCACAAATTCTACAGAATGTGGTCTAAATGGTTCAAAAAATTCTAATGTAACATCAGTTTCCATTGAAAATGATGTGTCTTCTTGCGATTTAATAAGCATATCTTTTATTATGTCATGTAACTCCATTTCTCTATTATTAACAGGCGTCTCATTATTGTTCTCAATTAGGAATGTTGTCATAAGTAAACGAATTACATTTGCAGGATGTATCGGAACCATTTTCAACACTACACGTTTGTTACACAGAATCAACGTACATTTACTGTTAACACCTATACTTAAACTACAAATAAACTAGTATTTCTTATTGTTAATGAGTCTTTAGTCTTCAAATGCCTTCGATGCTACTGACAATAATAACGAGTCGAAGCATTTATTACTTTTGCCATCAGGACACACCAATACAACTGATAATACCTATATCTTATATACATATGGCATATGTGTATTTATCTTACTTTATCACGTTTGCAGAAAACATGTTTGTACAGTGAAATGTCTTACTAAAATTGATCGTCTTTATTTTCCTTGAAAATAATGTATCACCCGATAAAAATACTAATATATATATGCTCATTATTAATGCTCGAGAGAACAATAGACATGAGATAATACTTTGATGGGAGACAAAAGTAGGTATATATTCACATCACACAAGTGTTTTCAAAGTATTAAACGCCTGCATCGTCTCGCTTGTTTGGTGAGCAAATAAGAGAAAAGTTCGATAATTATGTTAAAAATAAAAAGTTTTAATAAGGATAAGTTATATCTAACAGTTCCCTTCTTCTTCTCTATTTCCACCTGATATATTTGCCCCGTGTGTAATTAAAGACAAAAGTATATAAATTATCTTACTTTCGTACAACGCGTCGCGTATTATTTCCTAATAAACGTTAGAAGAACATTGCTCATTGTGCAGCTTAAGGCACGTTACAATGGGATCCAAAAGTTCTTCGATTGTCGAGGAGCACAGTTCCGCGATACAACAATAGTTGAAATTGTTTGAAAAAAAAAATGGATTATGCTGTTTCGTAATTATTTAAACCACCAATTCAGATTTCACGCGAAACAACGAATTTTAAAAAATATTATTAATATTTTGTTTATAACTTTTTTCTAATTGTTTAAACCAGGGTTGACTAACTGGCGACTCACGAGTTGCCGGGGGCTCTTCCGCCTTGCGGCCACGCTGAACGGCCCCCTCCATACCTACTAAACATTGACGAATGCAGTCGAATTCGTCCGTCCCTACACAGCCATAAATACATTCGATTGCTACGGCCGGCCACGGCCATACGTTTACATATAATTATAATTAATACAACAATACGAACTGATATATACTTACTTGACCGATATTTACTTTTTATATTTTTCATAACGGAAAACACACTTTCGCATCTGTATGTAGAACCAAACATTGATGAAATTTTTAAACCCAAATCCACCAATTTCAGATACTTTTCTTCTGATAATAATTTAAAAAACTCCTGTCCATATTCATTTCTGGTAGTACGAACGGACCTGCTTGCAAATTACACAATTCAACTCGACAATACATTTCTTGGTCTTCGATCTTACATCCGTTTGGATTATTAAAAATTATAAGCTCATTTTTCATTAATGTATCGAAATCTATAAAGCGCTTTTTAAATTGTTGCTGTATTTTGATCGAAGACCAAGAAATGTATTGTCGAGTTGAATTGTGTAATTTGCAAGCAGGTCCGTTCGTACTACCAGAAATGAATATGGACAGGAGTTTTTTAAATTATTATCAGAAGAAAAGTATCTGAAATTGGTGGATTTGGGTTTAAAAATTTCATCAATGTTTGGTTCTACATACAGATACGAAAGTGCGTTTTCCGTTATGAAAAATATAAAAAGTAAATATCGGTCAAGATTAGCGGATCATTCATTATCTTCGCAGTTAAAGATAGCCATAACAAAAATTGATGTGGATATACCATCCCTTGTCAATAATATGACGCGGCCTCAATGTGCACGTTCACATTCACAGAGACGAGTAAAAGTAAGTATATATCAGTTCGTATTGTCATATTAAGGTCGATTTACACTATACGGCACGGACCGGCACGTACCGGCAACGGCGCGGTCCGTCACCGACACGTAATATTATGCATGCATCTACACTGCTCCGGCAACAGTCCGGCAGTTCACGTTTAGAAGTCGAAATGAGCAGATCAGATAGTGACGAGGAATTGGTTCTCCTAGCCTTACTTTTAGACGAAGAGGATGCCGCAGCAAAAAGGGGAAAAAAGCGAAATAGAATTTGGGTACACCCAATATTGAAAAAGAGAAAAGTCGATGGGGAGTATTGGACTTTATTCAATGAATTATTAAAATACGATGATAAGTTTTATCAGTACTTCAGAATGTCGCAATGCAAATTGTTTGAATTGCTGAAATGCATTGAACCTGGGTTACAAAAACAAGATACGTCGTTCCGTGAAGCAACCTGTGCTGCATGCGGTCTCTGCCGATTACTGGTTTACACTGTCAGACACGCGACGAAACGTTCCGACGCGGACCGTTACGAACCGGCAAAACATTCTTCGCGACAATGTCGGCTGGCGTCGGTTCGTGCCGTAGACGGAACGTTGTCGGTCGGTGCCGGATAGTGTAAACAGTCCCATTTAAAACGCATGTTACAATGTTTTGTCGTGCCGGTGACGGACCGCGCCGTGCCGGTACGTGCCGGTCCGTGCCGTATAGTGTAAATCGACCTTTAGTTATAATTATATGTAAACGTAAGGCCGTGGCCGGCCATAGCAATCGAATGTATTTATGTCTGTGTAGCGACGGACGAATTCGACTGCATTCGTCAATGTTTAGTAGGTATGGAGGGGGCCGTTCAGCGTGGCCGCAAGGCGGAGGAGCCCCCGGCAACTCGTGAGTCGCCAGTTAGTCAACCCTGGTTTAAACAATTGATTTAACTATTACTATTTGATAGATCTAATTAAACGAAGTAACTTTCGTCTTGAGATTTTTTTTCTATCTCTTACAGTTCGCGAGTTATAACACAAAATCGGAAAATACCCGAATTTTCGGGGGTTAATTTCACCCCCTTAGAGTGATTTTGGGCAGCAAAAAAAATTGCGTTGTAATCAGGAGGAAATCCCCTACATATCCACAAAGTTTCAGAATTTTTTGAATTTCTGGGTTCGGGATCTTCCCTTGTTAATTATTTACAGCAAATTTCAAAGCACCTTAAAAATATACATTAATATTATCACAAATGTAATATTTATATTCAAAATACATTAATAAACATGCGCATAAAATTATAACAATTTTTTTTTAAGTTTTCATTTCTCTTACCTTCATCGCAATCAGATAGATTTTGTTCATTATCAGGTAAATATTCTGTTCCACCATCAGAAAAAGGGTGATTTTCTTATAACAAAGAACGCGTTTTTCCTTTCTTTCACTCATGGTGTAAGTAACACGGCGTAAATTATTTTTTAAATAACAAACAACACATCATAAACTTGACGCGACTTTAAGTGACTTACACTGATTGCCCTCTGAATTATTTTGCCTAGTAAATTCCGTGATCAATATAAGTACAGTTGTTGGAGATCCGTCTGGCTTTCGTCAACGAGCACGCTTTCCAGCACTTCACCCTGTCTTCTTAAATAGCTATTAGAAAGCGTGGGATTGACTTTGACCTTAGTTTCCCTCACCCAAAGCGAGCCGATGGGGGCGCAAGACATTGTTTGGGTTTTTCCGCTAGGGCTGCCTGCCCGTAGGACCCTTGGCAGTTGCATTTTTAACCAGTCAGTTTCAGAACGTCCAAGCAGTTAGAGCTCCTATATTAATATTCTCACCGTAAAACTCCATGTACCGGAATTAAGAAGATTTGCTTTTGAATAAAGTTATCGTTTAAGTTAATTGAACGAGTGTCTAATTTCCTGGTACACAACATAATTTTTGGTGTCAGAAGCGGGATTATCTAACTCGACACTTGGTGAAATCAGCAGGAATATTGAAAGTTAAAATTTCACCACTGACCCAAGTGACAATTTCAATTGTTGATCTCGAGTTGGACAATCGATGTTCAACGGAGGCAAGTACCACTACTGAGACAGAATTTTCCGGAATCTATAAATTGTACGGAACCAGTTGTGGCACGAATATCGGAAGAATCAAGGAGCATCAACTGCATTTTAATAACTGCACTGTGAGTACGGAATATCTTATATTTTTCCAATTCTATAATACTGCAAGAATATCCTATTCCTGAATCCATATAACAATTCCATACTCTCATATGCTATCGTCTTAATTAAGAAAAAAAATAATAATAATAAAAGCGTGGATATATAAAGATAAAATAAAAAAATGTCAGACACCGAGGCAACACCATCCGCAAATGTAGCTTCTGAAAATTAATACCCGATGCTTTTGATGGTGATAGATATCGACTTCGGAGTTTTATAAAACAGGTAGATTCTGTTTTTGAATTGGCTAAACCAGAGCAGGAGGTACCACTTTTGTTATATGTGAAGAGTAGAATTGTTGGTAAAGCGCGTGAACAAATTGATATACATTGTGATTTAACTACATGGCCGGAAATTTCTGAACTGTTAATAAGTCTATATCAGAATAAAAAAACATTAGATCAGTTATTTGAGGAGTTACACAGTATTAGGCAGGAGCGAAACGAAAGCATAACTCAATTTTATCAACGCTTGGAAGATCTGTCCTCCAGAATTTTAGGTACTCTCCATGCAATACATTCAGAGGATAACACTTTATCTGGTAGACTTTCAATGGTCAATGATATGGCTTTAAATAGATTTGTCTATCATACGCATCCACAGATTTCTAAGATGTTACGATACCGCGAATTCAAGTCCGTAAATAATGCTTTTACTGCCGCAGTTGCGGAAGAAAAGGCCCTTCGTTTACGGTACGATAACAATCAATTTGTAAAATGTAAAATCTGTTTGCGTACAAATCATTTGACAAAAGATTGTAGAGCTAAAAAGCAATATCCAACACAAAATAAAGCTGTTAATTATAATGCACCAAGCAATAGAGTGGTAAATCCGCAAAATTACAACAATAATTTCCAAAGAATGCGAAATTCACCGGGTCCAAGTACTAATTCAAATTTAACTTCAAATGTAAATTCAAATCGTGCTGAGGGCGCTCAAGGAATAATACAATGCAATTATTGTAAAAAATTTGGACATTCCATACAGGAATGTAGAAAACGCCAATATAATAATAGCAAACGACAGGTCCAAACGTCACAGATTTCCACTCCTCCTACAAATACTGGAAGCGTAAATTTCCAGAATCAAAATTTTCACCAGCACAGTCACAATCCCAAACCCCCGAATTCATTGATTCCCAACTCAGAAACAGCGAACTCAATCAATCAGGTCACACAAATGTTCAACGAATTTCTCCGGTAGATATTTTTAATTCTTCAGCCGATGAAAGTGATTTAATATATGTTTTATTCGAGACAAACGTAGCAAAGTCTGAGGATAAGATATTAAAATTACTAATTGATTCTGGTGCTTCGATCTCTTTACTTATATTTATAAGTTAGCACCGGCGCAAGTTAACAATCAGTTAAAAACTAGGCTAGAAGTATTAAATAAAAACTTACGTCTCGATCATTTAAATCAGGAGGAAAGGTCCTCTATAGAATCAATTTGTAAAGAATACAATGATATATTTCATCTATCAACGGATTTATTAACTTGCACTTCTTCAGCTTCTCATAGTATTAACACTACGGACGAACAACCAGTACATGTTAAAACATATAGATACCCTGAGATACATAAAAATGAAGTGAACAAGCAAATTGAGAAAATGCTAGAACAGGGAATAATAAAACCATCTGTTAGTCCATGGTCAAGTCCACTTTGGGTTGTACCAAAAAAAATAGACGCTTCAAGGCAGCGGAAATGGCGAATAGTCATTGACTATCGTAAACTAAACGAGAAGACAATCGGGGACGCTTACCCGTTGCCGAACATTGATGATATTTTGGAACAGCTAGGGCACTCACATTATTTTACGACTCTTGACCTGGCGAGTGGTTTCCATCAGATCCCAATGGCTCCCCGTGACGCACCGAAGACTGCGTTTACAACCCCAAACGGTCATTATGAGTATACGCGAATGCCTTTCGGTCTTAAGAATGCACCCGCTAGTTTCCAACGACTTATGAACAACGTTTTAACTGGATTAAATAGTAAACAGTGTTTTGTATATATCGATGATATAGTTGTCTATGGTTCAACTTTAAAGGATCATAATAGAAAATTAAAAAACATCTTTTCCAGACTTCGCGAAAATAAATTAAAGTTACAACCAGATAAGTGTGAATTTTTAAAACAGTCATGCGAATATCTTGGTCATATAATTTCTGATAAAGGTGTAGAACCCAATCCAAAAAAGGTGGAAGCTATAATTAATATGCCACGTCTTGAAAGTCAAAAGCATATTAAAATATTCCTTGGGATGATAGGTTATTATAGGAAGTTTATTCCAAATTTCTCCACACTAGCTAAACCACTAACGATTTTATTGAAGAAAGATGTAACTTTTATTTGGGATAGACAACAGGAGGAAGCATTTCAAACTCTTAAGCGTAAATTAATAGAGAATCCAATCTTGCAGTATCCGAATTTCTCAGAATCATTTATGTTAACCACTGATGCTTCAAATGTAGGAGTAGGCGGAGTTCTTTCTCAATTACGAAATGGAGAAGATTTACCGATTGCGTATTATTCTCGAACATTAAATAACTCTGAACAAAATTACTCGACCACTGAGAAGGAGTTGCTAGCCATATTAAACTCCGTAGAACATTTTAGACCCTATCTATTTGGTCGAAAATTTATAATATATACAGACCATCGACCATTACAATGGTTATTCAATTGCAAAAATCCAACTTCAAAATTAGTTCGTTGGCGACTTAGATTAAATGAATTTGAATACGAGATAAGATACAAGCCAGGACGAATCAATTCTAATGCGGACGGTCTTCCTCGACTTGCATTGGACAAGCAGGTTATGATAAATTCAATTACCGATGCTTTAACTTATCAGGATTTCATTAAATTTCATTATACGAATCAGGACGTAATAGTGTTTGAAAAGGAAAATGGTCCACTTTCAAAAGTCTCAGATCCTATAGTAATAATGTGGTCACAAGACTTGGATGAAAGCAATGAATCTTCGGATTATATATGTTCATATTTTGATGTCACGAATCTTAAGCCAAGTATAAATGGTGTTGTTAAATTGCAGAATAAAAATCAAATAGTTTACTTAACATTTCCTCAAAATTTGCACTTCGATAGATTAGAATATAAAAATATTTTTGAATCATTAATAAATTTGAGGAAAATTATTAAAGATGATAAATTTGTATTAGTTCTTCCGAGTAAACATACTAATATAAAAATCCAGCAGCTATCTGAAATGATTAAATTTATATTCCCTAGTAAAAACATAAGTATTCTAAATACAATGAGAATTATCCCTAAAGATCAAGAAGAAATAACGAAGATCTTACAGGAATATCATGACAGCAAATTAGCAGGACATTTAGGATTTCATAAAACGTACGCTAGGATAAAGGAAAGCTATTATTGGCCACATATGAAAGCAGATATTAGGAAATATGTAAAGTCATGTCACTCTTGTCAGTTAAATAAGACAAATTTCAAGCCTACTAAACAAGCTATGGAAATTACATCGACAGCTGAAATTCCGTTTGAGAGAATAGCAATTGATATCGTTGGTCCTTTACCTTTGACTGAATCTGGGAACAAATTTATTCTTACATTGCAAGATGATCTAACGCGGTTTTGTCTGGCAGAACCTATACCAAATCACGAAGCACTAACCGTTGCAAAAGTTTTAACAAAATTCTTCGCACAGTTCGGAATACCCAAAACTTTCCTAACAGATCAGGTAGCAGATTTTATGTCGGAGTTAATGAAAAATTTAAGTAATTTATTTAAAACAAAACATTTATCCACCACACCTTATCATCCTCAGACTAATGGCGCACTTGAAAGGTATCATTTGACTTTAAAGGATTACTTAAAACACTATATAAAACCGAATCAGACCGATTGGGATGAATATATTCAATTTGCAATATTTAGCTACAACACTTCAGTTCAAAAATCGACCAGTTACACTCCTCATGAACTTTTTTTTGGTAGAAAACCATATTTACCTTCCTCCATAACAAAGGAACCTGAATTCCGTTACACGTATGATGATTATCTTCAGTCACTTATTTATCGTATGAATACGTCTTTTAAAATAGCTAGAGAAAATTTAATAACTTCTAAATTCAAGAGTAAGCAAAATTATGATAAAAAAATAAATCCTACAGAATTTCATATTGGAGATCTAGTTTGTTTGTATCAAAATCAAACAAAGCCTGGAATGAGTAAAAAACTATTACCCAATTTCAAAGGTCCTTTCAAAATAACTCGTGTATTTTCAAATGGCACTGTAGAAATTAAAATAGGGAATAAACTTCGAAAGTATCATACTAATATTCTGAAACATTATGTTTCAGATGAATCTGTCAATCTTGCAATTCCTTCTATTTCCTATTCCGATAATTAGCTTATATTTTACGAATACTCCCGTGAATCATTCTAGTGGAATATTTTATAATAAGAAAGGCGATGCACAAATATCCAATACCGAATTAACGTTATTAATATTTCTTAATATAACATATTTAAATAAGGCACGAGAAACAGTGACAGTAAATTACTTGAAATTGCAGAATCTCTGTCATATCTTTTCAAAAGATATCATAGGCAGTAATGTCCATTGCCAACAAATATTAAAATTAATAGATGAAGACATACATAGCATAGACAATAAACACGAGATGTTATACAATTTAATGGGTCAAAAATCTAATAATAGGAAACAACGTGGTTTAATAAATGGAATTTCTTATCTATCGAATTTATTGTTTGGAACACCTGATGCTAATGATGCGCATTTTTATGCAAACAGTATAAATATTTTGTCGAATGATAGCTATCAGATAAAAAGGTTACTTAAATCGCAGGTTCAGATAATTTCCAATGCCGTAAATACATTAAATAGCTCGGTACATACGCTTGAAATAAATGAAAACCAAATAAATGACAACATTAAGTTAGTAAATAAATTTACCAACGAGACAAACTTATATTTAAGATCGTTATCATTACAATCGTTGATTACTCAACAAACGACTGTATTGACATCTATAATTACAAAGGTTTTAAATGAATATAATAAATATATAGAGGCTATCAGTTTGGGCAATCAAAATGTGATCTCACCTGAGATATTATCTCCGAAGACCTTGTGCGAACAATTACTTAAGTACAAAGGTGATTATAATCTAATAGTAGAACCATCTTACAAAAATATACCAACAATTTATAAGTTACTTAAGCTACAATTATTATCATTAACGGACAATATAGTATTTGTCTTGAAGTTTCCACTAAGCAAACGAATGCACTTCCATTTATATGAATTAATTCCGCTCCCAATCCAACATGACAATACATCTTCTTTCTCTTATATAGAACCTAAATATCCATATCTGCTCCTATCCCAAAGCAAAACCTACTTTTCATTCTTGCAAGTGTTGTCGGATTGTGAGGAGTATCAAGATGAGATGTACGTGTGCACAAATGTGCATATCAGCAAGACCGCAGATGAGGAGATATGCGAGATTCAATTGCTGTTATCACTTACAACCCGAATTCCTAAGGATTGTAACACAACAAATATCAAAGCTTCAATTGAAGCATTTAAGTATATTGGAAAAAATTGTTGGGTATATGTCTTGCAAAAGCCGACCACAGTTACTATTTTCTGCAAGGATATCAAGGAGTATATCCAAGATATCACTTTATATGAAACAGGAATATTACAATTGGATGCTCAATGTAAGGGCTATAGTATTAATTATTTACTGGAGACAACACGATATGCTGAAAAGAATATTACTTACTATATTCCTGCAATCAATATTATTGAAAATGATTGTTGTATTACTCCATTTGATCAAGACACACCTGTATCAATACCATTAAAATCTGTTAAATTAACGAATATAGATTTCAGTGATCTGCAGTATACAGATAAAAGATTAAAAGACTTTGATGAAATCTTATCAAAGAAACTCAAGGAACCAGTTTCAGAGGTACATGTAAACTGGTTCGTCAAAGGGCTCTACATTCTAGTTGGACTTATAATGGCAATATTTTGTATGAATTGCTGTCGTTTTCTGGGATGTATCAAACTTCTCCTGCGACTATTCCGTTATTTGAAAAGTTCTAGCAATAGAGAAGTAACACATCCTGTTATTAAGAACTTTGTCAACTGCACCTTCGATTCCGATATTCGAAGTGAGTATCGAGAGATATCGAGGGATTTGGTTTCTAATAACACTCGGGGCAAGGATCTAAGATTAATCACGGAACCCGATTTGGAATCCATGGAAAGGGATTTCACGGAACATGAAGTAGCTTCTTCACCGGATTACCCCCATAGAACAAAAATTCGCACCCCGATAACCAGGAAGAGCACTACACCTATGTGATCTGTTACATTCACACAAAAAAAGAATATTATATCATATTATACTTATGTATTAGTACTTATGCATTGTTCTAATTGTTATATGAAATGTGCGTTGAGTATTGTAATCAATATTATTTGTTTTTTTTTTCTCTCTGTAACTGTAGTTAGTTAACTATTTTTGAAAGAGTATTTTGTCTTAGAAAGCTTATCATAACATTGTGAATCGTGTCATAAACCCTCGTCAAGAAGTTTAGTATTAATATTACTTCCACACTGAAATCATGATTATTGTTAAGTATTATATATCATTAGATTTAATTGTAAGTCGTTTCATCGACGTCCATTTAAAAAAAAAAAAAAATCGTATCTTCATACATTGTGTACTCGCGTACCCAAATTTTATGAGGGGAGGTGTTGGAGATCCGTCTGGCTTTCGTCAACGAGCACGCTTTCCAGCACTTCACCCTGTCTTCTTAAATAGCTATTAGAAAGCGTGGGATTGACTTTGACCTCAGTTTCCCTCACCCAAAGCGAGCCGATGGGGGCGCAAGACATTGTTTGGGTTTTTCCGCTAGGGCTGCCTGCCCGTAGGACCCTTGGCAGTTGCATTTTTAACCAGTCAGTTTCAGAACGTCCAAGCAGTTAGAGCTCCTATATTAATATTCTCACCGTAAAACTCCATGTACCGGAATTAAGAAGATTTGCTTTTGAATAAAGTTATCGTTTAAGTTAATTGAACGAGTGTCTAATTTCCTGGTACACAACACAGTCATCTATTGCTTATGTGCGAAAGTAGGGACTTAATTGATTGATCAACTGAAAGTTTTAACAATAAAGAGGTTTTCGAACTACGTAACTCCATATAGGTATTGCTAGAAAACTATATTTTTTGTGATTCTTTAGCATGTGTTGTGCTTCGATATCCGTTTTTGGTAAAAAGGTATAAACGCCGATGTATTTCATGAAACTCGTAGTTTGACCCCCCCCCCTCACCCTCCTGGAGCCCTGCAGAAAAACTAACACCTGCAATCGGTGTCTCACTTATGGGCCTATTAATTTACAGAATTGGAAACAAAATCCATCTCGGGTAATTTCAGTCAATTTCAAATAAGGTCCTTTCGCCGAATAGGGGAAGCGATACTACAGTAAAACGTTTCAGAAGAATTTCATTACCGTACTCGAGTGAGTGACCAACATATTGATGAATACCATGTATGTAATACCAAAGTTTATATGCTTATACCATTTTTCGATGCATTTATGTTCATAAAGCCCGTTATATTGAGCATAAAGGTATTCATTCTACAACTTTTTATGTAACTCCACTTGTGAGTTCGTTAGGTTGTAAGTGTGAAATCTTGTAAGCTAATTTTTACAATATTTTCACTAAAAAGCATAAAATAATTTATACGATATTTAAAAAAAAAGCTATGATTAAAATGTAGTAAAAGGGATACGAATAATTTTGATACCTAAATGACTACTTGGGAAGAATTTTCTCATATGACTAAAAATAAAAGCATGGGGCGTAAATATTGAATATTAAAAGTTATGCAAAAACTAATTACTGAACGGCATGATTTTGTCTTGGTTTTTAATCTGGTTAGATCTCAGGACAGACTGAATTGAGGAATTTGACTGCTCGTAATCAAGTGGAAAAAAAGTCACGCAACAAGCAGAATGCGAAAACTAATGTATCAAAATACGTAGAGCATTATAAATATTTATATAAAAACGACATTTCAATATTTACGCCCCACGCTTTTATTTCTAGTCATATGAGGAAACTCTTTTAAGACAGTCATTTAGGCCGATATCAAAAGTATCATTTTCCTTTTTGGTACAATTTAAAAAAAATTTTACTGTAAATTATTTGTTTTAAAATAATAATTTAAATAAACACGAATATTAGCGTAATAACTGTCTACCTCGTGGATGAGATCGATGGGAGTGAAAACTGTTGCTCGAAACGTGCAGCCAATTAAATGATTGCATTCAGCGAACTGATTTTTGATATCCGCAATTCATCATAAATTACATACATATGTATGTACTAGATACGAGAGAGTGCCGTGTATTTAAGTTGGACACAATTCACGTGAGGCGAGGCCCCCATTTCTACAAAGTTTGATTAACGTTTATATATAACTAGCTTTATTACTCGGTTTCGTCCGAAATTTAGATTCTGATTTTATAAAAAAAATATTTTTTTATTTATTTTTTTGTGAAAATAGTCACATTCATCCGAATTAGTTAGGCATAATAAGTTGGAACACATTTCGTGACCCCAGAATTTACCGTTCAAAAGTTTTTAGGCGACAGACAAACACACAAACACTTTCTGCTTTACCTATATATTAAGAAGATGTAATTGAGACGTTTAAGATACATATAAATTCAACTTGAAAATTCAATGTTTAAGATACAATGGACTGATTGGTTAAAAATAAAATTCCAACTATTTCGTTTAGTGTATATAATACATAGTCTCTGTTTAACTGTATTACAGAAAATGGGAGGATAAGATTGGTCCAAGTTTAAATGCAAATTAATTGCAAAATATTTGGCGATTGTTACACTACGAAAAGGTTTACGTATGTAGATTATTTGTCCTGAAAACATTTTCAGCTCGGACAGGGCGACAATTACTCTATTTGATTGGCTGAGATAAGTATCTCCGTTTCGTTAAAATAAGTGACCGCTCCCTGTGTAATGAGTCACTCTCAAGTATACATAGAATCAATCCTTTGGGTGACGGATACAAACATTTCACATGCTTTTTATAAACAACCCCACAATTTGCAAACTGATCAACCACATGGATCTGAAAAACTTACAGGTAAAGTAAGAAAATAATCATTCCAAATATCAGTTTATAAACAGAAGCTCGTTAGAAACATTCCTATAACTCAGTGATTCCCAACCTGTAGGTTGCGACCCCCAAGTGGCTCGCGAAGTGTTTTCTGGGAGATCGCCATGGTTCTTTTGGTTTTTTTTAAATATTATTTTTGTCTTTTTTAATATTATTTTTTCTTTTTAATATTATTATCTTATATGGGTGGATCGTAGGTTATTTGAATATTATAAAGGGGGATCGCGATTCAAAAAAGGTTGGGAAACACTGCTATAACCAGTGTGGTTGTGTTTCATACCAAATTCTCCGTTTTGCGTCATACTGTCTACAATATGGTGTGCTCAAGCAGGTCGTGGAAGTTGTTTGTTCCTCTCCTATTGATAACAATACCAAGAAGTGTGCAAGGACACCGCATAGTTGTTATTCCCTTACTCCAAGTGGCAAAGCTCTATTGTGTATCGTAGATTTATTTTCTTTTAGTATGGACAGAACAGAGAATCAGTATAAAGGCCCCTATTAAACTTGGTAAGAAAGGTCGAAGGTTTGTAAATGCTGTATTCATATGATGAATGTACCATCAAATATGCAGCGGTATACAAGTGGACAAAAACATTTCCTAGTGGAAAGAGGAATCGTGAATGACGAAGCAGGCGAAGGCCGACCATCCAACTGAATTTTTCTTCGCGAATTTCTTCCTCAAGGTCGAACACTTAGTTCTGCACTTTACATAAATATTCTGAAAAGACTGAGAAGAAAAGTGCGACGGCTGATGCTAGAATCGTGGAAGGGAAAATAGTGGATTTTACTTCACAGCACACCAATGCCTACATGTGTCGGTTGCTCTAAGGGAGTACACCGATTAGAAAATTTTAGGAAATCGCTCTATCATTTTCCTTATTTCTCAGAATTCAAGGCAGTGGAAATTCTTGTTCTTTCAAAATCGTGGGAGCCATATGGACCCGCGATAATGACGAACAGGTGATTAAAACAGGATCGACTCAAGTACTGAAAAGCGTAACCACCTGCCGATTACTGGTGCAGACTAATTGTATGTGCATAAGTAGCAAAGTGGCTTATCGCACTTATCCAGAGGAGTAAAAAAATGCATAATCAACATACATCCTACAATTAATCCTTTCGATGTGAATGTACTTTAGTGTCGACGAGCATTTGGCAATGTAAGTGAGAGTGTAAACAGAAAAATTAGTCTGAAAGTACATTAGTTCAAGATGGTATGACAATAGAAGACTATTTATAACATTAACAATGAATACTTGATAAAGGCAAACCTTACACAAATCTTTCCTACTTGTGTATAAGTGTAGCACGGTGAGTATTACTATCATTTCGTTATCAATGTTGGCCTATTATTCTGATGTAGAAATGGCGGACATGCATTCTACGCATTATCTTGCCAGCAAAAATATTTCTGCAACCCATCATCTTTACACAGAAAAATATCCCAAATTCACTATTTCGTCTGCTATTCTCCCTTGCCCATGTGAAAAACTAACTCCTGTATTTTATACTGAAAGGATTGATTTTAGAACCTATGTTGATTCAGAATTTTTTACACCCCTCTATGACTATACTAATAAGTACCTAAAGGCTTAGAGTCAATGTTTATCACCCTGTTTCTATTTATTTAATATAGTACTATATAATCGGATTATATAATTTTAGTTTGGAAACAAGCTACTTATTCGGCCGATATAGATATACGAGGTAATTTATTCTCAGACGTAAATGGATTAATGCGCGATACGCACTATTTAAATCCTCCCGATGTTGCTGTCGTTTAATAAAAACAACTTTATGTTAAACTACCCCGTAATGTTCATTACAGCCTCTTGAGCACCGCCCAGCTTTTTAAATATGAAATAGGAAAAGCTCTTTCCAACGTGAATTTTTATAAAAATTGGTAAAATGCTGAAAATGACAAACACTGGAATGGTATTTTGTTTCAAAAACAAAATTATATGAAAAGTTAATCTGCAGAATTTAAAGTCAACTGCGTTAAAAATAGCCCGATTTACATGGAATATATTTTATATCGACACGATGAAGAAAAATAAAGAATTTCTCGCGACCCTAGGCACACGTGCGACTCGGCGTCGCGTCGGCGCTCGGCGAAGACCAAAAAACGCCACGTCGCACCTAGAGTCGCTGGGCATATAAATCAAGAAATGAAATTCTTTCTTTTTCTTCATCGTATCGATATAAAAGTGACATTAATGGATTCTTGGCATTTCCCGATTAAAAGGCACCAAATTCCATATAAATCGGACTATTTTTAAGGAAGTTGACTTAAATTCTGCAAATTAACTTTTTATAGAATTTCGTTAATTATAGTCCGATTTACATAGTTCTTTGGTGCCTTTTAATCGGGAAAACACAAGGAATCGATTGGTGTCATTTTCGTGGAGATCTGATGAGAAATGCGGAACTTGACAATCTTCCCCTATCCTTTCTTTCCCGGGTCCCTATACTCGAGCGCCGAAAACCGTAAAACTGTCAAGCTTGAAATCGGAGGCTGTAAAATTCACCTATCACCCCGAATACGAGATACTATCCTGAACCTGAAATTATCAGCTTCACCAAAAACAACTGTATAAAGTACAAGGAGTTTACCAGATAAAAAGACAATAACGAGATATATTAACATTTCGAAAAATATGATGCTTCCCTATAGCAAAGGAAGCGTATGACTGATATGAACAGAACAGTTTTTGCAATGATTATTTGTATGTTTACATGTTTTACTCGACTTACATTTTGCTTTGTTTTGTTATTACAAGCGGATTAAATTGTCATGAATTAAAATATCAGTAAAAACGAAATGCTATATTATTGTTCTACGCGTGTGCATGAGTACAATATTTTTATATAAAATAAGTCATCCACGTAATATAAGTCATTAAACGCAACTTATTTTGTCATTTTCGATTGTCAACCGACTGTTTCGATTACCTTACGTAAACAAACTTAAGCATGTCAATACAATATATCATAACACTCCACCTGTTGTCTATGTAGGAATTTATTCTGTTCAAGATACAATCGATACCGCGAACTTGACACTATCAGTCCGCCAATCTTCTCTGAATTTCAAGAAAATCCCCCAACATACAAATTTTTCTATCGTTTATATAAGCTCAATTACTTGTCGTCACAATTAACTCTTTTTTTATATCAGGGTGTAGCTAGCAAATTATTTTATGATAATCTACTAGGGTAAATATTTGGTAACAAATTTAACACATTTATGACCGATAAACACTCATTTCAGTCATGTATAATTTATTATCTTTAATAATATGATACTTCTTCGATCTTAAATTTATTATACCATGTAAAATCAGGATTAAATTAAATTACACAGAATAAAAGTATGTTTTAACTTTATAAGTTATATACTTTAATTATCCGCACCTCAGTATAAACTTGTTTTAATAATTTGGTAAGACTTCCTTTCACATACAATGTTTTCTTTTCCCAATTTAATTGTAACAAGTAAAATATATTTAATATAAAAGAATACGCTGCTTACTCAAAATTCCTAACATCTAAAAATACCAATACTATTTTTCTGAACATTAAGGGTAAGTAAAAATCAGTATGCTGCACTTTGTTATAGGACTGCAATAACATTCATAGATAAGTAAACTTCTTTATACATTTAATAGGTTGGAGTAGTTAGATACTTTGTATCAGTCGAGTAGTTTTTACTTCTGCATATATCTTGCACCAAAGACTATGTAACAATGCATATCTTAATGAACATACTAATCAATATTCAAACATGACATTGGTATCGTATTAAAAAATTATATCCGTACATGACTCGCAAATATTACGTTGATAATATATTACATTTATTTGCATTTTCATAATGTTCATAGCGTGCATAATTTTTAGCCACCTTTATAGTAAAAAAGGATACTTTTAGAATTTGTTTATTAATATTTCACACCTGTTAACTTGGATTTTAAACTTTATTTCTATTCGCTGTATTCTAAGCCCAATGAAGAACTTTTAAACAAATATTTAAAACACCTGTGGAAATTATGTGCACTAATGAGATATAATATTTTGTGTTTTTTACTAGGAAATACATTTATGGACAATTCAATTCTTTTACATAATCTACCAATATTATATGTTCATTCTATTGCTTTTAACAACATTAAAAAGGGAGAACAATAAGTTTAATCTCAATCTTTTGCAATATGTTGAGTACATGTATATATTACTAGAATTAAAGTAATGACATCATAATACACCACATACTATGACAACATGAGTAAGAACTTTACCAGCATATAATCTTCATAGAAATGCGATTGAAAAACTAACAATAAAGCAGACACGTTGTATAACTAATGTATTTTAATCTGTCCCACATAAATATAGCAAATAAAAAATTAAATTTCTTTTAAGCTGTTTTTTAACTTTTTCTAAATTTCTGCACATCCTGCATTAAGTACTTACGTATCATTTTTTCTATAGTTAAAAATTGGCACGCGTAATGTAAAACGAATGGATAGTACATTGTTATCACTGACCTTCTTTACTTGAAAGTGTTCCGGCCGTAAATTTTCGACGATTTCTTGATCGGGTTTGACGGGTTGGGGTACCGATGATCGGAACCCGTCGAGCACACCTTTAATTGTAAACTTCTTCATTACGGACCGAAGATAACACCTGGAGGATCACATGTGCAGCAGCGACACAAATTCAAGTCTTCCTAAAGTCCGGAGTCAATATACGAAGTTTTTAAACGATTCAATCGACAAGATGAACAGAAATTTCGCAATGGCAAGGAGTTATGTTACGTTCTATCTACGTGTTTCTTGTCTCGCGGAAAACTACCGATGACATATTTGCGTATCAATGGCAAATGTCACTCATCGATATTTCAGTCTTACGGGACTTCTTCTACATTTTGACAGAATAATGATGACGTCGAAGAGACACAGCACATTTCGATTTCGCAGTACTTTTAATAAATAGATTCGCACACGTTACCGTGATCTTTTGTCGGCGCGTTTTTGCAAAAGCTGCGTGACCAGAATTGTTTTCGTAGTTGACAGCAATGCAGTGTTGTTTCACCGTGTTAGGATCAATAACTGGCAACAGGCTCATGTGGACTCTCGCACAACCACAAACGTGGTTTGTGCGCAATCGTAGACAAAACCTTATGGCAAGTTTTTAAGCCAGATAGTTATTTTAGGGACATTTTTGTTTTTTGAAATTGAAGCCACAATCTACTAGTAGTGTATTACATGCAGTGCGGTTTAATTTAGAACTATAATCAAATTTCTTAACAACAATGACTTTCGTACTTTCGTTTTGTAAATACATACACGTAAGTGCTGGTGTGTACTTCCCGCATGCATACTTGCATTTGTGTATACACCGGGCGAAGATGATCTCGAACAGCTCGCACTGACGCAGTGAAAGAGGCACGTAACGCGGCATTCCCATCTATGATGCGATGTTTTGTGGCGCGGATCACAGCGCCAGTGCAAAGAGGAGATATAATAAGAGGTGTCACTCCGGGCGGAACCTTTGAAGTCCTTACTTGACCTTGGCATTTAAATTAGTTGTCTATTCGAGCGGAATATTCAAATAGACTAAATGTAACTTACCGCAGTTGGTTGATTGTTGCCGAAGTTTACCGATCATTGCCGAATGGCCATTTAAATTGGTTGTCTAGTGATTTCCCTAGTTTATTTCTGCCCTTGTCGAGTGACGCCTCTTATTATGGCTGTGTTTCAATTCACGCATACTGCGCATGAAATTGGTGGCACCGTACGATTCCGTAGAATACACTGATATATATACTGTTGCGAGGCCGGTTGGGAATTCTTCTGGCTTAAGGGACTTTCTGTAAGGTCCGGCGTCCGTGGAGCCCTGTAGAGCTCTGCTCGCGAACGCGTGAATTTAAATAAACGAAATATCGAAGTGTTTTGTAACAAATACTTTAGAACTGAATAAAATTTATGGAACTGAACTAAATTGAATCAATTAAATTATTCGGAACGATTAAGAATTTATTATGACACGTCTGGACTGTTATAACGCCGAAGATCAAATGCGAGGAGAAGAAACAGGCTTCTTCTTACGTTCGTTCCTCTTTTCTTTATCAATACATTGTTTTTCGAGCGAGAAGGAAGGAGGCGAAGATAGATTTCTAATGTGATAGAGTTCATCCTTAACTCTATCCTGTTTAAACTTCGCGCTTTAGAAGCTTGCGCTGAATGCCGCTAGAGCGAGTATCGCAACTCGCAACACCTCCCCCCTTTTACAAAAGGTGTTCTCTATGAGAACAGCTTTCTTAAATTTAAAAGTAAATAAAGATTCCAACATGGATTATCATATCGTTCCAAGCGTCATTTTCTGAGTTTCCTTCTTCCCACCTTCCCACAGTAGCCGAGCTACTCGGTCCACCCGGGTTCCTATAGAAAGGTAAGTCAAAGGGCTCAGCAGACTACTTGGCACGTCACAAGTAGTTTACATTCTCTTTTTTTTTTTTGTACATTTAGATCTTACATTAGATTTTATTTATTCAGTGACAACATTATGAAGAATCCAGTCTTATGAAAGCTAACTTAAGTTTATTCGTATGAACCACTTTTACTTTATTGCCAATTTTTATTTCAACAGTGAGGTCATTAAATACCCTTGTAATTTCATAAGGGCCTACCCATGCGGGATCGAACTTGGATACCCTTGGTTCTTTCATAATGTAAACATGATCCCCAACATTGAATTTATGAAAGTTTTTATTTTTGTCGAAATTCAATTTGCTTTTTCGTTTTGCCTTTTCCAGATTCTCTGCTGCCCTAGCCTGAGTGGTGGTAATTTTCAAAAACAAATCGTCCAGATATTTAATGAATGTTCTCGGAACTTCCTGATTAGCAAATTCTGAAGGTATCAAAGCCTTGAACCCGAACACAAGTTCATGCGGAGTGAACCCAGTGGCTTCATGGATCGAGGTATTATATGAAAAGAGGCCAAATCGAATCCAATCATCCCAGTTATTTTGTGTACAGTAATGTTTAAGGTAATCTACAAAAACACGGTGCGCTCTCTCGAGTGATCCTAGAGATTGTGGGTGGAAAGCCGTGGATGTTATTTTCTGAATTTTGAAGATTTTACATACGTGGTTCATTATCTTACTCAAAAAATTACTACCTTGATCAGTGTGAATGGTCCGAGGACAACCAAACCTAGTGATGAACTGTTCAGCAAGAACAACTGCTATTGAGATGGAGTCAATATTCGAGAGAGGAATTGCATCAGAATATTTGGTTAAATTGTCCTGGAGTGTAAGTAAATAACGATTTCCTTTTTGAGTAACTGGAAGCGGGCCAACTATATCCATTTGAACCTTTTCAAACGCGCTCTTAGGTGTGTCTGTGATTCTCATGGGCTGCTTAATCTTTGGGACGAGTACCTTATTTTTTTGACAGCTAGAGCAAGTACGTATAAAATTTGTAATTTCTTTCTCCATTTGTGGCCAATAGAAGTTTTCTCTAATTCGTTTTAATACTTTAGTTACGCCCTGATGACCTCCCACTGCAGATTCGTGATGCTCCCGTACAATGGATAGAGTCTCTGAAGAATGAGGAATTGTAATTTCCCCGGTGCATACTGTAATAACATATTGAGAGTCATTAAAGATTTGTTTCAAAAGATTTTCTACAGTGACCCAACTGACAGGCTCTAAATCATTGTTAAATTTTTAAATACTAAAGGTTGAGACGTTCTGCGATCGCATGAGGTGTTTAAGCGATGTGAAACAAGAAGACAGATGATCAAGGTTCTGCGTTTCCATTGGGTTGGTTTTATGGAATAAATGGAAAATTAGATAAGTACTGCCAGGGAAAACCATTGCGTTTCCTGCATTGATTTGATACGGTTCCATTTGGGAAATAGAGAACTTATTACGATTTAATAGGTCCCTGCTTGTCTGGGAAGTAACACGAAAATCGCTTGGAAGAAAGTTTACGAGATTATCTCTGCGCATGTAAAGATAATCCTTACAGAAATTGAAACTGGGAATTTTGAGAGGATGAGGTGAGGATGAATCTGTAATTGTTGACACTAAAATTTTAACCCGTGGATCAATTTGTTCTGATGTCGCTTTCTCGGAGGATTGTGTCCCTTCTTCCGTTACCAACGTCGCGGGCAGTCTAGAGGTCGGCCCCACAAGCTTACGCCGGGAAACCGCACACTCACCCACCAGTGCGACTACGCCCAAGGCACGTAACGACCTTTCCACAGACGGTTGAGCCGGCCCCACGAGCTTACGCTGGGAAACCGAACATTCAACCGGAGAACTGATACTTAACATAGGCCCAGGGGTTGCCAACCTGAGCGGAGTGCTCTGAAAGAGGACCTTCCCGTTAGCCAACAGGCCAGGCAGAGCCCTAGCGCCCGAATCCCCATTCCCAAGACACGGGGTTACTTGGTGCCTTTCACCGCAGTCCGTCAGCCCACCAAGCATTACTTCCCCAATGCCTCCTGAGAGCAATCCTCCTCTCACTACATCTTCTGCTTCCCCTTCGTCTGCTGTGAGGTATTCGTCACTGTCAGTAGAATCAGGGTCAGCGTTCATAGAATCAATTGCGACTTCATTAACGACGTTGCATAACTTTCCACATGTTAAGAAAACCTTGGCAATAATTTGCTCATTCCTTTCTGTTACAGAGTAATTTCCGTCCTCGTCCTTGACTCCCTCGGCATCTACGGATGACAAATCGTTGGGCCCTACGACGGTGCTCTGCAGATCCTCAGAAGAGAAGGTGTTAGTTTTGTCAGTCTGGATGTGGATGCGGTGATTCATAGGGATGTTTTGAAAGGGCAGAATTTGATCGGACTTCACAGAGTTGGAAGGGTTGCGAGATAGAGCATCGACATTGGAATTAGCTTTCCCAGGTTTGTAAACGATGATATAGTCATACTCATTTAGCTTAATTCGCCACCTCATAAGGCGAGAGGTAGGATCTTTTACATTATGAAGCCAAACTAATGGTTGATGATCGGTAACTAAAGTAAATTGGTTTCCATATAGATATGGTCGAAAATGTTTAACAGCGAAAACAACAGCTAATAACTCCTTCTCTATTGTGGAATAATTGATTTCAGCTCCACAAGGTAATTTAAAAGAAGATGATGAAAGAAGGAAATGTTCATTATCAATTTGGAGAGTAATAGATTCGTTATTACTGAATTTCAATATAGCATTTCTGTTCTCTAGGAACGGCATGCCCAGTATGCCTGCTTCAACGATTGGAAAATCTACGTCAACCACTTGAAATTTAACATCAACATTATGTACTGGGAGAATGACTTCACCAAGAGTGCGTAAGCTTCCCGACTCAATTCCAGTAAGATCATAAGTGATATCAGTGCTCATTACCTCACTAGAATTTAGACTATTTCGCTTTATTAAATTAAGTTGTCAGCCAGTATCAATGAGAAAATTAGCGTAATTGTTTTGGAAACACCCATGAATTAATTTAATTACTGGTAGATGACTGGATCCTTTCACTTGGATTTGGAAGCAAGCTCGCTGGGTTTGGTGCTGGCAATCAAGGCCTCGCTCCGTGTCGCGCCTTTCCGCGGAGTTGCCTTCGAGTTTAAATCACCCGAGCAAGAGCTTTCGCCGAAAGCTCGAAAGGTATCCAAGTTCCGCTTTTTAAAACAATTAGTTTCTGTATGTCCGCTTTTCTTACAAAACTTGCATCTAATTTGCTCGCGGTCTCTAAAACCTACTTGATTATTTTCAAAAGATGGGCATTGACGACTCAGATGACCGATTTGATGGCACTTGTAACATGTGCGGTTCTCGGGGGTCTTATGACCGGTAAGATCGGCCTTAAAAATTTTCGCGCTCTGGATGAACGACGATTTTGAATTCGAATGCTCAGCGAACTCTGCGTTTAAATTACTTGCAATATCAATGGCAGACTCGAGATTCGGAATTTTCTTATTGTCGTTTTCTCGATTTAAATAGAACCGAATAGAATCATTAGAAATTTCCTTAATAAAACTGAGTATAGCGGTGTTTTTTAATAAATCATTTACTCCTACTAATTGTTCTACATTATAAATATCTTTTGCAATTTCTAGTCCGCCATTTAGAATTTCACTTACTCTGTTCCCAAATACGTCTACCGGTTCGTTGAAATTTTGATGTAATTGCATCAATTTTGAATTTAAGCTATGAACGTTGAATGATCGAATGTAAAACTTTTTTAGAAGTGCAAATAATTCATCTAACGTTTCTGACTCTTTGCTATTAGACAGTACTAGCTTAGCATGTCCTTCAATTTTGCTTTGAATTAAAAAAAGTAAATTCTCACGATCTTCAGGTTTGACTTTAGAATTTAGTAATCTACATTGCTTGATAAAATGAATTAAGGAACTGGGTTTCCCATCAAACTTGGGGATTGAGTCTTTGGTTAATTTCAAAGAAAGGTAAGGTTTGGGCAGAATAGGCGGAATAGAATTTTGTTGCACGATGAAATTTGCAGAATTCGGTTGAGCATTCGATTCGGGAGAATTTATGGCCGGGCATTGAGTTGTCGGAGTAAAATTTGAATTTTGGGGTTGCGCTTTGTCAATTTGAGGATCGCAAACGACTGGAGCGGCCACGACCGGGCAAATTCGAGACTCGCAAACGACCGGAACGGCCACGATCGGACTAGATAGTTGATTGATCGATTCAGCGGAATTGACAGGGGTGCTCATTTGTGTCGGTAAAAAACTCAAACTCAATTCTCGGGATCGCGGACTAGTCTCGAGACTACTCGAACGTATTACTTCCGTCGATATGTCTTCCACGTCAAATTCCTGTAATCTACTTAAGCGAAGCAAGCGCTTTTTCTTTAATTTTAGCATCTTTAGCATCTTTCTAGGATTTCGCAACATTTTAATAATATAGTATTTAACGACCGGACGAATTACAACTTGAACGGTTAAACAGTAACGAGCGGTTAAACAGTAACACAGTAACGAACGATTAAATGGTAATTCTTAATTCTTATCTTTTACAGGGATCTTGAGTGATGAAGTCTCTTTGTCTCCACGAATGCGCGTGATCTTGGGGGAAATAGCTGCACGGCCACCCGAAGTCACCCTCTCCGATATTTATCCACGTGTATCCGCGTTCCTGGGGAAACCGTGCGAAAACCCAGGAAGGAGAAGCTGCACTCGCGAAAACCTCTTGATTCACGTCCACAAGCCGACGAGATTATCCCACCGCTGTCACCAAATTTTTGTTGCGAGGCCGGTTGGGAATTCTTCTGGCTTAAGGGACTTTCTGTAAGGTCCGGCGTCCGTGGAGCCCTGAAGAGCTCTGCTCGCGAACGCGTGAATTTAAATAAACGAAATATCGAAGTGTTTTGTAACAAATACTTTAGAACTGAATAAAACTTATTGAACTGAACTAAATTGAATCAATTAAATTATTCGGAACGATTAAGAACAAAACGAGAATATTTCAGGATTGAACAAGGCTGAATTTATTATGACACGTCTGGACTTTTATAACGCCGAAGATCAAATGCGAGGAGAAGAAACAGGCTTCTTCTTACGTTCGTTCCTCTTTTCTTTATCAATACATTGTTTTTCGAGCGAGAAGGAAGGAGGCGAAGATAGATTTCTAATGTGATAGAGTTCATCCTTAACTCTATCCTGTTTAAACTTCGCGCTTTAGAAGCTTGCGCTGAATGCCGCTACAGCGAGTATCGCAACTCGCAACAATACTATCACAGCCGACTCTAGTACTAGCCGTGCTGAAGGCAAAATGGCAACACCGCGAGAGTCCGGCTTCGATATATATATATATATGTGTATATATATATACCTACCGTACCAGCCTCTCATCGGCCTCCCGGTTACAGTCTCCCTCTACCGGCCTTTCGGTTTTCCGTTTATCTTTTAAATGTTTATATTAATGTAGTACTGAAGTCCTCTAAATATCAGAAACGGAGCAATAATCCAGGTGTTTTATTTATTTATATTAACCCTACAGATCTTTATTTTTGTGTGTAGCACATTTATTTAATACAATCTGTAGCATTTTTGGACACTTTGTTTTACATAAATTTTTTTACAAATTTCACGTATTCATTAAGGGAAATTAATAATAATAATAAGGGAAATTAATAGCAAGTGAAATTAATAATAATAATAATAATGTTTATTTGTACTACAGGCTCACAGCCAATTACAAAGGAGATTGTTTGGTTCTCACATCTACATCCTTACTTTTATCTGTGTTACATTATACTTAAGCTTAACATCTATACTTTATATATTATTTATACTCTTATTACACTTCAATTAGTGCTGGTTTACTTATTTTTTTACTGTCTATACAAAATAAAACATATTCTTTGCTTCCTCGATGTTCCTAATATTTAATACTTCAGGGAACTCTTTTTCCCTAACTTTTTGTGCATGCCTTTGTTGATATTGGGGACATACAGACAGAACATGCTTTAGAGTCTCCCTTCTTCCCATGTTGCATAGTTGACATTCCTCTGCGTCGCTTATTTTTACTCTTCCTTCCTTTTCTTCTACTATACTGAATTCATGTCTTCCTGCCAAAAATTGTAAGGGAAATTATAAGGGTACTTTAAAAGATAATAATTATAATTCTATATTTTTATTCCTCAACGATGAGGAATTACCGCAAAAATAAATGGTTGCTATACCTTGTAAAAATTGGACATCAACAAAATATTCTTCCGGTTGTAGATGGTTCCATCTAAATTTACATATCCAGTTATAGGTCCCATACTAAAAAATTAAATTGCAATATATATCGATTATTAATTGTGGATGATAACGGCGAAACTGTAGGTGGTGTATATTTTAATCACTTACAAAGAGGGGTCCTTTCTGTTCCCACTGAAGAAGTCAGAACCTCAGTTATTCATGTATGTGCAATAATGTAAGCCATAATAGGTGATGGTAATTTAGAATCTCAACATTTGCAATCTGAAAATCATAAACATATTTTATGTAAGTTAACCCATTATAATAAAAAAAAAAGGTAAAGCACCATGGTAAATACCCGTAGGGTGGTGAGAAAATTTTAACGCTACGCGTGGTAGGAATTAGAATTCAGCACGGGTAAAATAAGGTTATTTTTTGACAGTCGAAGCCCGCGATTTACAAATGTTTCTGTTAGAGTAACAGTTTAAAAATCGTCTTATGAACATATTCCGTTCAACGGAAGTGAAAGGAGGATGAATATAAAACGATATTACATTCGATTTTTAACTTTGCTGTCCTATTCCGGTTTATTTAACGCAAAACAAATTTCATTCGCTTGCAATAACGTAATTTGTAAAAACTGTGCTTTAATGTTTTTTAAGAGCATCTGTTGCTGAACCCCACCCATTCATCATGTGTTTGCGCATACATTAATGATGGTCTATATGATATAATACAGACATATAATAATAACAATAATAATAATAATAATAATAATAATAATATCTTTCTACTGTACTATATTATTTAAAAGGAACATATCGAACCCGTACACACCGATTTTGGTGGAATTTTGCAAGTGTGCAGAGTAGCCGAAAATATTCGATACATATTTTTTGAAGAAGGAATTCATTCTCCTCCATAACTATTAGAAAAATTCATTTGTTTATACTATATACTAACTCACGTTGACTAACTAATGTTAACTGATGTTCGGATGTTTCAGTAAGTTTATACACTATGTCCGATTTATTTGTATATTATTTTTCACGCGCTGTTATTTTACTAACTATTGAAAAAGCAATAAATGTTCCATATGAAACTTTTTTTATTTGATCGAGGAAACTGAATAGTATAGGAGGAAAAAGGAGTACGGTATTTAGAATGCAAGAAGTGAATATATTTAAGGTTTGGAATACATAATGTGCTCGACACGACCGTCCTATGCGAGCGACTACAGGAGACCAGAGATGGCCAACAAATTATTTGAAATAAAAATTTCGTACACAAATTTTTATTTCAAATAATTTGTTGGCCATCTCTGCAGGAGATTGCCTTCGTCGGCCGCCCATCGTCTTGTTCTTTTGTCCATGTCGACGGGATCGACGTCGCATTTCTGCCGCGTCCAACAATGCATTTGCAGACTTCAGAATCTATTGTTCTGGTTTCTCGACTTCAAAAAAATAAAAATGCGATAAAAAGTAAAAAATAATTTTGTCCCTTATTTAATCTATGACACTAAATTTTTTTAAGTCGGCGCCAGACTTACACAGTGCAAATGATGAGGCACCGATATAAAAAAAATTGAGTGTCGTAGATTAAATAACGAACAAAATTATTTCTTACTTTTTAGTGCATTTTTATTTTTTTGAAGTCGGTTTTAATTATAATTTTCCATTTTATGCAACGATGCGCCATTATTGTGGCTTTTACACGCAGGTGGCGAAAAATCTCTCCGTACGGGAGTATAGCGCCGCGGTCAACCCTGTCGTAGCTAAAAGTTTTGAAATTGAGACGGGTACGAGACCAGTCGACATTGTTTTCAAACTTCATTACAGTAATCTGGGGTGCGAGTGGTAAATCGGATCATAAAAGCGGAGCGCGCGGCTCGCTTACCTGGGCCGGGAAATTCCCAATAGCTCTTTGCCACGTGAATTTGAAAGAGACCATCCCAAGATTTTCGAAACTCGGGGATTACTGCTGTCCAGCGGTCGCTGGCAGCTCTCCGAAAGCCGGGACGGCGCATGGTTCTAGTGCAGAGATGGGCAAAAAATTATTTGAAATAAAAATTTGTGTACGAAATATTTACTTCAAATAATTTTTTGCCCATCTCTGCAGGAAACTGCCTTCGTCGGCCGCCGATTATCTCGTTCTTTTATCGATGTCGACGAGCTCGACGTCGAGGTTTCAGTCACGTCCAACAATGCGTTTGCAGACCTCAGAATCAATTGTTCTGGTTTCCTTTTTTATGATTTTATCTTTAATGCAGGGTATGCATAGATTGAACTTAAGGGGCAACTAATCGGACGTGTTTTTGATAGTAGCGGTGTTTTAATTTCTTTTTCTAGAATTTTTGTGACTGAATGCTTTAACCTTTTAGCTACTCAACGCCACGCTTATACCGGCTTCCGTTAATGCCATTTCTTGGACCGATGCGCCATTATTGTGGTTTTTACACGCAGTTGGCGAAAAATCTCTCCGTACAGGGGTATAGCGCAGCGGTCAACCCTGTCGTAGCTAAAAATTTTGAAACTGAGACGGGTACGAGACCAGTCGACATTGTTTTCAAACCTCATTACAGTAATCTGGGGTGAGTGGTAAACCGATCATAAAAGCAGAGCGCGCAGCTCGCTTACCTGGGCCAGAAAATTCCAAATAGCTCTTTGCCACGTGAATTTGAAAGAGACCATCCCAAAATTTTAGAAGCTCGGGGATCACTGCTGTCCAGCGGTCGCTGGCAGCTTTCCGAAGAGATTGCCTTCGTCGGCCGCCGACCATCTCGTTCTTTTGTCGATGTCGACGGGCTCGACGTCGCGGTTTCGGCCACGTCCAACAATGCGTTTGCAGATTTCAGAATCTGTTGTTCTGGTTTTCTTTTTCATAATTTTATCTTTAATGCAGTGTATGCATAGATACGACTTAAGGGGCAACTAATCAGACGTGTCTTTGATAGTAGCGGGGTTTTAATTTTTTTTCTAGAATTTTTGTGTCTGAATGTTTTAAACTTTTAGTTACTCAACGCCACGCTTATACCGGCTTCCATTAATGCCATTTTTTTTGGAATGATGCGCCATTATTGTGGCTTTTACACGCAGGAGGCGAAAAATCTCTCCGTGCAGGTATATACTGCCGCGGTCAACCTTATCGTAGCTTAAAATTTTGAAATTCAAGACCATTATACTCATTCATCTTTTTCCTTCAGTGTCGGATCTGTATTCGTACTCAGAAAGTTAAAATTCGATGGCCACAACATTCTGGCCTTTTCACTGTACGCTTTCTTGAAATCGGTTGACCGGTAACGCGTACCTTTTTTTACGACCGTGATGGGTTCTTAGGTAAAACCTTTCAAATGATGCGGGTCGGGGGTCATAAAAGCTAGAGTAATGGCATAAAGACAAAGTCAGCGATAGGCCATTCAGTAATGAGTATGCCTATTTCCATCATAGAAGTATCAAAAATGGATTACTAGTATTTTTCTGATGAAAATGACACCAAACTTGATAAAATCATGATTATTTTTTATGACTGTAATGGAAAGTACTTGGAGTAAAGTAATTGAGGAAAGTCATGAAGAATACCTGAATTCTACGTGAACTGACGCGGGAGTGCTATGTGTGCCCAGATCTTAACGTAAGCGATACCTACGCTCGTGTATTTTCATCGTAGATGTTTTTTTATAATTTTTAAATCCATTCAATAGTTAATAAGGACAGAGCCAATCAATTTGTAACGAAACGTAAGGATTCAGGGGCCTCGGATCCCAAAAACTACGAATATAAATTTTAGAAAAACGTTTTAATTCATTATTTTCAATGATTTTTACGTGTCGTAGATGGGCACCGTCTATTTAGACACGCGCGATGTGCAGAGATTTGCGGGAATGTTAGTAATAGCGTCAATTTTTAATATTTTTCGGCGTACGACACGTGAAATTATTAGTTAAATGTTCCACTACATGTAAAATACTAACAATCAATTTCATCTTGCAATTTATAGTTTGTATAAGCTCTGAAGAAGTGCCATATTGCAGCGCCATATAGGCTCCTGATCACCGAAATAGATTTTCAGAGAGGAATCCCGCGTGAGTCGTTGACAAATCGAGCCAAAGCGTAGCTTAGCGAAAGCCCGTCCTCTATGTTAAACTCTCACTCTGAACAAGTCACATGTATACAAGCACGCACACATCTTTCAGTATTTCAATACATTTCAGAGTAGTTCTTGAGTTGGACGCTGTTCATGAACAGAGGTCGCTAAATTCAGTCCTCAAATTATGGGTCGGTAACACAGTTTGGGTGGTGACACGAAGTCCCATAAGGTGATAGGTCTATTCTATACCTCGTCTGTGGTTTTGGTGAGTCTTAATACAACGTGCTTGCTAGCAAAGTCTACTTGAGAAGCACTGCGTATTTCCGGCCATAAACTTACTAAACGTTGCCAACATAAAACCTAGTTCTTATTACTAAATATTCCCAACACTCCCTCCTTTTATGTTCATGGAGTTTCGTAATGATTCAAATTTAGATTTGATTAGTGGCTTAGTAAAGCCGTCTGCCAATTGTTTTTCGCTTTGTATGTATTTTACTGTGTAATCTACATCTAGTCTTTCTCGCAGATATTTAAACCTAATGTCCATATGTCCTGTACGCTTTTGTGCTGATTCATCCATAATTAGTCTTAAGGCACTTTGATTGTCTATGAACAGCGTAGTTGGACCAGAGATCAGCCCCAGTTCTTTCAGCAGCTTTCTCACTTTGAGTATCTCCTTTATAGCTTCGGTGGCTGCTACAAGTTCTGCTTCCGCAGTGGACAATGTTACCAGAGACTGTCTGCGAGACTTCCAATGAATAGGTGCATTCCCATAAAACATCCCAAAGCCTGAAGTTGACCTTCTGGTTTTGATGTCCCCTGCAAAATCTGAATCACAGTAACATGTTATGTTTTTATTTCGTACCTTAGAGTCAAACAGTATTCCATAGTTTCTGGTTCCTTTTAGGTAGCGAAGTATTCGTTTTACTCCCTCCCAATGTTGAGTTCGGGGTTGCTCCATATATCTGCTTAACACGTTTACTGGAAATGTAATGTCTGGCCTAGTGGCCTGCGAAATGAATAGCAAGGAGCCTATTGCTTCTCTGTATGGTCCATTAAATATAGGCCTAGTTTTGTCTTCAAGGTCGACTGTAGGTCCTGGTATTGCGTCCCCTTTGCAATCTCTCATGTTGAATCTTTCCAGCATCTTATTTATGTATTCTTCTTGCTTAAAAAATATCTCACCCATTGGTTTTCTTTCTATCTCCATCCCTAGATAATTTTTTAATTTTTCTTCTTTTATTTCGAATTTGTTTTTTAAATGCTTTAGTAATTCTTGGATTTTTCCGTTGTCTTCGGCTGCTATTAGCCCATCGTCCACATAAATTGCTACTAACATTTTATTTTTAGCATCCGTGAACATACATGGATCTGTCTCAAGTTGCTTCAAGTTGAACTCCTTCAATACTGATACCAACTTTTGATTCCAATTTCTAGGAGCTTGTTTCAGACCGTATATTCCCTTTTTTAGACGACAGACCCTTTTGGTTCCGTCTTCGTATCCAGGTGGTTGAGCTATATAGATTTCTTCTTTTAGATCTCCATTTAGAAATGCTGTCTTGATGTCAAATTGACTCAGTGTCAGTTTGTTTGCTGCTGCAAGTCCCAGCAGTAGTCTAATTGACTTGAACTGTACTACGGGACTAAAGGTCTCTCCGTAGTCTGTGCCAAATTTTTGGTTGCAGCCCTTTGCTACTAAACGTGCTTTGTATTTGTTTCCATTCTTTAACCGATATACCCATCTACAAGGTATTATCTTTTTGTTGGGTGGTGGAGATGTCAAGTTCCATGATAGATTCTTTTTAAGTGCTACGATCTCTTCATCCATTGCTTGTCTCCAGTTTTCATTTTCCATTGCTTTTTCTTGTGTCAGTTCTTCATCACATGCTGCGAGGCCTAGAAAGAAGTCGTCCCTTAACCTTGCTGGCGGTTTTATTTTATTTCTCTCTCTCAGGTTTCTACCTTGCTCCTGTGATTGATTTTCTTCTTCATCCTCTGTTTCTTGTACATTTTGATCTTCATCTTCGTATATTATAGATTCATACGACTTTTCTGTTTCTTTTTCATTTCCTTCGTCATCTTCTTCAGATTCTTGAGCTTGTTCATCGTTGGCTTCGACTAGCTCTGTGTCAGAGAGTGCAGGATCTTCGTCGTAGACACATGTCCTTGTTTCAGTTTCAGCGTCTGTCTTGAATATCACATCTCTGTATATTCCAATTTTTCTTTCTTCTGGTATGTAGATTCTGTAACCTTTTGTTTCTTCTGAATAGCCCATGAAGATTCCTTTTTTGCTTTTCATATCCCATTTATTCCTTGTTTCTTTTGGTATATGAACATAGACTTCACTTCCAAACACCTGAAAATGACTAATTTCTGGTTTCTTTTTAAAATATAGTTCATAGGGGCTTTCTCCATCAATGGAACTCGTTCCTGTCCTGTTTAAAACATAATTAGCAGTATTTACGGCCTCTGCCCAGAACAGTTTTTCCATACCTTTTTCAAATAGCAAAGCTCTTCCTGCCTCCACCAGCGTTCTCATTTCCCTTTCAGCTGCTCCATTCTGTTGTGGTGAGTAGGGAACTGTAAACTGTTGTTTTATGCCAAACATGTTTAATATTTGAGCTACTCCTTCGTTCTTGAATTCCAGTCCATTGTCGGACCGAACTATTTTTACTTTATTACCTGTTTCAGTTCTAAATCTTGGAATGAACTCTTTTAGTTTATCTGTCACTTCGTTTTTTCTTTTTAAGAAGTATACTTTCCGATAATGAGTGTAGTCATCTTTGAGTAACAGAAAATATTTTGACCCTCCCAGAGATTGGTTTTCCATTGGTCCACAGATGTCTGCATGCACCAGTTCTCCTGGTTTATCTGTTTTAGAAGTAGAAGATGGGAAGGGGTGTTTGTGCTGCTTTGCACATATGCATGTTTCACACTGGAAACAATCTTCATTTTGTACTTTTATATTATGGCTTTTTAGTACCTTTTTGCATTGCTTCAGATTCTGATGAACTAGCATTTTGTGCCAGGTTTGGAGATCAGACTTTCCCTTTGTTTGACAGTAATTTATTTTCTTCACTGCTTCAATCCTTGTATGTAATTTAAACAAGTTACCTTCTCGAAAGGCTGTCAGAACGGTCTTTTTTTTTCTTTTTTAACTGCATTTTCTTTGGGTTGTGATTATTGTGTACCCTCTGTCAGTGATTTTACTTTCCGACAGCAGATTGCACGTCAGCTGAGGTACATGGAGTACATCTTCAAAGTAGTTCGTGTTCCATTCACCTAGTTCGTTTTCAGTTTCTACTTCTATCTTTCCTTTTCCAAAAGCTTCCAGTTGGCTTCCATCTCCTAGGCTTATGTATTGTATTTTTGGTAGATCCTCATATTCTATGAACCATTCCCTTTTGCTCGTCATATGTAGACTTGCGCCGCTGTCAATGAGCCACTCATTTTCCTTACTTGCTGTGTTCATGGCGTTAGAGTCAGCTACAAAGGCATTAGTTTTATTTTTCTTATCATTTTTCACCTGACCATTTTTTCCTTTCTTAAACCAGCAGTCTTTTTCCCAGTGACCCTTTTTCTTGCAATATCGGCATGCATTCTTATCGACTTCTATTTTGTTTTGGTTAGATTTTGCTTGTTTCCAACCCTTTCTTGCTACAAATGCCTGCGTGTCTCCGGAATCACTAGCGTCCCTGTCTTTTAGCCTTTGTTCTTCTGCCAGCAATCTTCCAGTTAATGCGTTAAACGCCTTGTCACTTGAGCTATCCCAAGCTGAGTGAAAATGTTTGAACATATCTGGTAAAGTGGATAGAATTTTGTTGACTAGCATGTTCTCACTTATTTCTTCTCCACACAATTTTAAATCATTTCTTAAATTTTCAAGATCGGCTATATATTTTGCCATGCCTTCATTTTTGAAGGTATAAGCATAGAATTGTTGTTGTAGCGAATGTAGATTTGAAGCTACTGATTTTCCGTACACTGCACCCCCACAGCACAACTTGGAAATACTACGTAACATGGAAGTCACAAATTCTGTAACTTTTGTTACATGTAGAAAATATAACCGCTACGTAATACAGGTGTCACAATGTTCTGTAACTTTTGTTACATAGATAGAACATAGCAGCAACATAACCTATGAACATAACTGAAAAGTCACACAAAACATATAATTTTTACGTAATTCTTCTTACGTATAGGCAACATATTAATCCAGATGTAAATGTCGTGGAACGTAGGTGTCACAAGTATTCCGTAATTTTTGTTTCATAAATAGAACATAACAGCGACATGAACGATAAATATAATTTACCGGTTGCTCGTGACTGATCGTGACCTTCGAAACGTGGTATCGTTTCCTGCTGCAAAACTCCTGCGCGGAACGTGTTAAAATAAGGACTGCGTTTAGCATCAGTATGTTTAAAGTGCAAAATCTAACGTTTACGCGGGGATTAAACGTGGCGTGTTGCAATAAACAATTATTACTTTGGTTTTAGGTTAAGTTGGATAGATATTTGAATTAATATGTCAGACAGAAAACGTTTGAGAAGAGATTTTAAAACATACTCTTCTCGACATTAAAGGAGGATAGTCGACCAATACGTGAAGTATCGAATAAATGAAATTGAAGACAAGGATAAAGAAAACAGGCATAATATCCAAGATTTTTCAGAACTTAGTGATCCAGTATCAGAAAATGGATACTTTCAAGAAACTTCACAATCACATTCTGTTCAAGATATTGCACAATCACTCTCCATTCAAAGTTTTGCACATTTTCATAAGGATTTACCAGAAAACGAAGAATATCAATGCGAATATAATGCCAATATGAGCAGTGAAGAATCATTAAATACTGGTTCTAATAAGACAGACAAACCAAAATGGGAAAATTTAAGAATGGATTTGGCTAGTTGGGCAGTAAATAATAACCCAAAAAAAGATGGTTTTTTTGGATTCTCTATAAATACGGTCGAAAAATTTTAATTTCATTAGTAAATAATAACATTACACATAAAGCAATGAATGAATTATTACAACTGTTATCTTCATATGCACCAACTTTTCATTTACCGAAAGATGCACGCACACTAGTGGGAACTCCTCGTTCCATCAATTGTGAAAACATTCAGGGAGGGGAATATTTGCACTTTGGCTTAAAAAATACTTTTATTTCCATCGCTGAAATGTATGAAAGAGAAAATATGAGAATTAACAATATAGAGCTATCATTAAATATTGATGGCTTACCACTTTCTAGATCTTCTTCGAATGTGTTCTGGCCAATTTTGATGTCCGAAGAAATTTTCAAATCGGTTTATATAGTGGGAATATTTTATGGTCGTGGTAAACCAAAGTCAGCAAATGAATTGATGCAAAAATTTGTAGATGAATGGAAAGATATGAAGAATACTTTTACAAGATGTTACAAATTTTGAGGAACAATTAAAAAATGCAACAGTTGCTAAGGAATTTATAAGTAAAAGATAAATATTATCCATTCAATACAAAATGCATGTGTTAACATTCAATTACATAAAATGATTAATTCAGATGTGTTATTTCGTGTTTCCTTTTGCAGTTTATTTATACAGATAGATTCGGTGGGAAATCGCCGGCAGATAATGTTCGGCAAATATTCAGCAAACTTTTTAGCACAGAATTTGCTGCGTTATACACGTGGAAAGGGAGGAAGAATAAAATCAACATATCACAATTACAAATGGTGCGAATAATAAAAGGTATTTATACACTTATTTTATGAACCCTTTATATTAAAACTGCGAGCTAATATATACAATATTATTTTTCTATTCAGATAAAATAATAGATAGCAATTCGGACTTCCGCGAGGTCGACTTTAATAAAGAAGCAGCGGAATGGTTCCGTCTAGGATCGCAGAGGAAGTGCAGAGAGGAGAAAAAACATTAATAAACATATATATAGTTTTTCAAATATTTTTTCTTTTCAAATATATATATATTTTTTTTTTTTAATTAAAATAATCCTTCCAAATACCAATAGTGTAATTATCCATAACGTAACAATAAAGTTATTGTTATTATCCTGTTGCTACGTAACAGAGACATAACAGAGAAAGGTAAAATTTATATAAAAGTATGACCTTAATGTGACGCGTACTGTTATGTAAATGAGGCGGACATTTCCATCCTGATGATACCTTCGTGTGACCCCCACGTGACGTAATCAAAAATTGATGGTTACGCAGCAGTTACGTATAAGATACGTTTTAGTGCTGTGGGGGCATTTATTCGCAGCCACATTTCGTGCGAGTACGAGCATGCTAGTAAGTGAGTTATTACTTTTTCATTTACAGTAGTGACGATTACCTTCTGAGCCTTTAGATCCTGTTCATCCCAGGTTTTAGTATTGCCTGGTTCTTCTGGTCTTTTCACCGTTCCGTCCACGACTCCGTACACGCCGGCATTTTTTAGCAAAATTATAGTTTGAAATTTCCATACCAAATAATTGCTTCCGTCCCCGTCTAAGGACACTACTTTTCTTAAATCAGTTGTATCAGACATACTTATCTTTTCTTTTCGACTTGTATTTTAACAACCACGTTCCACGTGTTCTTTTTCCAGTTAACCTTACTTCAGTAATTCGACTTTTATCCAGCTAAATCTGGGCCCATAACCTGATGGGATTAACTGAAATAACTACTCCTATGATTGAATAGTAAAAATAAAGTATAATTATTCAATTTAGGATTGTAATACAATTTTGATAATCTCCTTTTGGTTTTAGTGAGTCTTAATACAACGTGCTTGCTAGCAAAGTCTACTTGAGAAGCACTGCGTATTTCCGGCCATAAACTTACTAAACGTTGCCAACATAAAACCTAGTTCTTATTACTAAATATTGCCAACAAAAATATGTGTTTCAGAAAAATGAAATACCTAGATAAATTATTATCAAATTTCTTTTTTGGGTGCAATATCCCTTTCAGTGTGGTGGAATCAAGCCACTTTAAAGCTTTTGTACATGCACTAAATAAGGACTATGTACTTCCGTCGAGAAAAACAGTGGGTACAAAACTTTTAAATGTACAATATGAACAATTATGTAGTTCCATGAAACAAAATGTGCAGCAAAATGCTGTACTTTTAATTGATGGTTGGAAGAATTCAGCAGCAAACTCAAAAAATGTTGTAGCCATGTTACGGCTAACAACTGGAAGAAACTTGTTTTTGGAATCTTGGACTTTCAACCAAATCCGAGAAACTGGAAAAGCTTTAAGTGAAGTAGTGAATCAATGTGTTGAAATTGCATATAATCAATACAACATTAACATTTATGCTGTTGTTACTGACAATGCTTCAAATATGATCAATATCAAGAGAAGAGTGGATTTGTGGCATGTTACCTGTAACAGTCACAGTGGCAACCTGTTATTTAAATCTTTAATTAATACTAGTTTTGATGATAAAGTAAATAACATTATAAAAGATTTTAGGTCTCCGAATTTAGAAAGTAAATTAATAAGTAGAGGTGGTAAAAAAATGATATTATCAGGAGAGACTCGATGGTGTAGCAAAAGAAATGCATACAGAAGGTGCTTGGAAAATATTTGTATCATGCGTGATATTATTAAATATAATGAAGCACAAGATGCAGGAAACAAATATAAATTTAAAGATGGGGTTGTTGAAAGCTTATTTGAAGAATCATTTGAATTAGAATTAACTGATTACATAATAGTCTTTGACCCAATATGTACTTTAATAAATGCATGTCAAGAAAGAAATTGTAACATAGCTGTTGCCACAGAAATGTGGTTAGAATTGCAAATTCCAACACATGCTGAAGATTTTGAGGTCATTTTACAAGAACGATTAACAAAAGTTATAAATCCCTACGGATTAGCTGCAAATTTTTTGCATCAAACATATAGAGGAAGTAGATTTGTTCAAAATCAATATTACATAAGCATGATGAATGACTTCTTCAAAAATAATTTAAATGAAAATGGTTTGCAGCAACTAGAAGAATATAAAAATGAAACTGGTATGTTTAGAAAAATTTCACAAAAGAGATACAAATCTCCGAATGTTTTTTGGAGAACTGCAAAACCATTTTATGAAAATTTAAGTTCATTAGCAGAGAAATTATTGAATATTCCTGCATCCACAGCAGAACTTGAGAGACTTTTTTCTCAGTGGACACTAGTTCACTGTACTAAAAGAAATCGATTGAAACCTGAGATATCAGCAAAATTAACAGCATTATACTACTTTTTAAGTAGTAAATAGGTTCACTTTATGTATTTCTCCTGTATTTTCTCTACTTTTTCTGCTTCCATCCATCATACCATTTCTTAAGATTAAAAGACTTGTTTCTTGGAATTTCCGGATGATGAGGAAGTATGTATAGGTATTAGGTAAATTTATATAAGGTAGTGTGCAGGTTTATATATTAAGTATGTAAGGAAATAACCATGCTATTCTATTCAGGTAACAGTATTTTATTCCATGACAAAGGTTTCTTTTGATAACTATGAATTGTTTATATAAACTTGTATTTATATTTAACTGAAAAATACAATTGTTAATCGTAAAATAGTATAAGAATAAGTACTATGTTAAAAATGTACTATGTTATAAGTACTGTTATTTGATTCAAATTTTGAAGCCAAGATAAATAGTAGCATAAGTTTATTATTAATTGTTAAAAACTTTAGTTTTAATTCAGTTATCAATATTGATACTGCCTACAATTCACAGATTTTAATATTAATATTTCTTACGAAGTATAATTGTCAATAATGTAATATCTTTTATGAATTACACTTATCCTTATCAATATTAACATATTAATATAATATTTCTTACTACGAAGCATAACTGTCAATAATATAATATCTTTTATGAATTACACTTATCCTTATAAATATTAACATAATTAATATCACATGACATAATGAAAAAGTAAAGTTGCTTATATTACATACATACCAAGATATAGAGGAACTTATAATAATGAAGGAAAAAGTATTTAACAATCTTTGACGTGAGATTATAAAATGTCCTTTTTCTTTTCATTGATTTTTAATGAATAAAATAATTCAGTAACTTTTCTTTTTTGTTCACCGTCTAAATCATTTCGTTGAACTAAAAGTAATTCCTGCTCGTTAGTGTATGCAGGAATTGTTAATAGTTTTTGACAAAAATAGCAAATTTCGGATACACTGATTGTATAGTACGGCAAAAGGTTTTAATAGATTTATATTCTTTGTGAAACATTTTTTCAAATATACCAGTCTTGTCTTCAAATTGAAATAATACTTCCATTTCATCTTCATCAAGTACATCAATAAAAAATGCCCTTACAATTTGTACATATTTATTGTTTAAGAATTTTAATTTTTGTCCCCTATAAGTTGGATGTAAAAAATTTGCTGCTAATGATACTGAATTTAATATTAATTTTAATTGGTCATTTATTAAAATCTTATGTGATTCATTTGTACAATCTAATTCCAATTGTATCCAATCTTCTACTGCATCCGCAATGCTGTACTCCACTTTATTTTGTATATGTGATTGTTTATTAATTGCTTTTAGTATACTTATACTACTATTTAGCTTCGCTTCAAAATTTGAATCAAATAACAACTGCAGTGTCTCCTGATTGCACTTGTATTTATTATCGGCTACTAGATTCCGCAAGATTTTCAAATTTTGGCAGCAAGGTATAAGTGCATTAAAAGTATTGTTGTAATTATCATCAGTAATGATTGTCATTTTTGTACTGTCATGCTTCAAAATTTGTTCCTGCTCATCTACTATTGAAAATGTTGTTATAATTTTATTTACGTTATGTTCACAGTTGGCTAATATTGATTTGGTTATTGAGTTTATATTTTTGGTGATGCAATTAAAATACCAGTATTTCCTATCATCTGAACCTTCTACAATCACTGGTAAATTGAAATAATTGTCTATGTTTGAAACAACTGCATAAATATCGACTTTTGTGTACTTTTGCTTGGTTATTTCAATAGATTTTGTAATAAATGTTTCTAAACTTCTCAAACTATCGCAAGCATCAATGTATGTAGAAGTTCCTTGCTGATTGTACGTCATGCTTATGTATTCATTACAGTTTATTTGGCAGCTAATTAATAAAATTCCACAGCAATTAAAATCAAATTTCGTATTTTTGTAGTGATCATAGGCTTCATTTAAGATATTTGTCGTTAAATCTAAAGAATTGGGAAAAGTATATCCCGGGCGAAGGGCCTTCGTAAAATCATCAAAATAATTGGATTCTATGCACTTAAAATCTATATTGTATGTTATTAAAAAATGAATCAATCCTCTATTAATTATTACTATTTCTTCATCATTCGATATATCAATATGTGAAGAATTGCTCTTTTTTCTTCTTTTAGCTTTCAATGTAGTTGAATTTTTTAGGGAATTTTCAAGCCCTTTTCTTGCTTCCATACTGTTCCAAACGTTTGAACTAGTTTGCATGGCAACTCTAATTTTGGAACTTAATTCCGATCCTACACAATTAGATAAATAATTTATACAAGAAACTTGAGAAGGTATTAACCAACAGTTAAAGAATACAATACTAAGAAACCCGCATAAATAGTTATATTTACCTTCTGGCCTATTAACATCTGTGGTTGATTGTACTTCTCCTAAGTTTGTTTCATTCAAACGATTATGATTTTCATCACATACATTATAATTAATATTTATATTTTGATCGCTGCACATGCTAACCGCAGCATTTTTCAATGGGCAGTTTTTCCTAAAAAAATATATTACTATACAAATATTAGAAACAAAAAGTGATAATTCCTTTTTTAATTCTATAAAGATAATTTTTTCCAATACAGAAAAAGAAACATTTTATTTCACATATAAAATGATACAATACTAACCTATGATTTTTTAATCTTTGTTCCGCAGTATTGGCTAATACCTTTTTGCAAACTGAACACAAAGCACCATTTTTGCCATTTGGTAATCGTTGGTGTTCAAACTCTCCTTGTTTCCAAAAAGAATGCTTCGGTCGCCCTCCTAAATCCATTTTTGCCACACTTTTGTTCGCTCCCGCAAAATTGAACTTTTCAAGGTATATTATGTATTACATGTATGAAACTGTAGAAAACGGTAGAAAACTTACAAGGGGAGTCCACGGTGAGGTAGTCATCGATTTTGATGAGCCTTGGCACGATGGATCTATGTCGAAAATAAGTAAATACGTGTCCGAGCGTTTCTGCCATTTGGCCTTAATAACAGAGATAATTACATGTAAATTATTAAACATTTCATAGCGCCAATGGAAAACATACAAGTCATAACCTTAATTTAAGAATATACCGTGGAGCGTTCGGTAAGACGTCGACGTGGCGTTGCTGCGGTCGTGAGTTCAATTCCGCCTCTGTCTAGATATTTTTTTCATACTTTATTTTTTCCACACTGTATGAATAGTGAGAAAAAAAGGTAACGGTAGTAACGTTCACTAATTCTTTTAAATGTATAAATACAATTATTATTTTTTTTTTAACGTGGGGAAATCTTCAAAAGACACCCCGACACCTCCAGAGGGGAATCCCCCTAGGGCGCCAGGGTAGTGTGGGATTTTTACCCACTAAAACCCCACGGCCACCATCGCGCGATGGGTTACCACCGGAAACCTCGCAGTACTGTTCCTGACTAATTAATATACCTATAACATAAGAACTATTATATAATAACGAGCGGTAATCTCGAAAAATTAGCATCCCAAAATTAATATCAGTACACAATTCAACTTACAGGGGTGTCTTTTGAAGATTTCCCCACGTTAAAAAAAAAAAATAATAATTGTATTTATACATTTAAAAGAATTAGTGAACGTTACTACCGTTATCTTTTTTTCTCATTATTCATACAGTGTGGAAAAAATAAAGTGTGAAAAAATAAAGTATGAAAAAAATATCTAGACAAAGACGGAATTGAACTCACGACCGCAGCAACGCCACGTCGACGTCTTACCGAACGCTCCACGGCATATTCTTAAATTAAGATTATAGCTTTTATGTTTTCCATTGGCGCTATGAAATGTTTAATAATTTACATGTAATTATCTCTGTTATTAAGGCCAAATGGCAGAAACGCTCGGACACGTATTTACTTATTTTCGACATAGATCCATCGTGCCAAGGCTCATCAAAATCGATGACTACCTCACCGTGGACTCCCCTTGTTAGAAAAATTCTGTCTGGTATTATACAGTTTTAGCCACGTAGAAAACTTGGTTTTCTACATGCGGGTATTTTACGTACCCACCACTGGTGTTGCCACGTTATATAGCACGGCTAGTAGTAGAGTCGGCTGTGATACTATGGATTGGAGATGCTTGAAGCGATTTGAAGGTGCATGATGCGCCACCATCGTTTAACCGATGTACTTTACTTCCCTTCGCCCCGCGATCACCCGCGGTGCTCGACACTTTGCCACACTCAGCCACACTTGGCCACGACAACCGACGCCAATTGTTGCTAACGCGAGTATATAAAAAGTATTTATTGGCAAAATTAGCTAAATTGTGCAGTGTATAGTGGTTATGCAAATAAATTTTCAAAATGGGCAAATGTGTATTTTGTGGGAATTTGAGCAACAATAAGAAAAATGCGACATTACACAAGTACGTAAAGATAACATAACCTCTTATCAATTTTCAATAGTACTGATATATTTTTGTTCTAATTTCCATACGATTATGCGTAGATTTCCACGAGACGAACAATTATGCAAAGAGTGGTTGAGACTAATCGGTTTAGAAGGACTAAGTATCAAAAGCAGTACTTTCTTGTGTTCAGATCATTTTACACAAGACTGTTTTGTAGTGCACTTCAATAATAGGAAACGTTTAAAACCGGGAACTGTGCCTACAATTTTAAAAAAAGAGGCAAGGTTTCAAGAACAGCGGGACGTTTCGGTTGAAACAAATTGTAGAGGTAAAAAAGTGTTTCATCGCTCATAAAAGTTATTAAAATTAAGTATCCATTATAAAAGTATACATACAGAAATTGATAGTTAATGTATTTGAATGTTCTTTCTTTTACAAGTTTTTCTTTCTGCTTTACATGTAAATACTCTCATTGATACATCCATAGTTATATATTTTTCAGATAAAGCTCAAGATGTGGCTGTAATTTCTGATAAAGAAAACTACGAACCGCGGAGGAATGTTTTGATCGAAGTTAATTCTACAGGTAAGAAAGTGTGTCTACGTTGATATAAGGTTAAAATGAAAGTTTCTTTACACCTCTACGTTAGCTTATGTAATGAATATTTCAGATAATGATGATGTCGGGCCACCATCAATAATTGAACAAGTCCCCGCGGCAAGCATAATAATAAACTGCAGTGACTCTCCTACAACGAGCAAAGGGATATGTAAGTTGAAATAAGTTTCGAATACACTATTTAAGTTAATTACATATATTATTAAAAGAATATTTGAAAATTTATTATTGAGATATTGAAAGTGGTGTAAAATTGTTCATGGGCTAAAATCTCTACGTACGGTACTAAGCATTATTTCTCATTGCAGTTAGTCCAGAGAAGTGCTTTTCACTGCCAAGTACACAAAACAATACAACTCCAATGAAGGAAAAGTATAAAACTCGAACAGTTTTCCATGACCACCATTATGAGGACACTCCACATAGTACGAGAAAAAAATTGAACAATCTACGAACAAAATTGTTCTGCTTCTGGGTTCTTAAGAAGACTGTCTTTGTATATTATGACATATTTCTTTTATATAAAACATGATTTATATAGAAATATTAAAGATTTCACAAAAATTAACATTTCTTATTTCATAGGTTTCTTTCCTACAATCTCTTACCAATAATGATGCGAGTATGGCCTAATATGTTCATGAATTTTGGGTAAATACGACTGACTTGGACTTACGTGGATTCCAAAGGTCACATCTCTAAGAGTGAAATATATATGTATATGTATTGTAAGATTAATAAATGTATTTTAGTATTATTATAAATTCAATTTCATTTAATGCTTCTCTTAAACGTAAGAAATGCATACATACATCTCCTTTATCCATAACAATAAAGCAAACGACAAAACTGTTGACAATTTTTTTAAATTCACTTTTTGCGAACTTCATTAATCATTACTTCAGTTCGTTTTATATTACGTTTATATATTTTATATATTTCACTATTTTCATGAATTTCATTTGCTCTGATTAACGTTTTGTGAATTTCAACCATCCTACAAGCAATTCGTATTATATGATTATACTACATTATATACATAATATAATAATACATTATATTACACTACAGTAGAGCGTCAATTATCCGAACCTCTATTAACCGAACCGTCGATTTTCCGAACCAGTGCTGCATCATTACTATTCCCACCACTTCTTCGAACCAGTGTAGCGGTACCGATTAATTGATTGACTTTTGCGTAATATAAATTAACGCAGTAGTACTCTTGTATTAAATAAGTAATTTTAGGTGTAATTCCTATAGTTATAAACTGTGTAAAGTACATGCATGCTTCATTCTCCGCACTATTCAATTATCCGAACAATTCGAATTTCCGAACCACCTCGGTCCCAAGCAGTTCCGATAATTGACGCTCTACTGTATTCTTTTAGTCTGTTATAAACCACATTTTTCAAACTTCGCGCTATTTTCCTTAATACATCGGTTAAACGGTGGCGGCGCTAGCTTGTAAAATCACCTTCAATTCGCTTCAACCGCTGTACAGCCAACTTATGGGAATCTCGTATCCATAGTGTTACGTTATCACTTGAACGTAGCCACGGAAATATATATAATTGATAGTTAAATCAGGAGCGAAATTTGAAAACAGATGTATGCGCGTGATTGAGAAAGTATTATTAAGGATGTGCGATGCGGGTGGCATACGTGGGCAGAGCTCGAAAACAGGAAGAGGACACCAATTAACAGACCCCGAAACGAATCGCGAGTTTCTTCTAAGTCATGTAATCTTTTGAGAAGGCCTTGTCCTTTGTTAGTCTTTAGGAGTGTCGATTGACTCCAGAATGTGTTCTCCAGTGTTGACGACGCTGAGGAAGTCATAAATTTCCTTCAAAGGTTGTTTTCTCGATCCTCGGAGTAGAGCCTACTTTCTCTTCCCACGTGGGCACCCCGCTGTGTAACGGAAAAGCGCGCTTTCATCGAGTTTCCACCACCCCGAAGACGGAGGGAAAGATGGACGCCGATTCGCGGGGGCGTACGGACATCCGAAGGACGGCCTACCGCTTGGATCTGATGCATCCTCCATCCTGATTGGACTACGAGGATCTATGGGAGGACTAGGAGGGTTTGGCCAACGACTTCAGCGAGGACCTCGGAGGATACTTTGAAACGTTACATTCATTCTGTCTTTAACCAGCTTCCCGAACAGTTGAATAAAACTCCAAAATTTAACTTATAAATAGTTTCTTGTATAATGTTTTATTTGAAACTCCCGCACTCCGACGAGCAGAGCGGTTCAGCGCTCCACGGGCACCAACCCGCGTTCTCATCGCAATTTTCCCATAAAAATACGTAACAATAGTATTGTTGCGGGATTTTGTGGGACTTTCTATGGGACGGCGGGTCCGTGCCCGTGGAGCGCTAACCCACTCAGCTCGCGAAGTGACGCGGGAATTTTTAAAAGAAAATACTAAGGTGAACTGTATGACTAAGTATATTATTACAATTTAAGAAACTGTTCGTTAGTCTATTGACAAGATTGATCTGTCGTTTCTACAACGTCGCTCCTCGCTTGTGCCCTCTGAGCGCCCTACTCTTCTGATTTCGGGGTATCCTTCCAAATTCCTCCTCAGGTCCTTTCGTCCAATGAAACGATGACATCCCTCAAGCTTCGTCAGTGGGTTGTCCTCTAGCCCTCTCTCCGAACTTGGTCCTTCCTTCGCGCTTCCCTCCACTCTCGGCTGGTGGTCGAGGCACGCCTTCCGATTACATAGCTTACATAGGCTGTGTACAGTACATACATTTCTAACAGGTAGGTAAGCGCAACCCTCAGGGTCAAGACGACGTCGCCGGCGCGAAGTTTATGACTTTATGACTTTCAGCTTTTCCCGAGCTGAGTTTTTACCCTAACAGGACATCGGCAATTATTGAAAGGGAAGACAGAATTTTAAGTGGTTTTACGAGACGAGCAGCTGCCCGCTCGACGAAATTTGGCACGCAGATGTGGAAGGGAAAGTTAAGCTATTTATTATCCTCGCCTGGCCTAACTGTAGTTTTTTAAAATTACTGAATGCAATCCAAGGCTCTCGTGCGCCTTCTGAGTTCAAACATCTGCTGCTCGTTTCGAACGCGCATGCTTACTATAAATCTTTCTCTACAAAGGATTTTGAATTTCGCTCTCACATCAAACCTTGATATCCCTATGTCTTATAGCTAACTTCATATAATATACGGATTCACACCAGCGGATATCGCAACAGTATATATATCAGTGGTAGAATATCTCAGCGAGCGGTGCAGTGACTGCTTCTCCTCTGATTCTCTGCGATTGCTGCACACTCACTGCACCGGAAATGGCATCTTATTGGTGGCAAGTGAGAGAAATTCTAGGGAATTGTACGATGCCACCAATTTCATACGCAGTATGCGTGAATTGAAACACACCCTATATCTCCTCTTTGGCCAGTGGGTGGAAACTGAATAGGGAACTTCCGGGATAGCGTTTAGACAGGAAGAAGCAGGCTTTCATAGCTTAGAGGGCGCTGATGTCGCAGTATAGTTGTGTTTGTGTTTGTACATACACGATCGGTTGAGCCACAGCCGACTCTACTACTAGCCGTGCTATACAACGTGGCAACACCGCTCATGTGCGGATCGAGAGTCCTATTTTCAATAGTGGAGTTTTGTATTCAGCATTATAATTAACGTTATTTTGCGGTATAAAATTATACAAATATACAGTTTTTTGATTAATTATGTATAAGGAATACGTAAATATCATAACTATAGTAAGTAGAAGTAATACAGAAGTATATTAATATTTATAAATGTGGTATATATTTTGTGGACTCTCGGAATAGTTTGGTGTTGTAATGCATTATATTTGATTTATTTACAGAGATTTCAAGAAAATAGAAGTGTGAAACAAATTAAAACCATCTTTGGACCATATTGAAGGATTTAAAAATTGATAAAGGTATGTATAAGTTAATAGAGACCTGAAATATGTGTAGATAAAATTATTGGTACTAAGCCAAACAGGTTAAGTGCCCGTGGAAAAGAGGTTAGCATAATTAGCTATTGAAAGGAACAATTATGCAGTTAAATATAAAATCGTGTTAGAGGAGAGTATTATAATTGTGGAAAATTTTCTCACCACCCTACGGGTATTTACCATGGTGCTTTACCTTTTTTTTTTATTATAATGGGTTAACTTACATAAAATATGTTTATGATTTTCAGATTGCAAATGTTGAGATTCTAAATTACCATCACCTATTATGGCTTACATTATTGCACATACATGAATAACTGAGGTTCTGACTTCTTCAGTGGGAACAGAAAGGACCCCTCTTTGTAAGTGATTAAAATATACACCACCTACAGTTTCGCCGTTATCATCCACAATTAATAATCGATATATATTGCAATTTAATTTTTTAGTATGGGACCTATAACTGGATATGTAAATTTAGATGGAACCATCTACAACCGGAAGAATATTTTGTTGATGTCCAATTTTTACAAGGTATAGCAACCATTTATTTTTGCGGTAATTCCTCATCGTTGAGGAATAAAAATATAGAATTATAATTATTATCTTTTAAAGTACCCTTATAATTTCCCTTACAATTTTTGGCAGGAAGACATGAATTCAGTATAGTAGAAGAAAAGGAAGGAAGAGTAAAAATAAGCGACGCAGAGGAATGTCAACTATGCAACATGGGAAGAAGGGAGACTCTAAAGCATGTTCTGTCTGTATGTCCCCAATATCAACAAAGGCATGCACAAAAAGTTAGGGAAAAAGAGTTCCCTGAAGTATTAAATATTAGGAACATCGAGGAAGCAAAGAATATGTTTTATTTTGTATAGACAGTAAAAAAATAAGTAAACCAGCACTAATTGAAGTGTAATAAGAGTATAAATAATATATAAAGTATAGATGTTAAGCTTAAGTATAATGTAACACAGATAAAAGTAAGGATGTAGATGTGAGAACCAAACAATCTCCTTTGTAATAGGCTGTGAGCCTGTAGTACAAATAAACATTATTATTATTATTATTATTAATTTCACTTGCTATTAATTTCCCTTAATGAATACGTGAAATTTATGTTAATTAAATAAATGTGCTACACACAAAAATAAAGATCGGTAGGGTTAATATAAATAAATAAAACACCTGGATTATTGCTCCGTTTCTCATATTTAGAGGACTTCAGTACTACATTAATATAAACATTTAAAAGATAAACGGAAAACCGAAAGGCCGGTAGAGGGAGACTGTGTAACCGGGAGGCCGATGAGAGGCTGATACGGTAAGTATATATATACACATATATATATATATATCGAAGCCGGACTCTCGCGGTGTTGCCATTTTGCCTTCAGCACGGCTAGTACTAGAGTCGGCTGTGGTTGAGCCTTATGCTGTATTATAAGTGACACAGGTCAAACGCAATCTATATAAATAATAATTGTGCTTTTTAGTTGTTATTATTACACGATTATAGTGATATTCTGAAGTATAGGAATAATAGAGTTTAATAATTTAAAATGAATATGCAGAAGAATAGAGCAACTGCTACGAGAGTGGCAGGTAAGAAAGTTTCATGAACGGTTTAAGGTTAGAATACACAGCGTTTATTTGAATCCTCGTGATGTTTTTTTTAGTTTTACATTATAAATTCTATTATCAAACACTTTCAGTTTACTGTATTTACTAAATTCAGAAGAAAATATATTAAGAGCCATTTCCTAAATTTAAAACTTGTATGTTTGGATTGGACTCGTCAAATACTATCAAAAGACACAGAAATGAATTTTTTATTTTGCAGGGAGAGGACAAGAAGTTCATTGGCGATGGTACACAATGATGCAGGAATATTAACAGACTGTTAAAAGGTAAAGACTCCGGTGCTACAGTTCAAGCGCATTTAGCGAACCAAGCTTGCAGCTACTACACCAAGAATTATAGCAAAAAGTAAATAATTTTCATAGTTCTATGTTCTCCTATATTTCTTATATACACTTCTATATTTTTACTTTATATGTTATATTTAACCAGATACAAGATAAAAGGAATATTTTTAATAGAAAAATATGTGCCATATTATACAAAATGTAGGATAAGAAATACATTTGATGGCGTTATCAATTAATATTGGCAAAATAATGTCCAATTATGCCAATAATAATTGAAAAAATCGGAAGGTTTAGATCAGAAACTTCAGGTGAATGAGAAATATTTAATTACATTCAATTATTGCAAATTTAAGTAAATGTTTTTCTTTAACACCTGAATTTCGTATCCAAATATTCATAACATGTCAACAAATATATGCAGTACGCAGATAAAGCAGATTCTAACCGTATTTCAATTTTTCCGGATTGGGTCGCCATATCTAGAGACGCGGTAGCGTCTCGACGCCAAGTACATGAAAGACACCCTGTATATGTCGAACATGAAAAACACCCTGTATATATATATATATGTCGACTGTCGCTACCGTGTACCTTTTCTCGTCGCGGAGCCATTCTAATCTAATTCTGACATTTATACATTAATATCTCATCACGCCTGCAAAATTCTGTAAATTTAAAGGAATTTTTCTTATGTAAACCGCATATTGGCTTTCGAACAAGACCAATTTCAATAAAATCGGTCCACACATGACAGAGATATCATAATATCGTCTCATGGATCAGGGGGGCCAAGCTTCCCTCTTACGAAAGTTGAAGCAGAGTTTGTAGCGCCTCCTGCCTACTAGGTGCGTACTAAACTGTGAATGTGTGAATCGGGACGTATGTGTATGTGTATACGTGTAATGCACCGCTTACTTTAAAACCTGTCCACGGATCGTCGCGCCAGCGACACGTATGCAGCAGATAGAAGGATAAACATTGAAACTGAATATTTCTTCTTTTCTTAGGAAAAGAAAATATATTCAATTTCTTTGTATATCCTTCTATCTGCTGCATACGCGTCTCTGACGCGACGATCCATGGTCAGACGGCCTTAGAAAAGGTAAACCAGGGAAAGTGAGGACGCCATTTGAAGGATTTCTGGTCATTCCAAAATTTAATCCTTTAAATTTTATTTTAGAAATGACAGGGGTCCTTTGAGTCACGTCCGTACTTCCTCCGATTTACCTTCTGAAAATATAAATATAATTAAAAGTAAAAGTATAATTAGGTACATAAATATATGTTAAATGATATAAAAATTCTTTATTAATTTTAAATAGTATTAGTCATTACAATTATTACAATAACAATGATCATATTAAATTCAACAATAATATTACAAAATTGATACAACTCCTAAAATATTTTACTTTATTTCCCAAATTGCTTCAATTCGTTGACATCAATAGAATCTGCAAAATAATTAAATTGTTTACAAAATTTTTTTCTTTAGGTTGTTTTTACGAGGGAAAGCAGCGGGAATCTTCAAAAGACGCCTAGTAGGATCCGCACTACTAGGCAGTGTCGGATTTATACCGACTAAAACCGCTAACCCCATGCACATACAAAACACTCATTTCCACTCCTACATGCAATATAAAAAGTCAAACACTCATGCAATATAAAAAGTCAAACACTCATGCAATATAAAAAGTCAAACACTCATGCAATATAAAAAATGAAACGCACATGCAATATAAAAAATTAAACACACATGCAACAGTCCGACAGCCACACATATATACATAATAAAAAACGCATTACACACTCATACTGCAATCGCATACATGCAAAAAGACTTAAAAGTAGATTCGAATATACAAAAACACAATTAGAACCTTTGCTTCCCATGTGATTTGCCATACGTCAAAGCACATAATGACAAACCAGACATTGGAATCATAGGTTCTTCGGAACAATTTAGTAACCTATTGGTGGAAGAAATACATTTCTTTAATACATGATCGACATAGTTGTCGGTCAAATACACTTTGAGATGCCCTAAAGGGCAATCGCTCAGGTTGACATCAACTGAAAGGCTTAGGCACGTTTGAATTAAAATTTTTAAATTACAATGTTCCGCGAAGTTATCGAAACAGTATTTAGTTAAAATATAAACCTCTCGCATAAATTGTACTATTAATTTTTTTTGTGTTAAAAAAGCTTGGCAACACGTAGCACAAGCTTGAATAAACGGTTCTAAATAATCTAAATTGGCAGTAGTAGCATCATAATTTTGCAAAATTAACTCTATTGATTCTACAACTACTACTGGTACTGCATTATTAGAAAATTGAGAATTTTGATTACGAGAGGAAAATTCGAAAATTTCTTTAACATTTAACAAATTTTCAGTACAATCTGCCTCGCAGTTTTGTCTTCCTGAGTTGGAAAACAATGAATTTATGAGCAATGACTTGTAGTATCCGGTAAATACTGAACAAGTCGGATTTGTATTTCTTCCACCATGTTGTCTTACTAGCGAGAAAAAATTTTCCAAAGGATCTTGGTTAAAATCTCTGGTTCTGAATCCTGCAAACCCAAGATCTAGCAAATACGACTTAAGAATTTTGAACCCTTTCAGGGTATGTATCCAATTCTGCAACGCCGCAGGATACTCTTTACCTCCCGCTTTGCGTTTGATAAATCGCATACTTTGGAATAAGTTTATACACTTATTCCAAATATCTGTGGCGTTACTTTCGTTATCCAAAATGGCCCTACTATTGACACTGTCGAAAAGTGAATTTAAATTTAGAAATAATATCGCCGTATCTATTCCCGAAGCTGACATCTTTCTGGATTTACAAGCACTTTCCGCCTCAGTAGTGCTCATAAGTTCCATAAGAGATGATACTTTACGCGAGAAGACTTGTGTACAATATTTGACACGCATCTTCTTAATTCTACTTGGAACGACATGCTGTTCCGTAATATTGACTAAAGTTCTAAAATCACCTCTACACCGATCAATGAAATAAGTATCCTCGAAGTGGGACCATTTTGCTGTTCTTTCTACACCGTCCAGAGTATAACGAAGATCCTTCGTTAACAAATTATTTCTAATACATTTTAATAAATGAGGCGGATCAAACAGTGGTACTATCTTTTGTTCATCTACCATGATGAGCCCCTCTTCAGCCGACTTGCAATCTCTTTTCGTGTCGAAAAGTAATTGCTTAATCACGCGTACATTTGTTGACCCTTGATCGCAAACCGAAGCAACAACTCTTAAGCGTATAAGAGTGCATTCCCGTACTATGGCCTTAAATGTACGCGCTATCGACTCCCATGAAGCGGTGCCCCTACAAAAGGAGTACGACACTGTTTGCTTCCACGGTTTATCTCCAAATATCCCTCTTAACATAAAGACCTGAACATGGTCTGCAATGTCTCTATTACGCGAAAACCCGAAATCTACTAGTCCCTCTACAATATCGGAATTGACATTATAATGAAGCCGGGGACTAAGCTTCATTTCGTCAAATAACAAAATGCAATATCTGTACCGCGAATCCTCGAAATTGTCGAGTATATTTTCGATGCTGTTGAAGACAGACTTACTAATACCGGGAAATACAATGATTTTAGTGACCAGTTTTCTTAAGGTCTCTGTACTTGGTAAGAGGAAAATGTTGGAAAGGTATCGATAAACCTTTGGACTTTGCTTCAGCAATGAAAGCGCAAAAATTTTGTCATCTAAAGTGTAATTTCTATTGAACTTAGGTCGTCCCATGTTACGGACTTGTAATGCAAAAAAGTCTCGCACAGTTGATGGCAGACTTTCAATGCGTTCCGCAAAGCCACGTTTTAGCAACATTTCGGTATGTTGCAAACGTTCCTTACATTCTATATGGCGTTTACGCATTTGTCTCCTTGTTTTCATCAAGGAGACAATTACGTTATACTGCCGCACCTCTTCTGGAGAAAGGCTAGACCTCCTATCTGCCCTGAACAATTTCAGCACAGATGCTAAATAGTAAAAGTAAAACAATTTATGCATGCAAAAAAAATACAGTACAAATAGCAGAAGTATAAGGGAGTTTTTAGAGGAACTGGATTTTGGATAAAACAACCTTAAGAATAGTTTCTAATATAAAACGTCACAGTACCTTTCCTTGTCCGCAATGATTGTCCAGAGGTACCAGCAACAGCATATCCAGTATCTGTAAAATTTATTGCAAATGATTAATTCGTTAACTCGAATCTGAAAGGAAGAACTAAAATCTTCGAGTTATAGAGGTTTCGACTTATCGAAGTTATGGAGTAAGAGAGACTTTTACGGCCGATTTCTTCGCCTCTAGATAAAAGTTATCTGGCGGATAGATACAGTAGAGTGTGATTGACTCGCGTTCTCCTAGGCTAGTTACATCGAAAAAATATTAAGCTGCTGTTGCAGAATTAAACTGGTGAATGTTTAAAGAATGACCATTTATTAATTGATATTTATATCTATACAATTTTCACTTTGAAATAGCAGCTTAATATTGACATTTTTGCGATGTAACTAACCTAGGGAAACGCGAGTTAATCATACTCTACTGTACCTATCCGCCAGATAACTTTTATCCAGAGGCGAAGAAATCGGCCATTACAGAGGCTTTGTACGAAAATGAATAATTTGCTGATCGGAATGGCATAAAGATAGAAAAATTCAATTTGTACTACTATGCTACTATTCATTATTATTGAAAAATATCTGTTATTCTAACAGTTGAAACAAGGGAGACAGTATCGAATGTTTGTATTTTCTTACCAGTATGGACCTCCATACGTTCAGCTGCTTGCTGAACCTCCAGGCGGCCAATCCCTCCACAGGGTCCATTATTATCTGTAACACAAATTACAAATATTCATATTGTATAAACTAGTTAAATTCTAAGTTTAAAAAAAACAAACACATGCATTCTAAATTTTATAATAAGTATATATTTGTATTTCCTTACCAATATGTACATCCAACGGTTCCCTTACTTCCGGTACCTCCTGATGGTCAACTGCATGCTGTAGCAAGCAGCTTACATCAATTGGTGCTACAAAATATTAAAATAGTTTTTAGTAAAGTAAATTATATGTAAACCATGCAAATGATTCTAGAGGTGAAAATAAGACGAAAATCAAGAATAACGATTTCGCGTTTGAGCCTCCATTTTGCAGTAATAATGGGTTAAATTTAAATTTCTGTCTCCTAAACTAGTAGTCGGAGGACTCTGGGCTTTTGTAGTTACATTGTCGACTAGCAATAGAACAAAACAGTATTCATACATTTTTCTGTATCTCTTAGGGTTTAACATTTATAAAGCTTTTAAAATCCGAGATGTCGGTAAGGAATGAATCTTGAATATTATAAACTTTATAAATGTTAAACCCTAAGAGATACAGAAAAATGTATGAATACTTTTTTGTTCTATTGCTAGTCGATAATGTAACTATAAAAGCGCAGTGTTCTCCGACTATTAGTTCAGGAGAGACGTATACAACTTATGAAAGGAAAAGAAAAGATTAACGACGAGAACGTTAAGTTATCCAGAATCATCCTTCTCTAATTATTACTGCAAAATGAAGGCCCAAACGCGAAATCGTTATTCTTGATTTTCGTCTTATTTTCACCTCTAGAATCACCCCTTACAATATTTTCAGCACGTTTTAAGAAACGTACACCCTATATATTAAACATACCTGGAAGTTGAAGCGTTGGAACAGCAGTCTTACAAAGATTCCTTTGTAATTTGTAGATGCCTAAGAAGTGCGCATCGCAGATCTTCCTATTGCGAAGAGATTGGTGCATTAACAATGGATTGCCGCAATCCATTTTAAGCACCTCTCTCGGTCTTTAACGATATCGGGAAATGCCCTCAGTAGTTTATTTCCCGATTCGCAACCTTTCACTTCGCACTTCTTAGGCCCGGACATAATCTGAAACTCAAATTCATGCAATTAATAAAAAAACTTACAGTATCTCAAAGACGCTATATTACAAAAATTACTTATCTTATGTGCTGACTGATCCACGTGGGTTATGGTGGGTTACACTTCCTCGTGTCCGCGCCAAACATTTAAAAATGACGACGGTCGTCATGGTAACATTTCATCAACGTCGAAAGGTTGTGTGCGTGCTCACTGATACACCTAGGTATGTGTGTGTGTGATGTACCTAGCGCCTCCTACCTACTTGGTGCTAACTAAACGGGAACTTCGGTCAATCCCAGACGGCTTGGTCCCCCTGCTCATGGATCGGTCGGATCCGATAAGGTTTTTCTTTTCTTCTGATTCTTCTCCTGATTCTCCAAGCCAAATTTTCGTCCACATAATACGTATACACGCGTTACACACACACCTTCAGCCAACACATGTTCGTTCTTCTTTCGTCGACTCTCGGGATTATTTGGCAGGGATCGTCGTCCGTCATTGTACAAACTATTTTTTAAATATTGAACTTTATAACCTACGAATCTTAACCTTCCAAGTGTCAAATAATGTAAGTGGTCCAAATTTGAGATGTCAGGAGTTTTTACACTAAATAGGAGACGGAATTATTGTCTCAATTAACAAGGTAAGTCGCCAAATTTATTTAATAGATTTTTTATGTAGAGTCGCAGACTTGGAAGTTGTCCGGAGAAGGTTCGACAGAGAAGCACCTTCTATCGCATAAGTTTCTAGAAATTTGTACCATGCTTGTACAAAATAATATATTGTAGTAAAAAATTGCATTGAATATAAATTGCCAGATATTTGTATTTGTATACCAGCAATTTAGAGTTTTTATTTTATATAAAAGTTATTATATTATAGATAAAAATGACGGAGACGCACAGGCTTGGATGGATAGAAATGAAGGGAATGCACAGGCGTGCAGGTTGTCCGGAGAAGATTAGATAGATAGACAGAGCATCTTGTTTCGCACAAGTTACTGGAACTTTGTCAAATAAGGTAAATCGACAAAATTTGTCTAAAGACATAGCATTAAGAATTATTAAGAAAATAGATTATGGTGGACTGCTTGCAATGTAGAGCAAGTTACATTAGTGAAGAAAACATACGCTGAAAACACATGCCCCTTAATGCTTTTCAATCTTTTGTGAAAGATATTCGTAATACTTTAATAATAAAATCCACAGTAGTTGCCACGCTATTCATTAATTGATTAATTTTTTAGATTCCCATTATTTCAATTTCAATTTACCAATAAACATACTAAATTAGTATTATTCCAACACCAATAAATTGTGCATTAAAAATATTGGATCTCTTCGTTCATTTTCGCTGAATTATTACCATTAGCATTTAAATTTCCTGTAACAAGACTTTCTGCCATACGCTCTCACCTCCTTCGGACACATTATGTAGTCTCTACACTCACTATAACAAAAGGCCACTCTATTTCTATATGAGTAAGTTCTACTATAAGTTGTATATAACTAAAATGTGGCTTTATATATTTACAGATAATCGAATCAGAAGATTATGCAGTGTGATCTACGTCAGACTATGTACGCACAAATTTTCAGGTAGGGTTTTGCATATGCAATTATTCATTCAATGATCTTGATATATGAGCACGTGTGATAATTTATAAATAATTAGTAAAAGTGTCCTATTTTTCAGTTAACGATGCAGATGAAGAGAATTATTTCAACATCTGAAAGAGAAAGTAACCCTGCTGCACGAGCAAATAAAATAACATTTTCTTGTATGAAATAAGAAAAGTAAAAAAATACGCCAAGTACATGAAAAATCAATTAAATCACAAAAAATAGAAGATAATAATAATCCAATTAATCCCATAGATGCTATATGGGATTGATCTGTGGTAATTATGGCGGCGTTTTAAAATATTTTGGTGGGCTATATAATAAAACCCTCTGTCTAGTACATTATAATCTTTGTAAAAAGAAGTGAGATCCCCATAAAAAAACTTCAAAAAAGTAAAAAAATTACGCCAAGTACATAAAAAATAAATCACAAAAAATAGAAGATAATAAAATAATAATACAAAGTAAAAAAAGATGTGAAATCAGAATGAGCTGCAAGTACATAAAGGTGCTTTCCAACGGCGCTTAAGATGACACAACTACATATACACAGCTAAAATGCTGTGTTCATACATTCCATTACTCATATCGCGAACATTTTTTAATTAACCCAACAAAAAGAATCCCATTTAAAAGCATTGTCGTAAATTAATAGCTTTACAAAATTAAGGATATACAAAAATTGCGCCAATTATAACAATGGCTATTTATACAAATAAGAAAATGTATTAAATAATATTAAGCAGATAAATTTTTATACAAATAAATATTTTAATACGAATAAATATTTTATTCAAATTACTTGGCGCTGCTCCCCGAATTGGTGTTGCCAAACTGAATAAATATGTATAAATCGCATTAATCTTTTTCTTTCTTTCTTGTGCGTGCGTTCGTGAATGTGTGCATATGCTCCGTATGATATTAGAATTAAATAAATATATATAGAATAAATCTGACTGCGTTTCTAATATGTATATATACATATATATATAACATATATATACACATATATATGTATATATATATACATATTAGAAACGCAGTCAGATTTATATATATATATATATATATATATATGTTTATATATATATTAGGTTGTAGGGGAGTTATTGTAAATTATTACTAAGACGATTAACTTGTTTTCGGTTTCGCAGCGCCAAGTAATTTGAATAAAATATTTATTCGTATTAAAATATTTATTTGTATAAAAATTTATCTGCTTAATATTATTTAATACATTTTCTTATTTTTTCGTAATTTCATCAATTTCAAATTCTATTCTTTTAAATTCTATAAATATTAAACTTTTATAACTCGTTCCGCGTGGGTTATTAAGGGGGTAGACACGTCACGTGGTCTGGCCGATTCGGCAGGTCGGTATTACAGCAGGTTTTTTCTACACTGAAATGGTATTACCCATAGATACGCCGCTGCCTGATGCACGCGAGAGGGAGCTGTTTGCTATTTCCGTATTCTATTCTGAATAAGGAAAGAAATTCTCAGCTGTTGCGTTGTACTTATAAAAATTTAAACGGAAAGTCGGCTGGTACTGCAAACGTAGGAAATTCATTGCACATTTTAATTACTTAAAATGTGCTTATGCTACAATATTCTACGTTAGCAGTAAGGAAATATGAGTGAAAACGGAAAATAAATGAGGGGATGTCCCCAAAAAATGATGTTTGTTAGGTCACACATTTTTTTATTAGCAAAGCAACGAAACAGAACATGAAATACACTTATTACACGTCCTATGCAGAAAACAGTTATGAACAAACATTATATATAAAATTGTGTTGGATGTTGAATTGGACTAGTGAAAATGCGCAGGCTGGATGCGCGTGATTATTATGTGGTTGATTCCTCGAAGTGACAGAAAATATAACCTAAGTATATGCTATATGACAACAAATGTTTAGTGGCTATTTCATTCTTTTACGAAACATTTGTGAACATTTTAGCATCCTTCCAAAACATTATTATTACGCCGCAACAGCATCTTTAGGAAATCGAGTATAGCAATTAGGTTATATTTTCTGTCACTTCGAGGAGAGAAAATCCGTTCGTGAAATCCACTACTGAAAATGCGCAGGCTGGATGCGCGTGATTATTATGTGGTCGATTCCTCGAAGTGACAGAAAATATAACCTAAGTATATGCTATATGACAACAAATGTTTAGTGGCTATTTCATTCTTTTACGAAACATTTGTGAACATTTTAGCATCCTTCCAAAACATTATTATTACGCGGCAACAGCATCTTTAGGAAATCGAATATAGCAATTAGGTTATATTTTCTGTCACTTCGAGGACAGAAAATCCGTTCGTGAAATCCGCTATTGAAAATGCGCAGGCTGGATGCGCGTGATTATTATGTGGTCGGTTCCACGAAGTGACAGAAAATATAACCTATATGCTATATGACAACAAATGTTTAGTGGCTATTTCATTCTTTTACGAAACATTTGTGAACATTTTAGCATCCTTCCAAAACATTATTATTACGCCGCAACAGCATCTTTAGGAAATCGAGTATAGCAATTAGGTTATATTTTCTGTCACTTCGAGGAAAGAAAATCCGTTCGTGAAATCCACTACTGAAAATGCGCAGGCTGGATGCGCGTGATTATTATGTGGTCGATTCCTCGAAGTGACAGAAAATATAACCTAAGTATATGCTATATGACAACAAATGTTTAGTGGCTATTTCATTCTTTTACGAAGCATTTGTGAACATTTTAGCATCCTTCCAAAACATTATTATTACGCCGCAACAGCATCTTTAGGAAATCGAGTATAGCAATTAGGTTATATTTTCTGTCACTTCGAGGACAGAAAATCCGTTCGTGAAATCCACTACTGAAAATGCGCAGGCTGGATGCGCGTGATTATTATGTGGTCGATTCCTCGAAGTGACAGAAAATATAACCTAAGTAAATGCTATATGACAACAAATGTTTAGTGGCTATTTCATTCTTTTACGAAACATTTGTGAACATTTTAGCATCCTTCCAAAACATTATTATTACGCCGCAACAGCATCTTTAGGAAATCGAGTATAGCAATTAGGTTATATTTTCTGTCACTTCGAGGACAGAAAATTTGTTCGTGAAATCCACTACTGAAAATGCGCAGGCTGGATGCGCGTGATTATTATATGGTCGGCTCCTCGAAGTGACAGAAAATATAACCTATATGCTATACCCGATTTCCTAAAGATACTGTTGTGGCGTAATAATAATGTTTTGAAACGGTGATAAAAAGTTCACAAATGTTTCGTAAAAGAACAAAATAGCCACTAAACATTTGTTGTCATATAGCATATACTTAGGTTATATTTTCTGTCACTTCGAAGAGCTGACCACATAATAATCACGCGCATCCAGCCTGCGCATTTTCTGTAGCGGATTTCATGAACGGATTCTGAACTGGATATTTAAATAATTATGAAACACAATGTTTACGGGGTTTATTACGATTTTATTTGTTAAAGATGCTTCAATTCTTTTAATGTTCCTGCCCATATAACCGTTGGTTATTAACAAATAATATAATAAAAAGTACTAAAAAATATTGGGAAACACCGAAGTTATGAGATTTTTTCCGCGAATCCTATGTTACGTGCCCCACTGTCGGGCGATACCATCGCAGGCCGATGTCGATGACGTCGTCCGGATCGTCCTCTCGAAGGTGGCCGACCTTCTATCTTCAGCTACGAGCACCAGCAGGCTATGCACGGGCCTATACCCGGTGGTCGCAACATTGCTCTCCCCTCTGGAAGAGCGGACGTCTCGGCCGCATTGAATCCTCTTCGGAATCTTCGTACCCCTGGCTGAAGAAGTGGTCGTGCAGCCCCGTGGCTTCTTCAGACATCCGCCTCGGCATTTGCCTTCTCGCTCAGGGGAAAACCACGGAAAAACCCTGAGCAAGGCGTGGGTACAACCGGACTTCTCGATCTGTCACGACGAAACGCTCCAACTTCTGGTCTCACGACGTTTCTAGAACTCTGCAGCTTCCTGTCCCACGACGTCTCTGGAACTCCGCAGCTCCTTGTCCCACGACGTTGCTGGAACCCTGCGACTCTTAGTCCCACGACGAAATCCACGGGGAGCGCCGGGCGCTTTCCTCTTCCGTGTGTCCCACGACGAAATCCACGGAGAGCTCCGGGTCCAGCAGCCAGGTACGGGTACCGCAGGGCTTCTAATTCTCCCTCGACGAAACGCCCCTGGTCCCTGTCCCGCGACGTCCCTGGAACTCCACTCTGGAACGTCCCACGTCGACTTCAATGCTCCAACGCTGCATCCTCCTTCGTGCAGCCTCCGGAACCCCGTGCAGACTCCAGCGCTGCCTCGTTTGCTGGCAGCCTCCTCCAGAAGTACGTCCGACGACGTCTCCACTGCTTCGGCGACGTTCCCTCCTCCTCGTCGAATCCTTGGTCGCGGTCGACCCTCTCCTCCAGGGACTCATCCTCGATGTCCTTCCGGTAGCCGTACGAGCTTGACACTTCAATCCCTTCACGGCTCCGGATTCCATGCAAAAGAGACGGAAAAACATTAACATTTACTTTCATTTGAGAGAATCCGTTGGAGCTGAAAGAACCGGGAAGACGGAAAGGCGGGACGGAACCGATAACAGGGGATCACAGCTCATGAGCATGTTATCGGCCCGTTCCCCGATCAATCTGACCAGTACCCCAGCTCGTCTGCATTGTCTTTCTTCTGGACTTCTTGTCCTCTGCTCCCTCTTTCAGGCCTTGGCTTTCAGATGGCCCCATTCCTCTTCGTGGCTTCTGGTGCTGACCCAGGGGACCGTCCTGTGCGTCCTGTTAACGCTCCCATCTCCGCGACATCTCCTCCAGCCGATCCAAGCAGTCGCACCGCTTGTCCGACTGGTGGTTGGAGATGCCATTTCCCGGCTGCTGTCCACCCTGTTGAGGCGGACCTCTTGGTTTGTACAAACCGGGGAGAAGCCAAGATCCACGCCAACAGGGCTAGAGAAGCGGTTCCACGTATGTCCGCGCTTCACTGCGACTGCTACTCTGTCGTAGCACAGACGGGGAATTCGGGAACGCGTATCCAGGCCGCGGCGGCAGTCCCCCGACACCTTATCCCTCGTCGTGGGGTTTCGTGCTCTCTGAAACACTTTAAAGAAACAGAGAGCTGGGCTACGAAGGTAGCCTCCGCAGCCCAGTCCAGTAGATTAGCTTAGACTAATCTTCAGACTTTTCATTCAGAACTTCAAACTCTCTCCTCGAGCGAGAGACTTCCTGGATCTTTGGTCGGCGAACGACCCATCCTGTCTAAACAACTCCACTCTTCGGGGCTCTCTCTCATAGGGAATTCGGCCATTCTGCGACGATGTTCGCCCTCGAACTCCCTTCGTCGCAGCTCAGTAACTCTGCGCACTCCAGGCGCCTCCATGTTGCTCAGGTGGTGCCTGCGCTTTGTAAACTGCTTATTCGACAGCTCTTCATATGCGCTGGATGCACTCACCGGTGCATTAGTGACTTTGGATTGCAATTGTTTATTCCACAGCTCTTCACATGCGCTGGATGCACTCGCCGGTGCATTAGTGACTTTGGATTGCAATTGTTTATTCCACAGCTCTTCACATGCGCTGGATGCACTCGCCGGTGCATTAGTGACTTTGGATTGCAATTGTTTATTCCACAGCTCTTCACATGCGCTGGATGCACTCGCCGTTGCATTAGTGACTTTGGATTGCAATTGTTTATTCCAGACCTCTTCACATGCGCTGGATGCACTCGCCGGTGCTATCGTGATGTTTTCATCCATCGTTTTATGTACTTTCTTGTGTACTCGTACCTGCTCCTCCTTTTTGTATATACGGAGGTTCTCTAATCGGCTGTTGTCGATTGTATCTGCTATCTATAATTTCTGGCAACATGCAGTCTTCATAGAACTTGCTCAGTTTGTCTTCCATCTCTGTTGCCCAGAATCGATCATCTCTCGTTACTGTTGTAACCTTTATTCCTTTCGGCGTCCATAAACAAAAATAGGCCCGTTGCCTTTTCGTTATGTGCAATTGTCCTTGCACTTGATAATAGTAATGATGATTTTTATTCATTTCATTACCCTTGAAAATACGCCGTATATTACCAAGTTGCTTTATTGCTTCAGCAGGTGATAAATCCTTGGCCGATTCAGGACACTTTACTTCGACGATTTTATCATGGTCCACGAGGCCGTCAGGAGTTGCACCTAAGTAAGGCACAGTGTCATCGATGAAGAGGCCACATGGTAGAATATGGATTCCTAATTCTTCTTCCATTTGTCTCAAGGCGTTTGCCTCATTTTCCCTTCCGTACTGGAGAGCAGACAAATTTGGAAGTTGCGGGTACATTATACTCTTCACAGTATTTGCCCGTGGTGTAGTGTTTCGTAATCGGCATACCTTGCCGAAATTGGATGCAGTTAATAATTTTTTTCTATAACTAATCCACTTTTCGCTATTCGCCTGATTGCGAGTTTCCTCTTCGATCTCGCATCGCATCCTTTGCCAGTCATGGAGTATAGCCGCGTGCCTTTTACACTCGGAAGAGTATACTGTCTCTTCCATATCTGGTTTGTCTGCGTTAGGGCCGTAATCCTGGTCGCACGATTGTTTTTTATTTCGGAAGGAGGATGCTTTCGCTTCTTTTTTATATTCCCTTGCTTTTTCTGCTGCACGCTTCCGACGTCCTTCCAGCTTTCTTACCATGGTTGGTGGCTCTTTATCCATTGCCGTACTCAATCTGCTAAACGCCTCTTTTGTATTATATTGGACAACTGCAGCGGTGACTCTGCCCTGATACGAGCCCCCTCGTCCAAAGTTTATCCTTTTGCCTCCGATGAATTTGGCAATGATATTATTAAAACTTTCAACAGCATTGTTATTTAGACCGTGCAGCAAACTGTCAGCTTTAGGGAAAAGTGGCTGCATCGCTTCTTCGATACTCTGATAAATACCAGCTTCTCTCAACCTTGGTACGTAGTCCTCTATGTTTGGATCAGAGTATTTCTTACAGAAGTATGCTAACTTCTGACACTCCTTGTGTTCACCGAAAACGTGACTCGGTACATTCCTCAAGTCTTCCTTCAAATTTCTTATTCGTTCCTCGAGTGTTATTTCTTCTTGCAACCGGTATTCTGCAGCTTTCTTTATACCAGTACGCAGGCGGAGAGAATTATTCTTTACGACAGCTCTTAGGTCTTTATCGCGGCCTTTTGTTGCGATTTCGTTTATTTTTTTACTGAAATTGCGTAGCAGGTGATTGGTGCATTCTATTTTTCGTACCTGCACCTGGTAGTTTTTATATGGATCACTGTCCAATATCTTCTTGTATACACTGCTATCGCCATCGGCAACTAATATAGAGTATATTAGGCTGTGCATATCTATGCTGCAATTGAAGCCTTCGACAATAGCAACACTCTCCATGCCAGTTGAACTCTGATTACGACCCCAGTTCTTGAAGCAACGATGCTCGCGCGGTTCTTCCTTCTTCGTACCTGCTATTTGGCAAGTCATGCAGAATTTATTCTTCACGCTGATGTACAGCACTTTCTTCGTGTGGTATCCCACGATGGCTCCTACGCCAGAGAGAGAATTGTAATCTCCTCCGCGGTAGGACCTTTTCATCCAGCTGCCATCCGCGACAACTGGGATAAACGGTAGATTGGATTCTGCATGTACGTCGCCTCTTGATATAGCTAATGCTTTTTCCTCTTTTCCAGCATCTTCCATTTCGCGTTGTGCGGCCACTTCGAGGGCATCGATTAGGTCATTCTGACATTTCTCGTAGATCCTTTTCGTCATACAGGACACGTTCACGGCAGTCAGTATGTCCTCCAGTTGATTATATCCGCCGCCCGTCATCATTGTTGCGGAAACAACGGCGCGGTTGATATCCATAGTGGCATCACTCTTCCGAAGACAGGATATGTGCTCTGTGTATTTGCACATTTTGCACTCTACATAATACACATTTTCTAGTCCATTCCGTTGACATCTAATTATTTCAAAATGTTCGATGCCACAGCCAATAGTCGAACGTTTTCCAAGATTTTTTATTTGTTCGAAAACATACGGAAAATCAACGAAGTCTATTCCTTCTGAAATTGGATTTTCCGGCTGTTCTGGTTCTGCATTTTCTACCACCCAGTAATCGGCATCACTTCCAATATCTTGAGTCGTTTCTTCGTTGATGTCTCTTACGGAATGTATCTCATCCCTGTCTGTGTCCAAATCTATTTCATGTACAATTTCTTCTTCGTTCGACTCGAAATGTACTTGTTCCACAATTTCCTCTTCGGCCGCGTTGAAATGTATTTCTTCTAAAATATCTTCCGTGTCCGTATCGAAATGTACTTGTTCCACAATTCCTTCGATAATTGGGAAGTCTTGAAAATTTCCTACGTCTTCTTCGTGTATTCTGTCCGTAAGAAAATCATACGCAGCAGATGTACTTGGAAGTGTTTCGTCGTACGAGGTTCCTGCACGCGTACCTGCTTCCGCCACGGTGCCCTGACCTACCGTGAGGCACGCTGCTGTTTTTAATCGTTGCCTGCACGTAAAGAGTCAATAATCAGTAACACGTGGTACATACATAGAAATAAGAAAAACATACATTAGAAAAGAAAAGCAGGCATAGTAAAAGAAGATATAGTACAGTAAAGTCTCGATGAAAGCGAAAGCCTTGGAACGAAGTAAGTTTAAATACCCGTGTCCGTCTGAGACAATACTAACGCAATCAAAATTTAAAATTAAAACTTGTAGAGTGTGTTTGTATGAATGCGGCGAAAATAGAGAGAGAGAGGGGGAGAGAGAGAGAGAGAGAATGGAGAGCGAATGATAAGGCATGGTAGAGAAAGAGAGGGAGCAGAAGGATCGTACGAACGAGAGAGACACAGAGCAGTCGAACAATAGAGGTGTACCTGACAATTAATATACTCGTTATGTGCAGTCTAATAAAGTTATATATTTGTTCGCAAAAAGATACAACAAACTTTTTTATTTTTGGTTACTTATCATGGATATGAATCATTTATACTTATATAATTTTCCAAACCATATCGTGTTTGGTGCCATTTTAATCGGAAAAATCGTCACAAATATGTTGGTAAAAAATTGATTAAAAAAGAACCAAAAATAAAATAATTTTTATCGCGAACCTCGTTTGCATCGGTGTTGTCTCTCACCGATTTTCGATTTCGGATCGGGTATGGCACGATCGGCGCTCGTGCCATATTATACGCTTCACTGATTCCAAGGGGGACGACTCTAACTAGGGGTGATAAAAATTAACATTAACGATACATAGTCACAATTTTTAACCCTAATCGAGATTTTACCGTACTTCCTATATTTGTAAAAATTTGTCGACAGCCTCGATCGTTGGAGAGGAGAGCGAGTGGAAGAAAGGACTGCCGATTGTTCCCATCTTTTTCATTCGCAGTCCTTCTCTGCGGCCGACGCGTATTACCACTAAATATGTGTTATCTAAATTATATCGTGTTTGGTGTCATTTATCATTAGGGAAACATCACAAATACTACGATGCTTTATTTATGAAAATATTATTATTATTGCATTACTGTGAATATCATTCTAATTTATCTTCGCGATACAAAGAGGGACGTAGCGTGATACAAATGTTCCTCTTAGACAACGTGATTCCCTCGCTACGCAAACCGAAGGACATGCACTTTTGGCCCGTTTTCTTTTCACACGCAACATCTACACAACCGTCTCCGCTACTCGCAAGCGAAGGCAGCCACAAGCAGACTGGGCTGCGATACGCTGCTGTGTCTGTATGCATGTGTCTTTTTGCATTTCAATCCTGGGTCATTCAACGCGAAATCGGACACTTTTCGGAGTACCATTTACATAAACGTATTTCAAAGAATTTTTCAAAATTTTCAAGATCTTGGAAATTGACTTTTTTTCATTAAATTATAACTGTTGAACTAAGAGAAAGGTAAGAATAAGCTTTTGGGTGCTTACACTGGGGAAGTAAGAGTACCTAATAAAAATTATGTCACTTAAAAAAAAGAAATTTTAGACCATTTATTCTGCAATTGCTTTAAAGAAATACAATTTTACACCAGCAGGGCGCTATTTCAAAATTTGAAAAAATGAGGATACAGCCCTAGTTGTGCTCTTTATGATCACGTTTTCAGAAACGCGGACACTTTAAAATTGGTCGCATGAAATTGAATTGAATGTAACGCTGCGTCGCTCAATACCGGCTGCACTAGCTAAGCCGCGCGGTATTAGCAGCGGTCAAATGGCTATACCTGATATTGTTATGTAGGGTTCTCACGAATGGTAAGAATTTGACAAAAACTGAAAGAGGAAAACTTTTAATATTCTTTATATCCAACATAATACGGTATGTCATCTTTTGGTGTTCGCGATATTTTCCGTGAACCGAAGGTGACCTTCAGTTTTTTAAGTGGAATGCTACATATTTCATTACCCGATATGAAAGTGTATAAATGTCAAAACAAATTCAACCATATGGTGTACTATGACTTTCAAGGCCACTCAAGGTTAGGAATGAAAGAAATAGATAGTTGTATATTGTAGCACGCACGGCTCAGTCTGTCGAGCCGTTGCTGGGCAACGCAGCGTCACATTCAATTAATTTTCATGCGACCAATTTTAAAGTGTCCGCGTTTCTGAAAACGTGATCATAAAGAGCACAAGCAGGGCTGTATCCTCATTTTTTTCCAATTTTTAAATAGTGCCCTGCTAGTATAAAATTGCATTTGTTTAAAACAATGTTCAATTGTTCAAAAGCTCATTCTTACCTGTCTCTTTGTTCAACAGTTATAATTTAATGAAAAAATGTCAATTTCCACAATCTTGAAAATTTTGGTAATTCGCGTGGAATGACCCTTCTTGAAAATCTATAATACTGTCT